>RCWM02000158.1:0-510000 GCA_003667255.2 Euschistus heros | reverse complement strand
TTAAGATGGCTGGGCCATGTTCAGTGAATGAGCCCCAACAGAATGCCAAAAAATCATAATGGGCGTCCCGACGGAGGCAAGAGAGAAAGAGGAAGGCCTAGATTGCGCTGGAGGGAAGATATTGAGGCAGACCTAAAGACACTTGGTGAGTTTGCATGACCGCTAGAAAATTTTATAGAAGATATAAAGACCCTACCGAGAGACCGGGATGTCTGGCTGCGATGGCTGGACACCCTCGCTGAGAGGCACATGGCGGAAGCAAAATAAGAATAAGAAGTGTTCTATGTAAAAAAACAAAAGAAATAAATAAAATAAAGCTTTTTGCTTTTACCTTTTTTTCTAAAACAAATACAACTTAAGTTGAAGGACATTTGTGTACATTAGAGCGGAGTAGCTTTCAATTAAATTTAGTTTTAACGGACTAAATTATAATATAATTCTGAGCAATCGTTTGAATCGCAAAGACATTTTGAAGGCGATATTTTCGTACAAGAGTTTTTATTTTCGGATGCCTCAAATTTCAATTTGAGGTTTTCAAAATATGTGAAAAACGAATCTGACACCCTTTGGGGCAGAGTAAGTGCGCTGAATTCCCTAACACTCGGAAAATGAGTCGGGAAGTTGACCTTTGCTCTATTTTCAAATTTTGTGGTAGGTTTCGAAGATGTTTCTATTCAAAGCTCTACCCAGGATAATACGGATATTGGATACTGGATTAAAATCAAATTTGAAGTTTTCGATGATTTAAAAAGTTCTGATGATTTTCTAAAACTTTTATTGAGTCAAGGACATGAAAAATATTAAAATCGTAAAGGAAGATCCGTTAAATGTTCGAATGTTTTACTGGCCTGTAAATCTGTATGGAACTGTGAGACCACTTTTCATTCTCATAAAATATTGTTTTACGTCTTTTAAAAGCGCGTAATACTTCATGAAAAATTGCTAAGATTATGAAAAATCGCACCTTAATTTCGCTCCTCCCTCATCAGCTTGGCCTATATTTAAAACCATTCTAAATACCCTGGCCCTGTCAAGTACAAATTACCCTGCTAAATACCACCTGCTAAGACAGATGCCCGACACGTCTTTTAAGTCCAGTAGCAAGTAACTACCGCCTCCATAAAGATGTCCACTCCATCATTCGCCGGGAAACCACATGTTCCCTTACTGGGAATTACTGCAACGTATCACATCCGAGTAGGTGGTCCTTTTCAAATTTCGTTACTCTGGGAAAGTAAATTAAGTATATTCATATAAAATAATTTATAAAATTTTATTCTCAATAAAATGGGTAAAACGCATAGAATAGACACTTAATGATATTTATCTTCGCATTCTGTAATATTAGACAGGTATCGATCCACTTGTTTGATATGTCAGCTGAGTTAGAATACCTAAGTTTTTGATTTAGTAAACCCTCTTGGTCACATACTCAGCCTCTATAAAGTAAGTACTCTTAGTTTGGAAAAAACCTCGGTTAAGCTTGATTCTGGCTAAATTGTCAATTTCTCAACAATATGTAGATGCAATGGTAATTTGTATAATAGCTGGATTTTATGTTTTGTTTAAAGTGACTTGATTTATAATTTATACCACGTTTCTTATAACTAAGCCCCTTTCATCCGATGAAAGCATCGGGTCAATAGCAAACGTTAATTTCGGTTCCGCGAGTACTGCAATCGCTGATGGCACAACGTAATTCAGTGGAACTTCGCTGATGTTAACTTCGACTAAAGCCGTTTAAGCCCCAAAGCCTATCGCTGACATTTCAGATCTCTGCTTGATTATTAGCTGTGAATATCACTTGAAGAGCTGATAATATCAGATGTCAGGTAATACGCAAAGGTTCATTACAGATTTTTCTCAATTTAATATTTCGTTACTACATATTATAATAATGTAATAGATCGTTTTAGATAATGAGGAAAATAAAATGCAAAATAAAAGTTAGAGCATCTAAAGAAAAATTATTGTTACTGTTGAGTCGGTGTGTGAAATATATGAGGAAACTTTATCCATCAAATTATATGCATTAATAATAAATTAAAAAAAGAAATATATATTTGCTTTTCTATTTAAAATGAAATTAAAATATTCAAAAATATATATATTTAAAGTTATTTATTGTAATGATTATATTTTACTGTTGACTTGGGCCCTAGAGATCTTAGACTGTATCTTAATCTCTAAGTGACATTTTAAAAAAAAAAAAACCTCTCATGTTTGTTACTGCCATCTTAATCAGCACCATTTCGTTTGTTGATCATTATTCCTAATTAATACTACATAGAATATTTTAAACTGTATTTCGATTCTTTACATTAAATTTAAAAAACTTACATATATTTATTTTACAAATATTTAAATAATTATTGACGTGAATATGTCTTTTATCTGGGGGTCTAACGTTTTTTTTTTTTTTTTTAAACACTCAAAATGTTTAACTTTTTGTCACACCCAAAAATGTAATATTTTTGATAGGACACAATGTGGTTCTGTTAGAACCAACAGGAAAGGTTTGACAACAATTTTCCTATCAGAAATTTAATGGAAAATATTTTTGTTGTACAGTATTTGTCGCTAGGACCTACTTTTCAGGAACTAAATTGGTTTGGATGAAAAATGTGACATTTTTCCTTCGTTTTTTAAGAGTTGGGGCTTTTTTTACTCATCCTAGCGTGTGTGTGTGTGTGTGTGTGTGTGTGTGTGTGTGTGTGTGTGTGTGTGTGTGTGTGTTTGTGTGTGTGGCACCTGTGCATAGTGCTAAGTGCGAAAATTGCGATTTTAGGAAAACTGAATTGAATGTTTGAGATTTTTCCAAAATCGCCCAGTTAAAAAAATTCAAATTTGTGGGGCTTAAACTCTTTATACATTTATGTTGGTAGGGTATGTTTCAATTCTTGCCAATATTCTAAGATTTAATACTAATCGTTCCAAAAAAATCGAACTCTTAGCCCGCATTAAACTAATCGATTTTGTGTGAAATGGGCCAAGTGGTTAATGTCAACATGATTGACCCCAGAAGCCAAGTGCTTAACTAATTTTCAGAGTTGAGAAAAAATATGTATACATTAAATAATATTTTTCCTTTTTCAAAAATTTTTTTTTGGCGTTTTTTTTTTTACATAAAAGAAAATAATAGAAAATAAAATAACATACACAGCATGCCTAAAGAAAAAATAATTATTTTATTGGTAGTTTTTAAAACATAAACAAAAAAAAATCACTTATAGTTTTTTTTTCATTCGTCTTTTTCTTCACCTAAATCTGGATACAGATCCTGCTTAGATGTAAATTTCAGCTCATCATAGAATCAACTAAATGCTGGACTTATGTAGGGAAGAAGATCTAACAGATATTTCCTCTTCTTTGCCGCTATTGGAAGTGATTCAACATATCTGATTGGTAGCTCCAATTTTTGAAGTCTGCCCTTTTTTTAAAAAAAATACTGTTTTAAAATTAACATTTATATTGAGAGTCGACTTGTAATAGAGAACACCGCAGCTATGTTTGTTATAGTTAAGCCATCTTACCATGCATCTTACCCCAATGCATAGTGCCATTTTCATTATCTTTTTTTTTCTATGAACTAGGGCGGTTTTTTAAAAGGAACTAAAAATTGCAATTGAGAAAAATTGTAGGGCTTAGTAAACTTGACTCGCTTTTCACAAGTAAAAGTTCAAGATTGGAGTATCACCCCATAATTCACAAAGGAATATCCTTCATTGCAATGGACGGAACACTTAGCCCGTTAAACTAAAGAAAAGAGAAAATAATTATGATACTAGTGATGCAAATAGCTAAAATTCACAATATTCGACTTAGGTTTCTTGAGGTTCAGTCAATAAATAAAACAACTATTTTGGGGACGTTTCGGGAATATATTGTTCTCATAATCATGCCAATGTTACTAGTGGATATGGTATCTACTACTAAATTATTACAATTCTAGAGCAAGTCTAGTACTAGAAATGTTATAATTTAGTAGAAATATAATAAACATACAACTGTTTTAATCAGTTATAATGCCAAGGTAGAGTCCTAATAAAATCTTTGTTTTATTATTTTTAAAAAAAAAAAAAAAAAAAAAAAAAAAAAGCTTAGTACTGAATCATGCATATATAAAAAATAAATAAATTCAAAAAAAACAAAGAGATCGGTGTCATTGGGATCACTACACCCAAGCAGCCCAACAAGTTCTCAGGCTCATTTTAATATTCCACTCTTTGCACCTGCCAATAGATGAGTTGTTTATTCCTCGTTGAAGTCAACTCACTCTCCGTAATAGTCTCTTCGCGTCCAAATCTCTGCTTGGTAACAGAATATGCTAATTTCTCTGTTCTTAAGAATCAGCAGAAATGAGAAAACACCTTTTGAAAATTAGATAATCTATATAGAATTTATAGTTGCTACTTGAATATTCATTGTTTTTTAGTTTCAACTTTATATATATTATTAGTCGTTAACACTGTGTGAAATTTCCTTAAACTCCATCTTCTCGGAGATGTTTTTTTACTAATGAATAAAAGTTATACTTAATGAATAATTTCCCACTTCTGTTGTAATTCTTTATACAGAGACTGGTTTCGAATGTTTTATATCCATTATCAGTTCTAAGGAGGCGAAATGGAAGTGCTTCTAAAGGCTATAAGTAGTGAGACCACTGATGCCTCTGATAGCTTTTAGAAACTGGTTTTCGAATAAAAACTCGAATAGACGTAGCAAACTATTTGTGAATTCTAATTGTTGTTCACCCTTTTATACTATCATGCGTACATCAAGTGAATTTTTAGAATGAAAAAAACTTGATTTCTGACTAGAAAAAACAATATATCGTACATAAGTCTATTTATCAATCTAATATTTTTATATCTACTGCTTCTGATAAGGAAACTGTCAGCTAATTTTCGATCCGAGCAACGCCAATCAAGCTAGAGCGTGTCAAAATGTTACTTTTTTGGGCATGAAAAAACATTTGGTGGGAAAAAAAGTTGAACAAGAAAATTATTAATCCTCAGACAAAAAATATATCAATATGAAATGAAATGAAAAAAAAAAACTTTATTATGGGACTTCGACTCCCCTAAGAATAATAATAATGTACAGTTACAAGTAAAATTGTCTGTCCGTATTATTTACAAATTAAATGTTTCTAGTCCAGTAAATGAACACATTGTAGAGTGCATGGAATATGCAATAATTCTTGACTTCATAGCTTCGTTAGGAATAGTTGGAAGGTAAACATTCTAAAAGTCCCCGCCCGTGGAGGGTAGCTAAAGAGGGGGAAGGTCCCAATTTTGTTTTTCGTTTATATCTCGAAAACGGTGGACTCTAGGAAAATATGCTGCAGATCAAAATTAAAGCTCATTAAATTTCCTATAAAATTTGTTATATATGTATTTGTAAACATTCCAACGGTTTTCGAGATATAAGTTATTAAAAATCGACAATTTTAGAAATAAAAAATATGTTTTACCTCACTTTTAAATATTTGAAGCAAATACCAGAAACGTATTTATGAAATTAAAGTAAATTTGATGCTCTACAATTTTGATTCTGACGTTTTTTTCTGAGAAACGATTGTGAAACGTAATAGAACCAAAAGTTTGACAAAAGATGAGGTGACATTTGTTTTTTCCCGAAAAAAACTAATTTTCAATAACATATATCTCGTAAACGGTTAGAATTACGACAAAAATTTATGTATAACAAATTGTATAGTAAATTTAATTAGCTTTTATGTTTATTTGTAACATATTTTTCTAGAATCAACCGTTTTCGAGATATTATCGAAAAACCAAAAAAATGGAACTTATCCCCTCCCCCCTACCGTTAGCTCACTCCCCCCAGGGAGCGGGGACTTTTAGTATGTTTACCTTCCAACTATTCCTAACGAAGCTATGAAGTCAAAAATTATCGCATATTCCATGCACTCTACAGCCCTCATTGACTGGACTATTCAGTAATTACGACATATATTTTTGACAGGAAAAAAAAAAAAAAAAATTAAATTAAATAAAAAAAAAAATATTTATGAAATTATAACAATAACATAAAATACAATCGTATATAGATATATACGAGAGACATAAAGAGAAAAAAAGTAATTCTAAGTATTTATTTAATTATTTACATATTTGCGAAAGATTTATTGTCTAAAAGGTACAGAAATAAATTATTTTTAATGGAAGGAAGGAAAACTACTTTACGGATAGAAGTGGCTAGGGAATTCCAGAAGGAGGTAGCACGAATGGTTTGTCAAAGGAAGCGGTTTCATGTGAAGGGATATAAAGGTTAAATAAATGGTTGGGAACTAGTGTTTAGGAGGTGGATAGAAGAGCGCAGAGTTAATAGATCAACAGAGGAAGTTTTTTTGATTTTTAGAGATTGGAATAGGAAAGTACTCAGACAGTATTGCCCTCGGAATTTAGGAAAAAGCAACCCTAGCTCATAAAATAGATAACGTGTGACTGCCTGGGGATCCCGAAGATAAATCTTCTTTTTTTTTTTTTTTACAATAAATAATTCCCAATTTTAAGTTTTTTTTATTTTTATTGAAATATATGTACAATTTGCTACAATTAAGGGCAATAGGTGACAGTGCTAAAGATGTATTCATTCATACAATATATACAAGTACTCATACACTAAATTAATGATAATAGCAGATAAAAATAAAAAATAAAATAATAATTATAACAATAAAACTAATAATTTAATCATCAAAAAAAAAATGAAATAATAAAAATCAAGTAACAAAAATTAAAACTAAAAAAAAATAATTCAGACTACTTCAACATTTACTAGACAAACGTTCAAAGCTCCCAATTAATTACAAAGGCTTCATATACATGACTGTGATTAAATCTATTTGGTCGTACGGAGTTGAGCTTTGGGGCTTCACTAAACCATCCAATTCATCTCGTCACCAACAAACTTATCCATTAAGATCATAATGTTCCATATGTTGCTGATTTATCCTACACCAGATACCTATCCTTTCATAGTAAGCTCCATAACCACTCAAATCTGTTAGTTTCTCAACTTGCTTCTCACTCCATTCCTGATAATCCTCCGAGGCGTCTGAAACGAATATGACCTAGAGACCTTCTACTGTAGAAGTTTTAATAAAGTGCTACTGATGAGTAGTTCTTTTCAAGTTTTAACATGTTATTATAATCTTTGTCAATACATTTACTTGATGTATATATTCTGTACAGTTGTAAATTTCAATAAATGTAAAACAAAAAAAAAAATAAATAAGATGAAGATAAATCTAATGAAACAGTTCATCAGTCTCCCCAGCTTCATCTCGCGATCCCCAGACAGCCCTGATCTCATTAAATAATCAAACTATTTAAATTTGAAGTAAAATAAAAATATGTAAATCATTTATATGTAATGTGAAGAATCAGAATGACTTTTAAATAATATGTAATATTTAAATACAAATAATGATCTAACAAAATATATGGTGCTGATTAAGAAGGCAGTGAAGAAAATAAGAAGTATTTTGGAGAAAGAGGATTTACGGTAGGTCGAAGAAGATCAATTCGAAGGGCTGATTAATTTTTAATATGGAGACCCGTCACATTTTTGATCCGAGAACACCGATTGAGCTAGAGCGTATCATAATGTTACATTCTTGAATGTGGAAAAACTTTAATCTCTGTTTAAGTCTGATAAGAAAAGCTTAAAATAGTTTTGATATGAAATATTTATTACTCCGCACCGCCACTATTTATTTTAACATGTTTCAAACTCTAAATTAGTTGCAGTGTTTATGACATTGATCCTTTTTCATCTTTTGCTGAAAACATTTTTCTGTTTGGTTCTATTCTTTAAAACTATTTCAATTAGCATCCGAATACCCGTTATAAGGTCCCTTGTTTCACAATGGACAAAACTTCTTTTCAAAGTATCAGAAGTTTTTAAGGTAAAAATTAAGTTGTTACATTTAAACTTCAAAACTAAGTAGATTTTTTTTTCAATGGAAAAATGGTGATTAATAGGGCTGCGAATTATATGCAATAAAAACTGAAAAATATGCAGATATATTGGGCGAAATATGCAATTAAATACCAAAAATATGCAACTATCTGCATTATTATAAAAATAAAAAAATCGTAATACATACCTTTACTTAAGTACAAACTCAAGTTTAAATAACTAATTGTGTTAAAAAGGGGAACATTAAAAACGAAAAAAATCATGACAATAATTTCCAAAAACTTAAACGACAATCACAACCCAAATACTTATGCTTTAAAACAGAATAATATACATCAAAGACAATAAGCATCGACCACAAAGAAACTCTTATTAGATTTGAATTGCAGACAACCACTTTTTCAGGTTTTCGAAGAAAATAGATCGCCTATTGGGCCTCATAGATTTGAAACGCTTTAGATCATATAAATATAAAACGTCTCCATCGCTCTTGAAAGTCTTATTTGAAAGCTCACCTACATACTTTTCAACAAGATCTATTGTCTCTGAAGGAGTGACTTTCGGTATTTTAGGTAACCACACAAGAACAGTTTACGATGTGATTTATGATGTGTCTTGGTGAACATTGTGTGAGAGGCTGTGTAATGGAATGATGGAAGGGAGAAAGGTGAGATGAAAAGTGAATATATAATATTATACGTATTTGAGCGAAGTATAAACGAGAAATTAATCGGATTAAACAATTCTAAGAGGAGCAAATACGATCGAAAGTTCGCTGAAACCGAAGAATCAGCACTTCGACATATACAAACGCATTGCTTACGTGAAATAAAAAGAATGGGAGCAGTTCTTAAAACTATTTTTTCGGTTTTTATCTACATTTTTTTTTCTACGCGAAAAACATAAAAAAAATTCAAATATCAAATGTTGATATGCCGGATATGTAGATAAATATGCAAGTCTAGTTCAAAATATGTAAAAATATGCACAAATATGCAAATTAAAAATAGCTCAAATTTTTTCCAAATGCCTCAAAACATATTTATTTTGATAATATTAGATGTTTTAGTTAGTTAGGAGAAATATGCAAAGCATATATTTCACAGCCCGAGTGATGAATTTTTTATATGATACTATTAGTGAGTTATGATTTAAATGATGCACATTTTTTTTTTTTTTCTTTTTTTTTTTTCTTTGAAATTAATCACAGCTGATATTATCATGTATATGATCATGAATGAAGCAATGGCTCAGATGAGGAAACGTAGAGGTGGGGCGAAATATAAAATAAAATATATTGTCACCAAACACTACAATACAATTACAATAGGGACTGGAGTAGGAGAAGAGAACTGGCACATGATCGGGAAACCTTGTCCATACACTGCGGGATGAAAATCCAAACTGCTTAGTGGTACAAGGGGATTTGGATTATAATGATGGTGAGGAATCGAAGACATAAGGAATTTTTAAGGTCTTCGTGTAAAGTTTTGTTGGAGGTGTAGCAAGGGACTTTAGTTTGAATTGGAAGGATTGGTTAAGTAAGATTGAATATTTTGCTCTCTGTCGAAGTCCATACTGCCGGGATAACAAATAAGGCCGTATCAACCAAAAATTTTTTATATCGTTTATTCGATTTCTGTCAAATCTTGTTTATCAATGTTTAAGATTTACATATGAGTTTTCCAATCAAATATGTATACACACATATATATATATATATATATATATATATATATATATATATATATATATATTTTTTTTTTTTTTTCATTAAAAAGAGAGACCTACGATTTTTTAGTTAAGTATTATATTTGAAAATTATGACTGGGGAAGTTTTGAATTTCCATATGTTTTTATGAACATTGAGATCGATTAAAATAAAAATCTCGATGTTTACCATTTTGGTCGATACGGCGTTCTTACTTAGCAAGGGAGGTCTTGGTCTGATGGTCTTTAAAATTAACAGTTTTTTATCTTCTGAACGTTGACTGGTACAGTCAGATGAAACTTTCGACTAGTTTTTTTTCATCATAGTCTAATAAGTATTAGGTTCCATGTGAGTCCTTTGTCTAAGAAAAGAGAAAATTAATGTTACAAAACTTTTTGAAAATACCGATTCGTGATCACTGGAAACCTACGTGACGCTATGAACAATTAAAATTAGATGTGACTACTTTACTACTCTTGTTGATGAAGCTATAATAAGCAGACACGAATTCCACTTAGATTTATCCCGGACCTCAAAATTATAAAACATTATTAGGAATAAAAAGCGCGCTACAGTATATGACAAAAATCTGCGTAGGAGACCATAAACTGGAGGAAAGGATAGAGATTATGACGGTTCCATAAAAAGCAGTGAATTTAAAAACATCTCAGAGAGAGATAAAGTTATGGCAGGCAGTAAATAAAAGAACACCATGATCTGAAATACCTTAAATATATGTAAATAAGAATTTTATTTGCGATACTCTCGGAATCATAGAAACTTTTATTCTTATCTGGTGCGTTTTAAACTAAAATAACCATATCGTTAGTTCAGTTTAGAGTATTCGGTTGTTTGTTTTTCTACAGTTTAATTTCTACAAACCTTGAAGATATTTAAAGCCTGTCAATGCATTAAAGCCAGAATTAATACTAATTTTGACGAAAATACTAGAGAATATTAGTAGATCAGATTGAATATGCCAGTTAATTGTGTTTTGAAATAACATGATTAAAGAAATTAAATTTAGTTTATTTGCTTGTTCCACTGCCTTTCAAAGCCTTAGCGATATCTGTTAGAACTTCTTTACACTTTGGACATTTTTCAAATAAGTGTTTTATAGTAACGTACGTGATGTAATTAGTAAAACAGTAACAGTATTTTTTATCGTGCTGCAGGATTCTACTTACACAACCTATAGACAGTTACGGAAGGTCAACGTGGCGGGTTGGAAGTTATTTCTTTGCTGACCCACCGTGGGGAATGAGACCTTCCCACTCTGGCTAGAATAGGTTGGTAACTTGTAGGATCACCCGTCCTTTCTGTTTTAGTTAGAATAAATACGGACGTAAAGCACTTACAAGCAACCAGAACATAATCCCTTGCACATTTATTAATATTGTATTTGTCGATTAATTGTCGTAGAAAAATATTTTAATCAAATCTGTTACCCAGGTGTAGCTTCCTCTTGGTAGTGCATTTCGGAGTTGGTTCTTCTTATATTGAATATAAGCATTGCTGTATTTAAATAGATGATTTTAGATTTATATATCTTTACTGTATGATCTATTGATTCACGGCTACATTGTTCCTTCGAGAGTTACCATTTGAGAGACTGCCAAAAGTGTTTTATTTTTTTATGTTCCTTAATTTTTGTGGACTGTGTATTACCAGTGATTAGGTTGAGAGAGCAGCGCTGGGATCTCTTTGGGTCAGGCCTTGACTCCCAAAAAGAGGAGAATAGGCTCGATTCGGGGTTCCCCAGGCTGAGTGTGTACGTATTGTACATATATTATAGTATAAATGTCTCTTAATTTTTTACTTTTTTTTCTTGCCAATTAATTTTTAGTATTTCATTTTATTTTGATAATTGTAACTATTAGTTTTATTTTTATAATAATTATATGTTTTATTTTATCTCTTATTATTATTAATTGTGTATGCATGAGAACTTGTATATATGGTACGAATGAATCCTTCATTAGCAATGTTACTTATTGCCTTTAACTGAGGCAGATTGTACATATATTTCAATACAAGTAATAAGAATAAAAAAAAAAAAAATTGTGGAGGACTTTTTTTTACATTCCCTGCTATTCCTCTATTATTTTTTCGTTAAAAGGATCTAGAATGTTTAATTATTTATATATTTTTTATTGTGTTTATCATGTGATCCTTATTCCTGTTGAATAATGTTTTTTTTTTTTTGTTTTAACTCGAATACGACATCATTAATAATGCTATAGTATTATTAATATATAATATTATAGATCATTTAAGTTTCTCATTCATTACAATCTCGTTTTCATTAAATGTGATTTTTATATTCCTTTTTTAAAAAAAATATAAAATGATTAACGAGCTCATTTCTCGAGCCGCCTGGAGCGGAAGACATCATTCAATTGCTACTTAGTACTTAGGAAGGCTGGGGACCACAAATGGACGGAGAGAGCACTGATTTGATAACTGTGCCTGATGACACTACGATGGCTGGTAGTTACCATCCCTCAACTCCTTTCTCACGTTAGCATATCGTCTCTCTTATAAAATACATCACTGGCTATCTTATTATACATAATTATGTTTTATTATTACTATAAAATTTATAATAATTATTTTAGTTTTTATTTTAATATTATTTTATTTTTGACGATTGCAAATAGTTATTGATTTTATTCATATAAAGATTATTTGTTTTATTTTTATCTTTTATTTTTATTATTTGTGTGTGTGTGTGTTTGTGTGTGTGTGTGCGCGTGTGTGTGTGTGTGTTTGTGTGTGTGTATGCGAGTGTTTGTATATATGGTATGAATGAATATATTTTTATCTCTGTACCAATTGCCCTTCCCTGAGGCAGATTGTACATTTATTCCTATAAAAGCTTTTAAAAAAATAATAATTATAATTTCTAAAAAAGATGTAATGGATGATGAGAAGAATAGTTACTAAGTTTAGATTTGATTTGCGAATTTAATAATGAAAGCGAAAATTATTATTCATCTGTTTAAGAATACAGAAAAGAGTTCATTTTATTTCCGCGAGGAAACAGAAATTCGATAAAGTTATCTCAAGTTTACTGAGTCATAATCTGTTATAAATTTCATTTACGTGCCGACAGAGTGCATGACTCAATCGCATGACTATAATTGGACTCTATTAATTAACATGAATGCACTTGTTATGATTAGCTATCAGATCCATCTTTTGGAATGGCAGTTCGCGCCGCCCGGTCGCCCTTTCATACGTTTCACTTCGTCAGCGGTAAATTATTCAGATTAACATATTCTTCGCTTTGAGCTTTGTAGTCATTTAATAACACGCGAAAAAATATTTAGTCTTTTTACAGTGATTTAGAATTTAGTGCATCATAAAATAGCTGGATGAATTATGTATAGATAATAGATAAAATAATTTAATAATAATATAAAATAAAGCTAATTTTTCTTTTGCAGTTCTCTAATGTAAACGATTTGTAATAATTAATAAACATCATACTAACACCCATATACATAATACTAGCTGAAAGTACCCTGCTCCGCTACGGTTCAATATCATTAGGATGATGATGATGATCCTCGGCTCTACAGCCCTGTGCGGGCCTTGGCCTCCCTTAGAAAATTCGCCCATTCCTCTCTGTTCAGCGCCATGGTCCACCACCTAGTTGCGCCTAATCGTCGGGCCACAGTACCTATCTGGTCCATCCAGCGGGCCTTTGGTCTTCCAACCTTCCTCTTCTCCATAGGCATGTGGTTAGCGACCCTTATCGGTATCCGATCTTGCTTCATTCTTTTTAGGTGTCCTGCCCAGCGAAGTCTGTTGAGATTGGTAAAATCCACCACAGGTGTGTCACGGAATTCTGCGTAAACCTCTCTCTCATCATTAGGATGAAGACAACTAAATTAGTTAAAATTAAGCTTAACGTTGATAATTATTATTACTTAAATAAACCTGAAGAATTCTATTCTTAGAATAATTTCAATAAGTAAATTTGACAATTTGCAAAAGTTAATTTTATATTATTTTGATAGTCCTCCAGTGAAGCTTCGAGGCAGCACTACCATCTTACCCAGCTCTGATACCATACCATCAGCTTTTCTTATGGCATACTTTAAGTGAATATAGTCTCCACTTCTCAACTTTTTTGAAGAAAGTTTAGTCTTTCTGTTTCTATTTTTGCGTACATATCAAGCATAAATTGGTTGAGGAGAGATTACGAAATTAAAGTAAATAAGGTTCTTCACCTCCTCGCTCCACTAACATTTAGGCGTTAAAATCAGCTGCAGACACAGTTTTCTTAAGTGATTTATTGGTTTTTGGGTCACGCTGAGCGATGTTAATACTGTACCTTTCTTCTCTATGGTAGAACATGATACGATACTAAAGAGAATCATACACTTGATAGAACTATTGATTCTTATCTGTTTTTTGTCCCTACATCGAATTGGCCTTACATGTCATCACCAAAGAACATAAGTCTTTTAACCTCCTCTTTAAAATAAGTCTTTTAATAGCTTCTCGTCACGAAACAACTCAAACTTGTAAGTTGTAAGTAGCCTCTACAGCTACCATGAGTTCACAGAAAATACCAATATTATAAGGTTTCGACATCGATCGTATTTTTGTTTGTTTACAACTATGAGGAACTTAATAGGTGGTCAAAGTTTTGCTGCAAATACCATATGATAATTAATATTTTATTATTTGCCCAATAAAAATTGAAATCGCATTTTTCGCAAATCAGCCGCGATCCAGGCAGATTTTTTTAAATTCCTTTCTTAGAGTTAGCGAGCACCTACGGCTCTAGAGGAAGCTACATATCGAATTTCATTCCAATCCGTTCGGTGGTTTCTGAGATTTCGTGTGAAATGAGTGAGTGGTATTTGACAAATATATAATAGATATATTGTTAAAGAACACTTGTATTTATAACAATCTAAGTTTACGCAGAAACATAATAATTGAGCTATTTATTCTTACGCTATTATTAAACGTAAACAAGAAATGAACACTTATACTTACTGAAACCTTTTTGGATATACGCTTCGCAGATATACAGCTAAAAAGACACTTATTAACAAACTCCAAATCTTCCAGGCAAAAACATTCAGGACAATTACAAAAGCATCATGCACCTTATCAACATAACTTTACTTACTGGCATACGTATGCTAACAGTTACCGAACAAATACAAACCTACTACAAATGATTCCACGAAAAATTATATGGACATCCTGATACACTTATAAAAGGCATAAAATAAATAAATAAAAAATAAATACTGGAGGTACCGCTGGGTTTTGCTCCCCCTTATCCCTTTCACGCCATTTTATTTCTCATAACAGATTCACTGATTATCTTATTGTAATTGACAGGTGTAAATAAAGATATGAAAAAAATTACTCTTGCGTACTTAAATCATTTAAGACTCAAGCTTCTTAGATTTTCGGTGTTGCATAAGACAAACATAAGACATAATGTATATTAATGTATAGCACAATATTTAACCAACTCTGAAAAAAAAAAATAAACCATAAGTATTTATTATTTTTCCGTAAGTATGTCTATTTCAAAATACTTTGAAACTAAACCATTAGTTTTTCCTTGGTAAAAAACTTTCAATCTCATTTGTGGAAAAAAATGCTACCGAACCATTTAGCTTTATAGGAAACAAAGACCTTGTTTTAGAAATGATTCTAATTGTATATATCTAACGACCTTATTAAACAACAGACTGCTTTCTTCACTTCTGGGCATCTCACAAATACTTCGTAGTACTTTTCTATCCAAAATAAATGTGTTTTTTCAAAACATCAAATTATACGTTCAATGTAGGCCACTATATTTGTTGTGTTATCTAAACAGAGGAATAATTTTATCGTTAAACATAACATTAATAAAATCTGAAAATATTCTTAACATTCTATTATAAAAAAATAATAAATTAAATTAAATGACGTAAAAAAATAACACCTAATTTAATAAAAAAAAAAAATTCTGCCAGAAATAATTAGGTAAATAAAAATATGTACAATATATTTGTTTGAATCCTAAACATACCCAATAGTATTATTTTGGCTGAATATGTAAATATATGAAAAAAAAAAAAAAAAAAAAAAAAAAAAAAAAGAAAAATAAATTAGAATATTTTGTTTTGTGTAGATATCGTTATCTTTTTTTCGTTTTTTTTAATTATGTAGAAAAATATTATATTATATTTACACATATATTGTGGTCTTGCTGATAAAACAATCCCTTCAATAGGCTAAAAAAACAACTTTAGAATCTAACTTCCTATGTGCACAGGAACACAGCGAATACCTGTGTATTCACTATAATTTTTCATTATGGACCATACAATACACATTATGAGCATAATAATCATTTGACACCTGACTATGATTATTCTATGAAATCTTCATTTCAGCAATAAATTTATTCTTCTTTCAATTCGTGCAGGAGATAGTGCTGTCCCGCGAAGACACATTAAGACCTCACTCCACCCCTGCCATCAGGAGTGGAAGTCCCTCAGCTTCGACAAGATCGACACGATACTTGTATTTATTACCGTTCCTTTTAGATACTCGAGGGCTGTTATCTGTCGTGATTTAGGCTCTTTTTGTCTCGTGCTCTGAACGAATCCTGTATTTATCGCACACGCTTCGTGGCTTCCTTATTTGGAGTGTTAGTATATTTATCTGCATTACTTGGACATCATCATCTTCATCCTGATATATGATCTTGGATATATAGAACTCACAGTAAGATAAATAAATAAAACATCTATTTATTGTATGATGATTTCAATATATCGTAAATTAGAAACATGCTGCTTATGATGAATATGGCAATGTGCTATGCAATAGGTCTAGTAGTCTGTAACTCTGTCATCCAGCTATCAGTGATATAAAAAGAAAAAAAAAATATCATTGTGCAAACTTTAATGGATTGAATTTTCATTTTCGTTGTATTACAGTTAGTGATTGAAGCAGAGTGATGATATGGTTACATATTTACATGAGAAATTTATAATCAGCAAATACGACTTTCTTGCAGAGATTCAGATATGTATTCCAAGCAACTTTTAAAACCCCTTTAATTTTGCCTTATTACAACTGAAGATGAATATTTAACATTCAAAAGTAGTATTCCAATAAAATAATCGCAATAGAAGTGGTAATTAATTCATCAATCCTAATTGTGAGGTTTTTATTTATTTCTCTCCTTTTCATTTATTTGTTATTACACATATAGTATAAATGGATCCATAAAACCATACATATTACTTATGTTACTTTTGGAGCAGATTATAATACTTTCTCAATGAAAGATTGTTATAAAAAAAAAAAAAAAAAAAAAAAAAGTAATCATGCTAACAGTGTTAGCAAATATAATTGAATAAATGTAAGTCAAGTACGTTGGTGTAAATTCAGACGGATTTTATTAGATAAACAGTTATTGGCAAGGATAAAGTTTGAATACTCAAAGCTGTTTAAGTATGTTATTTCTATAATATCAAGGAAAGTAGAAATTTATGGCGATGTAAAGGCAAGATTAAAGGACGGAAATGCTAGTTATTGCTCAGTCGTAAAACTACTAAGTTCGGCCCTAGTTTATAAAAACATAAAAATTAGGATTTACGAGAGTTTTATCCTATCTGAGATTTTTTACGTATACCAAACATGGCCGCTTATGCCAAGGACAGTTTTAAATAATAAAGATTTGTACCGAAAAAATATGAGCTGGAGAATTTAGAAGAGTTATTTCTAATGCAGATTTCTGGGATATTAATCCGGTTTATATTTTCCAGGTAATTCCAGCGCGACTATTAAAATAGGCATGTAAATTCTGCTATGTCCGTCCGCTCTGGAGAATCCTGATCACCTGAAGGGATGCTCTGTTTGCCCGAAACATTATGTATACTATTAGAATAATGAAATAATTAAAATATATCTTCTCGCAAAGGTTTCGTTGGGCCATATTATCAACTTCATCTATTATAAAACAAAGGTAATTTTTTTTTATAAATTATTTTTTGATATTTACAACTGTATACATATATGTACAATAAGTAACTTTGAGGAAATTATTACAATCACTTGTCATATACATGTGAAGATCCACTCCTTGTAGCACTTCAATAAAAAGAAAAAAAAAATCTATACAAGAAGGTCTCTCAGCCATCTTCTTTTCAGACGCCTCGGTGGATTATCGGGAATGGAGTGGGAAGCAAGTTGGGTGACTAGTGGATTGGGGTGGTTATGGAGCTTACTATGGAAGGATAGGTATCTGGTCTGGGCTAACATAAGGAACGTTAAGATCTTTATGGATAAGTCCATTGGTCACAAAGTAAGGGGCATTGAGGATTTTTCGAAGGATTTTAGATCGTAAGGATGGGATACGAGATAAATTAAATGGTTTAGTGAAGCCCCAAAGCTTAACTCTGTGTGTCCAAATTACTTGTAGTCAAATTGATTTTAAAGATGGTTTAACTAGCTTTACAGATTATCAGGACCATATGGTGTTGTCTATCTGTGACCCGTCCCTATACACGGTAAGTAGCTGTTCCTAGGAGAAGTCCCGTTACGCCGCCAGTAACTCACTGGTACCAGGTACCAGGCTACTCTATTTGTGTCCAATAGCTCACCTCTTCACGAAGGCTCCTGATACCCTCTACTTATCTCCTCTACAGGGAAATCTACTTTGTGTCTTGGAGATATTTATTGTTGGACCTAATTCCCTGCTCTGGATAGCTGGCTGTTTCCCGGATTCCCGGCATAGTAAAGCCGAGATATTCCAGGGCAGCTCTCGGCATTTTTGCTACGTTCGGTCCATTTTTTTTTCTAATCGTTTTGATTACTGTCTTTTATAATTAGCCCCGTATCGTTTCACCAGTCTGCATTCCGTTCGAAAATTTCCTGCAATCTCAGATTCCTTTTTCTAAAATTAAAATATCTTTTCTAGGAAAAAAAAAAAACCTATAGTACCCTAATAAGAATTTATATCAATTGAGCAGATATAATATTGAAATACTACATCGGACTCCATCTGGGCAACCATCTTACTTTGACTCTCATGCAAGACATACGAACAAAACTTTCTTTTCGACTACTTCTAAGTAATTTTATTACTTATTTTCTCTCAAGAAAACTATTTTAAATCGGCAACCCTTTTATACAATAGCAATACTTACAAAGTAAGTGTCTGTGATGAATTACGAAATGGCCATTTACATGAGAGTTATCAGATTTATTTCGATACCCGGAGTTTAAGATTGGATTTTACTAGATCATCCTACATCTAATATCAAAATTTGGCAATTTTATCTGTTCATTTTCATCAATCGTCCAAGACGTGCGAATTGTAAATGGCATTGGGACCATCTAATATCTACTATTGCAAAACAACGTTCATATTTTTATGGCACGTCCATCGAGTCATATCTAAATCATTTCTAAATACATATTACAGCATAGTTTATAACTACGTTTTATAAATTAACCGTTACAAATAAGATGGGTCGTATATGGGTAATTTTTAAAAAATTGCCGCTTTGGTCAACAAAATTTTCACGGTCACTTAACTTAGTGACATATGGTCATCTTGTCATCATCTTGATTTTTCTTACATCTTTTGTTATTTTTTGTATGAAATTTCTTCTACAGAGTATATTTCTGAAGCAGAAATCACCAGCTCAATATGACAACAAAAATAACAATATATTACAAAAGTTATTTTACAAACACTTTAATTTTTTTATTGATATAAATTAAAAATGCTCATCCTAAAGAAAAATTACTTAATACTAAAAAAATACAGAATATTGTTACCGTAAGAATATTATAGTATATTGTTATTTATTTTATAAATTATTACAATGCTTAGTATATTAAACAATTATTAATGGATTCCATGAGTAGACCCGCTTCACTATTACAACTTCAAATAGTTTTTAATTTGATTTATTTTTACTATTTTCGTAATTATCTTCTAGTCGAATAACAACGCTGTTATGGTTGTGGATAAGCAATCGCCCACAGTTTATAGTCGGGTATTGATATTGCTTAATATTGTTTGACTCAATTTGCGCTTCAATTTCGCATCAATAACTAGCCAAAGTAATTCAATACCAATCAATAGTTATATTAGTTTCAGAGAATCCATGAATATTCTTAGAATTCGGCTTAATAAACAGATAGTTTAAATATTACATAGTCAAATTTCAGAGGTAGCTATAAAATTTAATTAACAAAAAGCGAATGTATGTCCCAGACATTAAATTAATTAAATTTAATTTTAAGATAAATGATGAATTCGTAGAATAGATAGCTTTAACATAAAATAAAACTAAAATAATTGAACATTTATTAATATCACACAAACAAGTTGAACAAAAAACAGCACAAAACCAAACTAAAATTACTAAAGGATCATCCTGAATTTTTAGATAAGTTTACTGAACTTTTGGTTTATACTTTTTTATGATTTATATCCTTTGGTGTCTTAAAGAAGTGAATAATGTACTCTTTTTAGTCGGGCATTTTTGATCATTTTCCTTAATTCTGTAATTCATCTAAAAATTCAATTTTTGGCAAAATAGGCTTAGGACTCGGGCAATCAAATCTTCGATTAATCAAGTCTCTAAAAAAGTAAGGGAAACACATCAGATTAATGTAGGACAAATGATTGAGAAATGTATCCATTCCATGACAAAATAATACATATTATGTATGCAATAGTTATATACGGAGGTATATATAACGCAGGATCAATTCATTATAGCAGGTCTCTTGGCTTTTAAGACGCCTCGGATGATTATTGTGATTTTAGTGTGAAGCAAATTAGGAAATTAGTGAATTCAAGTGGGCATGGAGTTTATTAAGAAAGTACAGGTATCTGGTTGGGCCAAATCATCGACATATGGAATATTAAGATCTTTATGGATAAGTTTATTTGTAACATAATACAGAGCATTAAGGACTTTACGAACGATTTTGGGTTGTAAGGATTGGGTACCAGAGTTGGCAGGTTTAGTGGAGCCCCAAAGCTCGACTCCTCATGTCCAAAAAGGTCTGATTATTTTTAAGTAAGTAAGACATTTGTAATTAATTAGGCAGTTTCTTGTCTTTTAACTCTCGTATGAGGAATCCAAGCAAGTCGTTTGTCAAGATGGAGTCCTAGGCAGCGGATCTGTTTAACGGAAATCAGTAAAGCATTATTAAAGGATACTTCAGGACAGGAAGCTGTAGGTTTCTGACGAAGGGTAAAGTGCACCATTCAGGAAGGTTAGTAAATCGAGATTGGAGTGATTGAGGTGCAACAAAAGGATCATTACTTACTAATAACCCACATGTGTCATCAGTATAGCTGGTGATGATGGTGCTAGAATGAGTCGGGATATCAACTCTCAATAAAATAAAATTAACAAAAAAAAAAAAAAAGGTTCGGTTGATCGGCACTCGGTTAATCGGGTCCCGTGTTTGCTTTACGTTTCTATCAATAATTAAAATTAAACCAATTTTTCAGAATGCAGATATTGAAAAATCTTGATTCACAACCACAGATATAAACCAAAAAATAAATATTAAAACAAGAATCACATGTTTTGCAGCATATATCTTCTGCTATATTTCAAACTTATACGTTTTAATTTAACGAACATAATATGTAATAAGCTAACCGCTTCACAGCTCTTGGTAGGAGATCCAATAAGTAACACTTTTCGGAAATAGAGACGCAGGTGGGCTATTACTTCATAATATTCGGGATGAACGTTACATCAAAATTCAATTCCCTGTTTATAACTACTAAGAAATCAGTCAGTGGGTTGGTTAAGCCAGGGGATGGCAATGTAACCACATCAGTATTCATCTCACTGATGACACCTCACCGATCTGACCCTATAACACCCACTAACCCACATCATAGCATCCTCTTATTAAAATAAGTCTAGGTTAAGTTTTTTTGTTACCCTTTAAATGTTTTAAATTTAGATAAGATCTATATTTCTTATTTTTATTTTATATGTCAACCCTTTGTAAGTATAAACAGTGCTTTCAATATTAATTGCTTTTATGTCACTCATTCTATTAATTCTCATAAATTACCTTTATAATATATGTATATTTTTTCGAATGGGCCAGCAGAGGACCACGCGCCATAACATTTACAGTATTTATTTATAATTAACACATCTTAGTTATTTGGCCCCATGAAAACCTCTGGAGAGGAAGTCAAAAATTTAATTAGTTAACTAACTATATTATAAATTATTAGGCAATCAAGTCCTGACTGGCATCCCTCTTAGATTAATGCTAATTCAGACTCGACAGAGCCGGAACATAGCAATTTTTTTTATATGAATTTTTTTTTATTACGTAAACAGACAGATGTTACCATTTAAGATGTACTATATTTGCTGCATACAATGTACCCCTGCTATTATTGTTTCGTGTATAATGCCCCACCCCTAGCGGACTCCCCATATCGTCGGAGATAAGACGACGTATAATACCCACCTGCATGACCCAGATGGCCGAGGACAATCTTGAGCGTTAATCAGAACTAGGAGGCATTGTCTGCATCTTCTTCAAGCACCCTAACGACCCACCCTTCCAAGGCCTTTTCAATCTCCCGTCTTAATATCCCTTCTTATCACGGGGCCTGTTTTTTCTCGCGAGGTTCTTTCTCATTCAATCATCTCACCTACGCCATCGTCCCCTTGTTTCGGGAAAAGTTCCTAAGACCAAGACAATGGCTTTACATAAAATTAATTTTGGTGAGAAGGTGCTTATAAACTTGTTCATTATCTCCCGCTAATAATGAGCCAGTTATAAACTCAACAATGAACTTAGCGTCATTATCATCGAAGAAGGGTGTTTTTGATTAATTTTAGGAGCAGTCATCAATCTTCTATTTGTAATAAACTCGTGGGTGGTTAAGAACAAAAAAAACCTTTTTTTTTTCGGGGCAGAAATTTCTAAAGACCAAATTAAGAATAGCACAATATAATATTAGGATACAATTAGCTAATTATTCACAGAAGGAGGCAGATAACTTGCTATAAAATAACTATTACCTAATATTAGTTATGTAGGCTCATAAAAACTAGATTGTGAATGTTTTTAAAATTTGTTTCGACTATTAATTAACTAATACATCCCTCACATGTTTGCTTTTAAATAAATATCTTACTAAACAATAGAATTGTGTAAAATATTTTTTTGCTGAAGTTGTAATTTCTCGGTTATCCCCGGAACTGGGGTTGCGCTATTACCATGGATTAAGTAATTACAAGGATAAACCAATAAAATGGCCAAGCATTGCTCAATTAAAAAAAAAGTTACAGTAATAGTCCTTAAAATAAATAATTAGTTTTTAAACAATGAACTTACTTGTTTTCTTCTACTATATACTATTTATTTATTTTACATGCATCTGGCCAAAAGCAAAAAAAAATAAATGTTTGTTTTTTACATTAAGATAGTTGTAACATAGTTTTCTAATTACTTGAAGTTACACATAGTTAATGAATGAGATGAAGGTCTCATTCATTCGGCAAGCATGTAACTCAGGCATTTTGTATTGTCCGTAAATTCGTCCAAATATACTACATGATATGACATGCTGTTTGTTTGCTCAATAATAGACCTACTGCATAGCTTCTTCTACTATGGAAAATAAAATAAAATTCAATTGTACGTTTTATTTTTTAGAAAGCCAGCCGATAATCATTTAATCTAAGAATCCTTTGGCTGATAATTGAGTTTGTTGTACATGCATTTTTTGATTGATAAAGAATATTTTTATACATTTGTGTTAGACTCATATATTGGATGCTTCATATATTAAAAAAATAAACTATTTATTGATATTTACAACTGTATACTTATATACAATAAGTAAATTTGTGAAAATTATTACAATGAATTATCAATAAAATGTGAAGAACCACTTACTACTAGCACTTAAATAAAAAAGTTCTATATAAGAATGTCTCACGGTCATCTTCTTTTTAGAAGCCTCCGAGGATTATCGGGAATATAATGGGAAGCAAGTTGGGAGACTTAGAATGGTTATGGAGTTTACTATGAAAGGATAATTATCTGGGCAGGGATAAATCAGCAACATGTGGAGCAAAAAGATCTTAATGAATAAGTTTATTTGTGATAAATTAAGAAACATTAAGGATATTTTGAAGGATTTTGGATTGCACGGATTG
Organism: Euschistus heros; assembly: GCA_003667255.2. Classification (NCBI taxonomy): domain Eukaryota; kingdom Metazoa; phylum Arthropoda; class Insecta; order Hemiptera; family Pentatomidae; genus Euschistus; species Euschistus heros. Next base: position 486,123 of record RCWM02000158.1, on the reverse strand, counting down.
GATACAAGATGAATCAGATAGTTTGGTAGAGCCCCAATGCTCAGATCCAAACAGGTCTGATAACCGTCATGTAAATGAGCATTTTGTTATTAATCGGAAGGTTTGAACGTTTGTCTAGTAAATGTTGAAGGAGTTGAAAACTACGAGCTGTTTCGTTTCGTTTTAGTCTTGTATGTGGATCTGTTCAACAGGGATCAGTGGCATGTCATTAAATGATATTCAAGGGCAGAATGTCGTAGGTTTACGGCAAATGGTAAAGGTTATCTGGTGAGATTTGTTTGGATTTATGTTAATTCTTCAATTTTGACATCATTCTTGAAGGCTTTTGATAAGAAATTGTAGTTTTTGGTATGCTTTGAAAGAATCATGATTTGCTGATAAAACACATGAGTCATAAGCATATGTGGTGAGGACTGTGCTAGGATGAGTCGAGATATCAGACTGTGTTGAGGATGGGACCTAGGATACTACCTTGAGGAACACCGTCAGACTTGGTAAAGTGAGGTGAATAGGAGCATTTATGGTTTATTTTGAAAGTTCTCTCATTTACAATTAGATTGCAACGGATAACTAATGAGTATGTTAAAGGAAGGAAATTTTATAAAATTAAATCCAAAATTCGTTTAAATATACCTTGAATAGTATGCTGCAATGTTTACCAAATTTGTATTATTATACTCTTATTAAAGGTATGTATTTGTATTTTGTTTTCAACTTCTTTTTTCGTCTCTACCATAAAGGGTCTTTGTGAATCTTAGTGTCTTAATGTATATTAATAATAAATGTATTTTGTTTTAATTAAAATACATCATAACTCATTTGTGGATACAATCTGAAGATCAGCATCAGTTGCTGAATAAAATGAAAATGGTAAGTGTTTTTATGATTTACGTTCAAGATTTACATTGATGAATGAACAGCTGGATGAATATTTAAAAGTTTTCCTGAGAAAAAAATGGACTAGACAAATTAAAGTGACACTGAGTTAATTACTTTAAAAGCTAATTAATTATTTAGGAAGCCAGTCTTGGCAAGCAAGTCAGCGGGTCATTTCATTTCTCTTGCAAGAAAAAAAAAAGAAGATTTAAAATACTAATTTCAGAAAAGCGATTCTTATGAACTGTACATTAATAATATAATTTTGCTTGAATTATAATTTACCGAACCTACCGAGAGTTTACCTTAGGTAAGGTTTCCAAAGTGAAGAAATTATTGTAATAATTTTATAACTCTCACAAATTCATTGTTTTTTTTAATTTTTATTTTTTTATTAAAATGCTGTTTGATATTTATTGAAATCAAAATGAACAATAATGATTATAATAAGCTTTAATAATTGTTTACACAGAATGATAAATGCCTCAATCAAATTAATTAGCTGACTTTTGTAAAAATAATAAAACAGGATCTATATTTTTTTTTTTCCTTTCCCACTCTCGTAGATGGTATATACAGATGTCTTAGCTCGTAGATATCTTAAGTTCACATTTTTGTGAAAATGTTGATATATATCAAAATCTTGTTTAAAGTGCTAATTTAACTCACAAGGGGACGTTTTGACTTGCAAATCACAGTGTGAGCATTAGGGACCTATAATAGTGTAAAATATGAAAATGCTGTAGTTAAAATTTGGTACAGAAGGGTTCAATAGTTTTACCATTGCAAACTCTGTGGCAGAATGGCTCTAGCCTAAAATCGGCTGATTTTTAAACTTTAAACTTTTTAAAAGATTTTAAAATAAAATCGAATGGAAAATAAGTAAATTTTATCATAAATTTCTAGCTCAATATAACAGCGCTCCTTTTTAATCTGTCTTGAATGACACTCGCTACCTATTGTTCGATTATCAAACTTCACTGTACACCACGTACTTATCGTTTTTTAATGACAATTTAAATAAAAATCTGTAAATTTTATTTTTGCTAAACCTTTCCCAAACTATGAAGAGAATGTAGTTAAAATTTAGTAAAGATTTATTCAGTAGTTTTCGTGGTTAGTGATCACAAACGTAAAATTACATGTCCTTTTATATAATAGTATAGATTTACTAACGAAGTTATATTATTTTAATTCTAAATTAATTTCTAATATATATAAGAGCATTGACAGCTCGATTGCCTTTGGCTATTTATAAAATATATTGCTAACTCATCTCTTATTTCCTTTGGTGAAGAAAGATGTTGTTTCTTCTAATGAAAAAAAAAAAAAAAAAACCTAGTTTACTTCTTCATTGCTCAGAGTGCGTGTGCATCAATCTTCAGCGACAACCATTCCATTGCTTTAAATGCTTATTTTATTTTTTTTTTTTTTTTTCTTTTTTTTTCCCCACACCTCTTGTTGCTCTTCTCCTAATTTTAGTAATTATTCTGTAACTTGTGGTCAAGGAAAGATAAATTTTTATGTGAGCTATGTTTACCCGACTTGGTCTGAAGGATGGGGATTTTCAGTTGATCGGATATTTCTTATTCCACTGATTTGAAAAAATATACCTATTTAACAAGCCCTTATTTATGTTATTGTGGTCTTTATAAAAAATAATAAAAATAAATAAATAAATTAATAAAAAATAAATAAATAAAATAAATTTTACTTATTAAAGCAAATTCAGTTTTTGAAGAAATGCTAAATTTTATATTATCGGGCTTCTTCAAGGACGGTTTACAATGTTGCTTTGAGGTAAGCTTCTGAATTCAAGTTTTATTTGTTCTTTTTTTGAAATAGAAAAAAATAATATGATTTCTGCTACTTCTCTTTTTTTGTTACATTTTATATATTTTTACACATAGTTAATAAATTCCTTTTTATCGTTTTTCTATCCGGTCATAACCTTTTTGTTTAATTTATTATTATAATATGTTTCGTTTATTTTATTATTTTCATATGATAAAAAAACAAATTCTAAGCGGGAAAGGAGAGAGGCCAAGGATGTCTTTCGGCCGCCAAAAAATAGTCAGATCCTGGCAGATCTGAAAAACAGTATGAATTCTAATAATGAATTTTAATTTTCATTTATGATTTGATCTCCATATATTTACGTTGTTCGGTATTATATTTTAAGTTCGAGACTGGTCTATTTTTTCTTGGTACAACATGTAATTTGAAGTAATGTGAATGTTAAAAAAAAAAAAAAAAAAAAAAAAAAAAAAAAAAAAAAAAAAAAAAAAAAAAAAAAAAAAAAAAAAAAAAAAAAAAAAAAAAAAAAAAAAAAATAAAAAATAAAAAAAAAATAAAAAAAATATAATAATAATGTCCTAATGTATTATTATTCTCAGCAATTCTACTTATTATCATTTTTTTTTTTTTTACTAATTTTTTTACCCCTCATGATAAATAAACAAGATCAATTATAAAGGATGGTCCTATAAATTATGAAGAATAACTAAGGTCTTAAATAGCCCAGAGACAAAAGAATACATTTTCCAAAAGTCAGTCGTTTCTTGTATTTGTTGTCTATTTTCTTGTTTTTCGTCGTTCGAAAAAAAAAATAAAGATTTGTCTCGATTTTCTTACGCTCGGACTATTTTAAGGCCGGGTTAAAGTTGCAAGTTAGAGCTGTAAAATATTGTTTTATAGTGGCTGCTGGGTCTACGAAAGTTTACTGTCAGCCTTATAAAAGTTTCGCTGTTGTGTGGCGTCCCAAGGGAAGAGGAATGAATTCCCGGTGTGGATATAGCTTGCCCGCTCCCCGCATATTCGACACCAGGCCCCTATACCACTATATACGTCAGCTATTTCCTTCGTCTCTTCAATGGCCTTCTCTTGTATTAGGTTTTTCATTTAGTGCTGGAATCAATAATAGTTTTGTATCTAGATGGATTGCGAAGTTGAAAAATTTTAGATAGATTCTATTAGAAACTATGTAAAGATTCATATTACAGTAGAGCGTCGATTATCCGAACTAATGTCATAGATAGTTAGGATAATCATAAATACGGATAATCGAAATTCGTATTTCGATTACGATAATAATAATTACAAAATTATTATGTGTGAACAGCATCTTCCAACAGTTAACTTTTTGCTTTTTTCAAAGTTTTACGACTCAAACTACGAGTCTCGCTGTAAAGATTATGGGGTAGGTGATTGATTTAGAATTATGTTTTATTCCCTTTATTGTTGATTTACCAACCCCGAAATCGATAGCTTTTTTTTAGCCACCAAATAATTTCCATTTTGTCGTTTCAAAAGAGCTCTCGTTTCCTTTTTATTGGCACGAATGATGACATGTAATTTTTAAAACAAAAGTGATCACAAAGGCGATGTCTATCTCACAAGCAACAATTTAAGACATAAAGTGAGATATATTACAAATCAAATGGTTAGGAAGATGTTGAGAGAATGAAATGAAATGGTCTAATAAAGTACACAGTTCTCAATAAACAAAATTGTAATGTATATAAGTTCATTTTTTGAAGTTTCTGTGAAATAAATTGTGCTTTCCTTATAGACATTAATAGTAAAAATATATTTTGTTTTTCATTTAATTTTAACTGTATAATCTTGGTAATCCGGCCTCTCAATAGTCAGATACCCTTAGTAAACTGGCCCTCCAGCGAGAATCCAGCACTGCTTGCTATATCTTATTTAAATGTTTCATTTAAGAACGGTGACGCACGGAGGGACGAAACTGGTGATTATTTGGACATTATAATAAAGTTTTATTTTTCAAAAAAATTGGAATATCTATCATATTCTTGTATTTCTGTGTGCAGAATTTAATAATGAAGTCTTTTTCTTGATATGAATGGTGATAATAAATCAACAATAACTTATTACAATATAAAATACATTTTAATCGAAAATTATAAACTAAACTTTCTCCCCCCCCCCTCCATTATTTTAAATTGTATTATTCTAAAAATACTTTATGTATTATTATAAAAATAGTTTTCTCCTTTCACAACCGTTGGTTCAGAAACAGTACAACCTACCTAAGTACTGAACCCGAGACCCTTCATGGGTTGTAAGTGGTACATTTTTTTTTTTATAAAAATAGTTTGTATAAATATTCATTTAAATATGCGTTATGTCGGGACATATATGGATGAGAAAGCGTAGAAATATATGCACTCATTGCAAGGCACCTATTACCATTACTGCATTGTGGAAAACTGAAAACAAAAATAACTAGACTAAATATTTTGAAATTAACAAAATACAACTGTAAACTAAAAATTACAAATATTGTTTTATTTTTCAGAACTTGAAAGGTACAAATAAAAATAAGGGTTGATAGTTCTAATAAGGTGGAATTAAAATACTAGAAGTATATAAACAATGCCTAAACACGTGTGAAGTCGGTCGTATTCGGATAATAATATAACGTATTTCTCTCATTAAATAACTAAGGTAAAAACATGTGAAGTCCATTTTTTTTTTTAGAAATTTGGAGGTTTTCTCCAACATGCAATAATGTACTTGAAATAACCTGAAAGTTACTCCAAATACCATTATTTTATAAGGTCCTACTTTATTCTAATAATAAAACCATCACTACCAATTTTTTCTTAGTTTGAATAGACTTGTACGAAGTAGAAAGTAATTGGTTATTTGAGATTATGAAATATAATCATGTCAATTCTTATTACCTTTAATTATCAGAATTTTCGGCACGTATTTCTAGAACATTCCCACATTTTCTTATTCTATTTATTATTTTATTATTTATTAAGAGGTTAGAAGATGGTGTAAAGTGGTCGAGGATTGAAATAACAATTCTTTAATTTTTCGTATAAGTCGGGAAATTTGGGCCATTCGTCCCACTGTGGATAATATCAAATTCAGGAGGAATTTGTATTTAAAAGATCAAGGGTTTTACAGTGCCCTGAAACAGAAAATTTCAAAAACATGCGATGAAAGGCTAGATGAATTTTAAAGTCGTATGGAGGTAAGGTTTCTGGCTAATGAAGGAGAAAAAACTGTCGCCAGGTTAAGAGTTCTGAACAGCTCTACAACGCCGATGAGAAAAACTACTGCCTTCAGTCTATTACCGGACAAAATTTTCTTTCATGGGAATGAAGATGCGGTTCCCGGCAAAAAAATATTCAAAAGATCGTCTGAATTTAATGTCACGTGCCTGTACCAGTGCCGTAAATTAGATTTGTATAGATAGAAACTGTTTCCTCAGAATATTTTTTGAACATTTATACAGTCAAAAAAAAAAAACTGTTTCTTTATTTAAGTACGCGTCGCCATCCTTACAAACAAATGAATACATCACAGTTACTCAAAAGCAACCACAAAAAAAGATGCACGCTTCTCGAGGAGCTATTGCTAGAGGGAATAATGGACAAAAGAAGAAGGATTTGCGGGGAGGTAGGATTTACATAGTTCTCTTCAGTTCTCATCTACATAACCGACACCTCGGATCCTACTGATTCACTTATACACAGCAACTCCATCAATTCTATCCTTTGGGCTATACGTTCTATGCTAAGGGTCTTACGTATACATATGTAGGGATAAATTTTGAAATATATGTGAATCTAGTCGTGTTTGTAACTTCAGTGAAAAACTTTCAAATGTTTCTCATGATCTCCATCACTCCCTTAAACTTTTTTTTTTTTTTTTTATCGTAAAGTCATGGTCCTTTCAATTTTCAGAAGTTAAGGCCGTTCTATCCCTGTTACCCTATCGAAGTTGACATACTTTATTGGTGTTGAATGATCCAACAAATTATTATTAATTTATTTGATCAATTTATATGATTGTTAAATGTGATAATCGTCTGCAGCAATGTGTCTGCACATGTAGTTGTTAATTGACATAATTTCATCTGACTATTTACTCATTGGGAATAAAATATTTTTTTTACTTAAAAAAAAAAAAAAGAAGCCTATTCATACATGCAAGATAGAAGAAAACAATTAAGCACTACTAGTATATATATAATTAGAATATAGAAATTAATAACAAATAAAATTATTGATCTGAAGTTTATTTATATACTACAATAATAATGATAAACAAATCACCCTCTTTTCCATATACTGTTCACATTAATTTTATAGTGTAAATTAATATTTTTGTCACATCTGGTATTTTGTTCATTGTTGCCCTGAAGAAGCCCTGCAAGGCAGGTCGAAACGTTGACACGCATCAAAGTATTTCTACTTAGACGTGGTATTTCTCTTTGACTGCATCCCTGATTATCTTTTTCTCCGTAAATAAGTATTGTGTTTTAAAAAAAATAAATACATATCAATATGCTTTTTATTTTTTTAGCATTTTCCTGTTTGATGGTTCAGTTTTTACACACAAGTTTACTCATAATTTTAGCATAATTTTGTTTTATTATTTCAAAGTAAACCGGAACATGATCTAAAAGTGCTAGAAACAATAATAACTATTTCAACTACGATGACGTGAGTAAGTGCACTGTTCAACAACGGACAATGTTGCAGGCGGACCTGACTATTCGTGAGTTGTAGTGCCGTTGAGAAAGGAAAGAAGGTACGAGTCTCTACCTCGATCGGCTTCTTTCCACAACTCTTGTCTACCATTTTTCTAACGGCTTCGACTCTTTTTTTTTTTTAAATAAAAAAATCGACATATATCAGAAATTATTAATAATTATAAATCAAATCCTATTCAGATGCTTTCTAGTAATTTATTTTATGAAGAAATCATAATGTAAAATAAAATAAGCTAGTGGTAAATTATGAGCTGTTGATAAGACTATAGATATGTTAATTAGTTATGTTAAATTATTAGAAATATGATTGAAGACTATTATTATACGAGATTGTATAGATTGGGTACTAAATAAATAGGAAAAAAAGTTCAACCAATCCATTGGGAATTTAAACTCTGAGACCCTCACCCCAATGTCTAAGTTCTGATTATATGTCTCTACGTCTCTGATTATATGGTAATTTTAAATGGTGGGTATTATCTACTGGACCTCTGATTCGTGTTACGTTTTCCGAAATTATTTTAATATTCACTTGAGGTGCGCTTGTTATAGAAGGATCAATCCAACTAGGATTGATGAATTTGAAATTAAAACCTGCATTTAAAATAGATAAGCCATTGTCATAATACTTCGCTTCACCTAAAGACAAAACAGACCCATTCCAAAAAAGCGGTGTATACGAAATAAAATTTAATGACTGTGATGCAAAATACACTGGAAAAACTGGACGAACGGTAAATCAAAGAGTAAAAGAACATATAAGAGCTTACAATAATAAGACCCAAAATCCCAATTTCGCTATCCAACTAAATGAAAATAACCATAAATTTAATAAAGACTCGAGACTAAAAATAATACATCAAGTAGAAAATAGCCTAAAATTAAATATTTATGAATCATTAGAAATAATAAAATCGTTCAAAACCAATCCAAACTTTATTTAAATGACCAGATAACATTTCCAATAGTCCTGTTTTAAATTTTGATTTCTTGTCTTACATTTTTGAAAACTTTAGTATATATAATCCATGTAACATTTGCTAATGTGATGAAAAAAGGTTGTATGTTCTAGAACTGAAGATGCATGTTTAGCATTTGAAAATAGTATTTCTAATAAAATAATCCCAATAGAAGTGACAATTAATTCATCAGTCCTAATTGTATTCTAATATTTTATGCCCTCTTTTTATATCAGATACTTGCAATATTATTAACCTATACTTTTCTATTTGTTCCATCATTATTTTCCTTTATTTACTTTCTTCTCGCTTATTTGTGTTGACTCTTTTCACCACCTTGCTCTTGGGATTCCATCGGGTGTCGAATCATTACTTAGGAGCGCATTCCTTCCCCCCTGGATTTATTGGCACAGTGGATCTAGGGGGCTATCTAAGACGACCTCAGCCACCCCGACGGCCTAGGCTAATGATACTGCCTCACTAGCTCACGACCTCTATTAGAAATAATTCATTTGGTGACACCGTGGTGAAGATAAAACGTCCTCCCTGTTGATTAATGCTCCCCCAGCACGTAATGTCACCTCTCCGCTAACACATGGTCTGCCCTTTCCTGAATCTATCTCACGGAACGGCCTCAAAACGTGATCTCCCAGTTTAAGTATTCGATCCGCCCGTTAATCTTAACGGAAATTCGAAACCAGTGCAGCTGTTCAAGATGTTTCGTTTTCTTTTATAAGTTTGCACCTCCTAAAATAGCTAAGTAACTTGGTTTAAAAATAACATTGGCGTTATTATGTCATGAATTTTTTAATCTTTAAACGTGTTATTTTTGATTAATTTAGTCGTTAGGGGTATTTTTATTCATGTTCCTACTCACATTAAATATAAAATTTTTGATTTTAAATCTATTTACTATTTTGACTATCGCTTTATAAATTATATGGAAACTCATTTATATAACCTACTTTTAACACTACAAAACATGCTTTATTTGTATTATCGTAATTGACTCTATTTTGAAATAAGGAGTGAAGGTTTTGGATTCCACTAAATATAAACTATAGGACCTCAATTATGCCGTTGGCTGCTGAATGCAGATGATATTGAAGAACGTTAATTTTTGAGGTGAATTTATGGACAATGAGCCTCTTCTTACAGGGGAAGGCAATTCTACCGTTCCATGTGGAGCATCGTTGGTTCGTTGATTTTTGTACTGCTTTCGAATAATGTGGAGGGGCACCATGGTGTTGGAAAACCATAGGTGGAATATCGTGATGAAGTTGTGGTAGGATATTCTGTAACAAATTCTTATTATTCAATTTTTTGAGTAAACTCTGATTTTTCAACACTGTTCGACGGATTAGAATAGAAAATTAAGTTCTACGGCATTTTTCTTCATTTTGATCTTGTTTCACCCCCCTTTTTTTACACTAACAAGTGGAAGACACACTCAGTCTCTCGCGGATCTTGTTGGAAATTTTTTTGGAGATTCCTGGTCAAAAAATATTAGACACGTATTTTGTCGTTCCGACCAATGGGCCCTAGAAGCCGAGAAAACAAATAATATAGCATTAAATTAATTTATTTTATGTCTCGAGTTTAAAAAATGATATCGACATGATTCTTGCACCAAGATTTTTGTTTTTGATTGCGAATTAAAGAAAAAATACGGCTACTCCATAGAATTTGGTTTAAATTAATTAAATTATAAAGAAATGATTTGATTTTCAACTAAACTACCTCTATAGATTTTTTCACGTAGAAATTGACGTCAGATTCTAATTCAGCACCCTCAAAAACAGCGAAAAACGTTTATTCAATAAAAACAAAAAATATCATTTCTCACCCTCTTCGAGGGGAAGAAATTTTTAAAACAATTATTGGTTACTTTCACCCTCTTCGTAGGGGAAAGAAATTATTTTCCGAAAACATATTTATTGGTTACTTTCCTTTCAAATTTAAACAAAAATTGACCAAAATATTGTCATACTTTGTCACGAGATTCATTCATTGGTATATCTGTAAAGAGGAGAGCCTCAGCTTTCTTTTTATGTATATTAATGCAAATTTTGATCTACATAAACTTATTAAAAGAATTAGCGAATCCGAAAAACATATTTATTTTTAACTTGATAGGAAAATGAAACCAAATACATTTCAAGAGTATTACCACCCCATATCTTGTATAAAAAATGAAGTTGATACGTTTAACCATCTAAGCGTAATTCATGTTTTTGTCAATTTAAACAAAAATTGCCTACCAAAATATTGTCAGGCACATTTTGAAGCTTACGAATTTTTATTTTTTTTTTGGATGAAATTTTGTATTTAAGGGTTCTTTTTAATGCTGAATTCGAATCTGATGTCGGTGTCGGTTCTTCTGAAAAAAAGTATATTTTGAGATAAATGAAAAAATGATATTTTTTGTTTTTAATGAATTAACGTTTTTCAATGTTTTTGAGGGTGCTGAATTAGAATCAGATGTCAATGAGGTAGTTTGCTTGAAAATGTAATCATTTTTTAGGAATTTAATTAACCTAAATCAAAATCTATGGAGCAGCTGTATTTTTCCTTAAATTTGCAATCAAAAATAAAAATATTGGTGCAAGAGTCATATCGATATTACTTTTTAAACTCGAAATATAAAATATTTTAATTTAATGCTATTTTATTTTTTTTCACGGCTTCTAAAGCCCATACTTGTGTAATATTTTTTGACTAGGAACCTCCAAAAAAATTACCAACAAGATCCGTGAGAGACTAAGTGTGTCCTCCTCTTGTAAGAGGTACTCACCGTGTATACCTATTCAAACCACCACTGCATCATAGTTGATTGTCGAAAAATCTTTTGAGACACCTGAAAAGTGGTTGAGGCTGTGATCGCCCATTTTTATAACGGGAAATGGCCTCTTTAAAATAATATATTGAAGAAATGTTATATACACTATTTTCCAATGAATCATGAAAGTAAAATTAAAGTTTATTTCATCTAATTTACTTAATGTATTTTTATTTCATTTCCGCAAGGAAAAGATTGACAAAGGTAAGTATGAAGATGGAAGTGTGTAAGGGAAAGAGAGGTCTACTTCTTAGGACTTTATTTGAGATATTAATCTAACAAGGGGACGTTTGCAGTTGTAACTCACAGATTTGAATGCCGATTTTTGTGTGGGTAGTAGGGACCTATAATAGTGCAAAACTAGAGTTATAGCCGCCAATGAGCATCAGGAGCCGAGAAAAAAAAATAAAATATGAAAATCACATATTATTTTTTTTCTCAGCTCTCAGTTAAGATAGAGAAATGATTTTTTCACGTTTAATTGCAGTTTTGTATTAGATATAAAAATACTTTTGTTATGCTCAAGACACTATCCGGCTTTAGGGTGCTCAAAAATGAAAAAATTCCAAGGAAATCCGCTGGAAACTTTTTTCATGAATAACTGACTTCAAATCTCGAGTATACTGTTTTTAAATGGTTTTATTTGATATTTATTGTGTAAAAACTAAAATATTAATAAAAATATGTCATTTAAAACGTCTTATTTATATAATATAGGTGAGAAAATGTTTTAAACTAAAAACTGATATTATTTCCAGATTCCTCACTTCACTTAATTTTGTCAAAATTAAAAGTAATTTTTTTTTATCTTTAAAATTTTGTAGGATTTTAGAAGGCAAGGGGCTGTCAATTTCTGAAAAATGTAAATAATTTGCTCTATCTCACATATTTCGCAACGTATTAAGACAAAGTTTTAAGGTCATCTAGAAGCCCTAAAACTGCATAGTTTAGCCCAAATCCGGAGGTTGCAGGATTTCCCCTTATTAAAATATCTCAAGTTATAGCTGACCTTAGATTTTTTCTTTCAAATCAGTTTTTGTCCACTAAAATCGGAAGTAAATCCAATGTTATACGCATGGATAAAAAACAGAATGCATGCTGATTCTAATGATGCTATTACTGTTGTAATCGGTTGAACACAGCTGTTGTTATGGCCAGTAGAAAATGTTGATGAAATCTCAACTTCAAAATTTTAACCTCCTCGAAAGGGGTAAAAAAAATCAATATTTTTTGATTTTGATAAAATTTCACATATAAGGTGCGTTTCACATGGTGGGTTAAGTCGAGATTTGAGGTCAGTTGTTCATGAAAAAAAGTTTCCACTGATTTACAGCGGATTTCCTTGGAATTTGGTCATTTTTGGGCACCCTAAAGCTGGGTGCTGTCTTGAGCATAACAAAAGTATTTTTATATCTAATAACATACAAAACTGCAATTAAACTTGAAAAAATCATTTCTCTATCTTAACTGAGAGCTTAGAAAAAAAATAAAACGTGATTTTCATATTTTATTTTTTTTCTCGGCTCCTGATGCTCATTGGCGGCTATAACTCTAGTTTTTATCTCACTATTATCGGTCCCTACTACCTACACAAAAATCGGCATTCAAATCTGTGAGTTACAACTGCAAACGTCCCCTTGTAAGTAAATTGGAGTGTCTTTTAAATTTTTCTACTTTTGGAATATTTCGCATCCATGGTCTTAAAATAAATATATGAGGCTGCAGCCCTAACACTTTTACTTTATTGATTGCTTTAGCAGTAGTGAAAAGGTACGATTGTTAAAACGGTAGGATTATTTCGATATTATTATTGTTTTCTCAGAACTTTGTATTGTAATTTTGCCATGTACCCATTTCAAATAATGAACCAGTGTTCTTCAAGGAGGTAAAATTTATTCCACTCTCAAGAGGTATGTTCTAACAATTTATAACCATTAGCTTATCTATATATTCATATTCAATAGAAGTCGTGTTTTGAAATATAGCAACGTAAATACATATTATAGTCGACATTCAATCATTCCTACATTCCTCTTCATTCTCTTCGCATGATATATTGCAAGCTTAATGAATACTACTGAATTGTTCAGTGTTCAATCAATATTACACGCCTAGGGGATTGCCTACACGTTCAGATAGCGCATACCTGCTCGCGTACAAGATTGCTAGATATCAAAATACAATCGCGGATCACATTAATCCGCGAATGATTTGTTATTCAGTGTGTACAGAGCAGATTGATTTGAATAAATCTAGACGCCACTCAAAATCATCATGACTTATGCTTAACTGAATAAAGTTTAACTATAACTTATGGTTTATCATTATTCAGTTTCATGTTCTCAATTGTTAAATAATCTTGGTTGAATTATGTAATCCCTGAACCATGTACATTGATTTAAAAGGCTGTCTTAATAATCTCTTCACTTAGTTATTAAGCGAAATAATTATAGATCTTAATAATTTCCAACTGACGTATGTTAGTATTTTGGTTTTCCCAAAATATTATGCAGGTTTATCACTTGACGTAGGCATGATGGTATAGAGGGATCAATACAAATTAGGATTAATGAATTAATTACCACTTATATTGGGATTATTTTGAAAACTTTAGTGTATATAATCCATGTAACATAGTACTGATGTGTTAAAACTTTGTATGTTTTAGAACTGAAGATGAATGTTTAGCATTCGAAACTAGTTTTTCTAATACAGTAATCCCAATAGAAGTGGCAATTAATTCATCAATCCTAATATGTAGGTTTATGTTTAAATATAAAAAAAGTATACAATATAAATGATTTTTACTAATCGAATTAATCTCTACTACTCTCAATATACATCTGCCAATAAGTTAATAACTTAAATATTCCCTGTGAATAGATGTATTAGTCATTGGTATTAACAAGACCGTGGTCCACTGATTTGTATATTTCTTCTCATAGGACTGTCTTCTTCGAAAAATCCTGTATTATTCGATCCACCTTATTTTTGAATTTCTTATTCATTTAAATCCGCAATGCTTCTTCTCTTACTTTCTTTAAACATCATTTATTCACCATTCTTCTAAAATTATGTAAAAATATTTTAGTGTGAGAACGTTTTATATACAAACTTTAAGAATAGTTTTTAATTTTATATTTATACCTTGAGTATTAATAGGTATCTAACTATAATCTGCAGAAGTTGCAGTCTGATATGTACCTAGCCAGAAAATAATACCTTTTTACGGTTGTAATGATACTGTTGAAAATGATACTGTTGTGTTATTCTTAGGGAACAATGAGTCCCAAAATACAGATTATTTTTTTCTTTTTTTTTTCGAATTCTAAATGCACATTGTATATCAAATTTTGATTTTGAAATTTTCAATCTTTGAAAAACAGTGTCCCAGATTTCTAGAAAAATTATAGTAGGTTGGCGAGAGGTCTGGAGTGTAGCGAGTGTCATATTTAAAAGTGAAAAATAGATTTTTTATTTATTTTTATTTCCCTACATAAATATCATATGTATATAAAAAAAAAGAAATAATCTGATTATCCGTGGTGCTATTACTTAATTTAACATTTTTAGAGGACACGAGATTTCAAAACTTGTATCAATCATCAATCAAATCATGTATTAATTTCTGGAATAGCCAATATTTAATAATCTATTAATGATTTGATTTACTTTTTCATCATCATATAAACATTTCGTATACATGTATAAACATATACAATATTAAAAACTATTTAAAAATTCAGTTTTAAATATATTGATAAACTGCTGTCGATATTTCTCACTCATTTTTATTCTTTTATAAATTTCGTTGACCTTATCTGAATTGTAATATTTCATAGTATAAAATGTCACTTTTTAATCAGGATATATTTTTATTTCATCCTATCGAAGGATCTACATATATTAAAATATTGTTTCCTTTACATCATATGGTTATTGATATATTTTAAGGTATTAAAAGTTTTTTTTTTTTTCTTAACTTAAATTATTCTCATTAGTATCATGAAATTGATAAATGCGAGGAGCTCTTTGACGGAACCGACGGGGACCGAAATATATCAGATTGGAGCTGAGATACAGCTTGAATGTATAATATTCGAAATTTAAACTAATAAATTAAATTTTCTTTCAATAATAATCGGGTCCCGATCAGGTAATTACTACTAAGCTCATAAATTTATTTTTATGACAGGATTTTCAATAAAATTATGCGATTTATTTTTCTTAAGCTGTGTAAGTCCAATTATTTTCTGTTGCATATTTTACATTTTTGTATGGTCATTTTGTTTTCTTTTTTTAAATTTTTATAATTAGTTTATGATTATTTATTTTTAAGCTGTATTGAAATTACAAAAAACAATTGACTTGTATCTAAAGCAACAACTAATTGCGTGAATTTATAAAGGTTCTATATTAGAAGGTACCGAAGTCATCTTCTTTTCAGGACCTTAGAGGGTTATTGGGAATAGATTGGAAGCAAGTTGAGATACTAGTGGATTTGAATGATTATGTTGTCTACTATAAAAGGATAGGTATCTGGTTTGGGCTGAATCAGCAACATATGGTATCTTAACCATTAAGATCTTTATGAATAAGTTTTTTTGGAGCAAATTAACGCGCAATGAGGGTTTTACGAAGGATTCGAGTCTTGAGCTTGGAATGGAATTAAGTGGTTATGGAGTTTTCTATGAAAGCATAGGTATCTGGTTAATCTAACTTAAATAAGCTCTTTAACGCAGTAATAATAATAAAAAAATAAATCAGCAAACAACAAAGATTATTGTGTGATTTTCATGTAGCTAATAGTAATTATAATTATATAATATACCATATGTCGTCAATTACAATAAAATGTAAACAAGATGATGTTATATAAAAATAATTTTTAGAGAAAAAACAAAACCGACTTCAAGATTAAACCTACTTACACGAACTTAACTAAAAAATAAAAAATAATATTTTTATTGCGTCAAAACAAAACCCGTTAAATGTAAATCAATGAAATTATCGATACTTATATACCTATTCACAATTTATGATCAGTTATACAGGAGTCGGTGCCAGCCAAGAATGGCAGTTTGATCCTGCCTCTGCAATACACTTTCGAATGGCCCGAGACGGTGTGGCGGTGATGAAACAGTGGGAGGATCTTTACAATTACCATTTCTTTTGAAATTCTGTTAGTTTTGGTTGGCACCGACTCCAAAAATAACTGATCATAAATTGTGAATAGGTATATAAGTATCGATAATTTCATTGATTAGCCTTAAAAGTTTTAGATTTTTCTTATTTTTATGTGTTAATCCATTTATAAACTAAATTATTCGTTTCTGAGAAGTCAAATCAAGACGCTCTTGTTTGCATTTTTGAGCAATTTAATGAAAGAATCTTAATAAATACTGTAACATTTGCCTAATGAAAAGAAAAAAACCAAAAAATGTATCCTTATATTAGAATTTGTCAACCGACTTCAAAAAAAGAGGAGGTTCTCAACTCGTCTGTATTTTTTTTTTTTTTTTTTTTGTGTGTATGTTACGCGATTACTCCGTTAATTCTGAATCAATTTTGATGATTCTTTTTTAGATCGGTAGGGCATACTTCAGAAGTGGTCCCATTAAAATTATTTTGAAATCAACGCAGCACTTTTTAAGAAAAATAAAAAAAAAAACCGTTAATAAGTGATTTTTTAAACTGTTTTTTTTAATTTTTCTTAAAAAGTGCTGCGTTGATTTCAAAATAATTTTAATGGGACCACTTCTGAAGTATGCCCTACCGATCTAAAAAAGAATCATCAAAATTGATTCAGAATTAACGGAGTAATCGCGTAACATACACACAAAAAAAAAAGAAAATACAGACGAATTGAGAACCTCCTCTTTTTTTGAAGTCGGTTGACAAATTCTAATATAAGGATACATTTTTTGGTTTTTCTTTTCATTAGGCAAATGTTACAGTATTTATTAAGATTCTTTCATTAAATTGCTCAAAAATGCAAACAAGAGCGTCTTGATTTGACTTCTCAGGAACGAATAATTTAGTTTATAAATGGATTAACACATAAAAATAAGAAAAATCTAAAACTTTTAAGGCTATATTGTTATATATATATATATATATAATACAACTACAAATATATGGTTTTTAAACCTTTAATCGATCTTTAACATTCGGTCAATATCTTTCTTCTTCCCTGTTACCTGCATTATGAATAGCTAACAGATCTCCTATTTTTTACTAGGACTTTCTACTACATATTTATATATACTGACAGACAAAAAAAAAAAGGTTAAGATTTCTTAAAATGTATTTTAAATAAAATCAAGCAGTACTGGAAAAAAATAAAGTTATGTTATTTAATATGATTTATTACAGTTATGCTTTAGTTTTATACTTCAAGAATTTTTTTTAAAAATCACAATAGACCTCCATCAAATGCAAGACCTAATAATGGGCATATAAATCTTGTTAGTTCAAAATTTCTTAAATTTTAGATTGCTTCGTTATTTTTTTAAATATGGCTTGATTTTATTTTATTTATAGGTATTTTTAATCATTATTGATTTATTTGTTAAGATTATTATTGCAAGAGTATTCAAATATCGATAGTCAAGAATTTTTAGAATCATTCTTTAAAAGTCGGTAATTGTGTTTACCGATATGGGTTGACACAATGAATTGTAACCTCTTCTGCAGGAATCGTGCTCACCGCATATCGGCCGATTTTCAAACTTCAATGGAATACAAAAATTTATCCCATATTTAATAACAATCATTAAATTTTATTATTTCTAAAAATTCCTAGATGTATGAAGATGATGTGGTTAAAAATTGGTACAGATTGATTCAGCAGTTTTCGTGGTTAGCGATCATAAACGAAAAATGGCTGGTCCTTTTATGCAAAATTATGGATTAAATTAAACTTTGTCGCCCTTGAATTTTCCGCTAAATTTCAACCGCACACAGTTTCCTCAAGCCCAGTAGAGACTAGGTTCGACATACTATAATAACAAACCAATCTAGCCAAAAAAAAAAAAAAGCTTTTTTTTTAATGAAAAATAGCGAAAACTTATTAGAACTTTAAAAAAAACAATAAACAAACAGCGTTCACTTTCCATAAAAACACAAAAATCGTTTTTAAGAACAATTTTAATTTTTTTAATGAACACTTCTTATCATATATTTCTCATACGTTACAATTATTCATCGAATTTACAACAATAAATTGATTAGATAAATAATAAAGAGGTCTATACAATTGGGGAAAACTTTGCCGTTCTTGGAGTTCGTATCTTGGCCTGAAATGATTCTCATTTTATATTTATAAAGTTAAGAAACCCGTATTACCTTTAGTTTTTTTATTATATTTCATGAGGTGTTGCTTTAAAAATCTGGAACATCCAGACCACGGAGGGAGATGCTGCTCATACCAAATAGGATTTAAAAATGGTTTACGACCACCGGCATCTTCTTAGGGATTATTCCTATCTCTATAGTTATCCTATATTTTATGTATCATTATGCAATGCACTTTTTGTAGCATATTTTATTTATTGGAACCAATATGAATACTTCATGTAAATCTAAATGTTTTTGCATACCTAATTGTAACTGATGTATGTAGGTTTCTATTTTATTCGAACGATTCTATTTTCCTCGATATGAAAGAACTATAAATAATGTGTTGCAGCCAGTTCAATTGAACTTTAACGAGATCGAGCATTCAATAGATGCATCAAGCTACACAACAATAAAACATTTCGAATTTAAATATTATTCAGAATATTTCATTATTCATGTAAGTGGAGCAAACGTTTTATTTATAAGTTCATTAGACTTGCAGTTTATTTATGCCTGCACATATTTCTTTTATTCATTTTGAGTATACTAACTACCAGCTAAATCAATCTTTCTGATTAAAAAAAAAAAAAATAAAATAATAGATTCTCTACGGTAAATTAAAATTGTATTGAAAAAGGCCGTACAATAAATATTTCTCCTTAATCTTTCAGTTCGACACATCTTTATCGACCAGCTGTGAAAAATATTCAAAAGTGGAGTTAGTAGGTTTCCGAATTCTACGCATTATATAGAAGTACGGATACCTATATATCCATTAAAGTCAAACGCATGAAATAACAGATTCGATATTTAAAAAAAAAATATTTTATTTATATTATTCAGAATACTATCGTTAGAAAAGGACCTTAATCTCTAATATTTGAATATGGAGCTGGATCACTAATCTGTTGTAATATGTAATACCTGCTGACTCAGAGCTCGTGATGAATGGTCTCCAGGGTACCCAGTCATAGCCTTCATTTACGTGTTTATTTTCTTTGGTGAGTTGGCAAGAGGACATCATTGTATCTATCCATACAGATAATTAAATTCCAAAGTAGCAATTCAGTATTCCAAGAACTTAATTACTTTCTCTGGAATGAGTCAGTGTTGCGATTTCCAATAGGAATAGAAAAAAAAATTACAGACACATCTTTTATAAATTTAGACTAGATATGGTTAAACTATCGGTTTATCTATTGTAAAATGACTAATTTTTAACAAATGTGATTGTAGTCTTCCTCCAAATAGCGACGGGCTTGGGCGAAGGAGGAGAGAAATTGTTGAAAATTGTACGATTTTAGCTGTTTGATCAAATAACTTGGAACCTGTTACTTTTACATTTTATGTTCCATAAATTGTTAAAGCGAATCAAATTTTCTATGGATTTAGTTATATTAATTTTTTTTCTCATATTAATAGTTTTAGATATATAGGGGAGGGAAAAATTTAAAAGATTTGGAAACTTTTGCTAACAGCCCACCGACCTTGTCAAAATCGTCATATTTTGCCGAAACATACACTTAATGTTTCACGAAACTTATTCAAATTTTCAAATATCGATTCTGATAGTAAATATAACCAGCTTTAGTGCGATAACAAATTTAGATCGGACAGATAGTTTTGAAGTTTTAACCAAAAGAGTACCGATAAACGGATTAAACTAATGGTGTATCAAAATTACCGTTTCTTAAACAAATATTTGTATTATTATCTCTTTAATATAAAATACAATTAATACTCAAAGTATAGTCCATTGTTATCTACTGTCATTACCCATCTGCTAGCCAATTGCTCGATGCCACGCCGATACCATTTCTAGGGATGGCTGTCAAAGAACTCTTGGACAGCATTTTTAACTTCCTCAAAATTATCAATTTTTTTCTCTTGAAGAAAATGGGCCATGGATTGAAACAAGTAGTAATCCGAAGATACAAGGTCTGGACTATATGGTGGATGAGGCAGGAGTTCAAACCCATGAAGTTCTGTAAACTTTTCTGCAGATTGTTGAGGATAACTTCGTGAGGGACCAGTCTACAGGTCTTTTTCACCTTCCCCATGGAGAGAAGATGGTGACTAACTGTCGAAAAATATGCTAAAATTAACGGCTTTCAAGCTTTTTTATCAATCAGCTAAGAAAATACGATTTTCAAGGCAAATTTTTAAACCACCCAAAGGGCCCTTACTCCGGTTTCGTTACTCGCCTTTTATAGTGAAACTATAATCCCTGACTGCAGTAGCCCATAGCTAATGCATTCAGTTCAGCCCTATTTAAACAACTTGGTCTATAACAGAATGTCATCAGTAAGGTAAAAAAAAAAAAAAAAATTGAAAAAACATCCATTAATAAAAACCGTTTCATTATCGTATCCTGCAATAGATTAAATTTTGTTATATTTATTTATTACCATGCTTTCCTTCCTTTATTTTGTTTGAACATCGTTAATTTTCCTTTACCTCCTAAAATCTCATTACTTTTTCCAAATGTTATATATATTTTTCATTTTGTGGTATCTACAGCTTATTTTGTTAGCAATTACACATGTTTTTTTTTGTTTTTTTTTATTTCATTACTGATTAATGAACAGATTAGAACCTGGAATTTAATTATCATGAAACTATTGATAGGTTTCTGCCACAGGTCATAGTATCTGAGATGCTCTCACTAACAGAGCACTATGTCAATACGACTACAAGAAAGTATAAAACAAATACAACAATATTGTACAGCAACACAGCGATCAACAGGCGACCATTCCTCCCCACCCTTCCTGCTATAATGGACTAAATGATTTATTCTCTTCATGTCGGGCAGTCTCTGAGGGGAGTTGTCCCTTTATAGAATTTGTGTTAAACGGGTCGTGTTTTGTTTTTATTTATGCAAAGATTTAATGTCTACTTTGGTGTTAGTATTGGACAGTTTTAGGTTACATTAAAAACAATATTTTTAATATGGCATGCTTTCTTTATTATTTATTCATTTTTTGATATTTTGATAATTTTAATTTTTTTAATGTTTTGAAATAAGTGATTATTGAAGTCTTATGGTTGAATATTCTTTGGTTGATGGTTTGCCTTTTTTTTATTTATTTATTTATTTTTTTATATGTGAACCCCATTTGATTGTCCCATCAAATGTCCAAGGTAGTGTTCAGTGTTTTTTTGCAATATACGTAATTGTAATAATTTCAATAAAATTAATAGAAAAAAAACTGCACCTCTACATGACAGGTCATTAGGTCATTGAATACTAATTCTTAAACAGATTTTATACAGGGAAGTGATGCTAGTATTTACACTCAACCGTTAGGTTTGCATCAGCCCAATAAAAGGTCAGGCGCCCACTCTCAAATTGGTTAATAATTCCAATGGTATTAATGCACTCTTTATTTTAAGTATTTTGTATCAGTCGATTTAACTCATTTATGTGGTGAGACGTCAAATTAGTAATTATTTTACAAGAATTTATTTTAAGTAAATTATTTGATTATAATATATCCATTTATCATCGATTTGAACAAATTTACGGTAACCACAATTGTCGAGGCACATTGACTTGTAGGTTATTTTTCATTAAAAAAAAAAAAAAAAAAAAATCTAGCCAAATCAAACTAAAAAAAAAAATAAATAGAGATATAAAATTTCTTATTTTTATATTTTTAATAATATTAAGACATCAAACATACAGGAATACCAATCTAAATCTTAACCAAAAATTTAGACTAAATAGAAGGATTTGGAATATAATTTTTTTTTTTTTTAGCCATTGGTATAAAACAAGAAATATGGATTGAATACTATTCTTTATTGTATTATTCGATATAATTTACTAATATATTTCTTCTGTTTTCAGGTAAGCAGTCTTGTTTTCTCATCATATGACATTCGGTTGAAGATTTTAAACACCTGGTAATTTTTTTTTTTTTTTTTTTTTTTTTTTTCATTTGTATGTCATAGTTTAATAAGAAAAAAAAAAGAATAAATATGTAATCCTAATTAGAATATAATCATATAACCAAAGAGTTTTCTTTAAATTTATGTAATGTGTTTCTGACAAAATCTAAAATCTGTCATACTTAATAACAATAATGATATGATAATGATAGGAATTCGTTCTATTTAGGTATTAAAAATTAATGATTCTACTTCATATTTAATTTAATGTTTTGAGCGGTGATTTAATAAAATATTTATTAATATTATCAATAGAAATATGTATTTTGAAAAAATACTTATAGTTATTATTAGTAATAAAGTTTACATAGGCAATAAACAATAACCTAGTTAACTTCCGGACTATCCTTACTAAAATCCAAATTTCTATAATGATTCTACACAGGGCAAAAAAAAGTCTGGGAACTCCCAAGTTTTACACTTATTCTCTTCTTGTTTATACAGTCTATTGAATGTGGGCATCTAGTTTTTTGTTTCCAGTATTTTTTTTGCTTTTGACTACAATTTTAACGACCATCTAAACTAACAATGTTGAATCGACTTTCGTCCTAGAAAATAGCAGATTCTCAGAATAACTAATCTTCAACAATTTCCAAATGACGCTGACGATTTAACTTGCTAATGAATGGTCTCTTCCTGGTGGTTCGACCAAATGAACCACTTTTCCGCAAATAACATACCATAGGTGGGAGGCAAGTTGTAGCGATTTTCGGAGCGCCAGTGCACGGTTTGTCAGTACCAGTTTTTAATATTTCTCGCTTGAGCCATTTATTTATTATTTGTGGACGCCCGTTCCGTGGTCTGCTGGATGCAAAGGCTAATTCTTTATATCTTTTTATAATTTTAGATTCTTTACCCACGATTTTACTAACAGTACGTTTTTTTCAGCTTTTAGGGCTGGATATCAATGGATGAGAATTTTACTATGCGTATAATGAAAAGAGTATATTTTTTTTATAAGCTTGAAAGGGCCTTTTATGTTATAATTATAACAAACGTTATAGGACAGCAGTGGTTTCTCAACTTCTCTCTATTTATGTATGATAATTACTGTTTAATTACGTTCTAAATTATTTTTCAACAATAAGGATTGTTGAATTACTATTACAATCTGTCTCACTCAAGAATAAGTAATACGGATGGCAATGAGTCCATTGATACAATACTGTCTAATTTAAATAGAAAAATGAAATATGTAAACATTTTGGAAAGTCGTGCCTTGAAAATTGGATAAATAGATTTATTTCATTTTATTAGTTTAAATAAATAAATTTTAAATTTGTCAATTTTATTAATTTAAGTCATTAGTCTAAAAAGGCTAAAAAGGAATTTGTTCAGGGATCTACTCAAATAAAATAGAGAGATCAGCTAAAATTATTTAAATACAAGTCAGGAGTAAGTAGCGCTTAGTACTGACATCCTCCATGCCTAAAATGCCAGTTTTCATTCACGTTATTATGATACTATTTATTGTCATGGGGTAAGTGACAGGAACGGATTTAAATAAAGAAGAAAATAATATATTCCAAACTATACGAAACTATGAAATGCCATGATTGATCATATAAGCTTCTGAAAGGTTGTTTCAAACAAATTTTTAGATTTCTTGTGATGTAAATAATATAAGTTATTAACTACATTGAAGTCTGCCAGTTGTAAAAATATCAGATACTCCATCCGCGACATATAGCTGTAGAATAAATGAGACAAAGGAGATATGCTTTTAACTTCTGTTATTTGGAACGAACATGGATTATATGATGGAAAGTATTGGGAGGAATGTAGGCTGGAGTATAAAGATGTCAGAGGCGGTGATTGGGGTAAGCCTTTCATTGCTGAGCCTATCTAGGATCTAATCCCATCTAATGCCTTCTATATCTTGTAAAGTATAGATCTGGGCAGCGAGGCCCTATATCGTCCTCTGTTATTGCGCCATCAGCAGCGGTATTAACGAACTGGCGGCATCTTAATTCTATTCCTGGTTCGGATGAGAAGCGATATATTTCCGTTCGGATGTATAATGTGACAAGTTATTTAAAAGAGAATTTTCAAATCATTCGGAGGCCATAGTGGAGATTAGAATAAATTTATGGCGGCTGAAAGATTTGAGTAAGTGTGGACAAACGGTACGGGCCGTATTTTTTGTATCGTCATTCCATTATACCGTGAACAAAAATCTTTAACCCCTCATTTATAAAAGATTGTTTTAAAATCGTTGACTGCATAAAAAACACTTTATCTAAATAATATATTAAATCGGATAAATGAATGGAAATAAATTCAATATTTTTCTGATAGGACTAAA
The DNA here is from genome assembly GCA_003667255.2 of Euschistus heros. Lineage (NCBI taxonomy): Eukaryota > Metazoa > Arthropoda > Insecta > Hemiptera > Pentatomidae > Euschistus > Euschistus heros. The sequence goes on along the minus strand of RCWM02000158.1, from coordinate 461,311 downwards.
ACGACAGGAAACTGCTCGTCGTTTTCGACTTCTTCAACATTTACTGACAAACGTTCAAAACTTCCGATTTTCTACAAAAGACTCATTTACATGAGAGTTATCAGACCTATCTGGACATATGAAATTGAGCTTTGGGGCTCCACCAAACCATCTAATTTATCTCGTGTCCAATCATTGCAATCCGAAATCCTTCGAAAAATCCTTAATGCTCCCTACTTTTTCACAAATTAACTTATCTATAAAGACCTCAATGATCCATATGTAGCTGATTTAGCCCAGACCAGATACCTATACCTCCATAATAAGCTCCATAACCACTCTAATCCACTAGTCTCCCAACTTGCTTCCCACTCCATTCCCGATAAACCTCCGAGGCGTCTGAAAAGAAGATGGCCTAGTGACTTTTTAGGGTAGATTTTATTGAAGTGCTACTAGTGAGTAGTTCATCACAAGCAATTGTCATTTTATTATTTCATGTCATTATCACATTTACTGGAGGTATGTTTTACAGTTGTAAATTTCAAATAGATATAAAAACATAAAATAAAATGAAGTATATTTTTCTATTGCAATTATAAAATACTAGCATACTCCGTTGCGTCTTCGCCCAGTCTTATAAATAATAAACTATTATTTATAAATAATGATTATTTTAAAAATTAATTGAATTTTATTTGTTTGTCGAAAAAAAAAATCTTGCATTAGAGTATGGAATTTAGCATTTTTTCTTTAATGATAATTTCACGCAAGTCAATAATTTTTACCCTGCTTAATGTTGCATTGATTAGGTGTTTAGAGAGTACGTAAAAGCATAATTAGCCACCCAATTTGGCAGAAATAATTTCATCGATCCATCTAAAAGGATTTTAATTTCTAACCATAAAAGTATATGACGGTTTGGCATACCTCCTTTCTGGAACTCAAAACTATAGATTTTAATTATTGTTATAGTAAAATTTATTATTATATACCTTAGTAGAACTATGAAGATGAAGTTAAAATTTGGTAGAGTTGGGTTATATAGTTTTATCATTGCAAACTTTGTTAAATAATGGCTACATATCGGTCGATTTTTAAACTGCAATGGGATCCACATGTCGTTCTATATACTTATAGCTTTTTTAATAACAATTGAATTAAAACTAATTGTAAGTAAATTTTATCATAAATTTCTATCTCTATATAACACCGTACCTTTGTAACCTCTAACCAACGGTGCTCGCCAACTTTTGGTCGATTATCAAACTTCATGCGGGCTACATATTTATTGCTTTTTTATGGCAATATGATTGAAAATCTATAAATTTCATTATTGGTAAACCTTCTCTAAACTATGAAGATGATGTGGTTAAAATTTGGTACAGATTGGTTATATAGTTTTCGTGGTTCGTTTGTCCTTTTATATAATGGAATAGATATAACCTAGAATGTCAGCAGTATATAATATACGGACATGTGCTGCTAAAAATCTAGTTATTATGCTAGGATATTTCAATGTCTACCTTGGAGAGATATGCCTGAAAAGTACCGACTATGAATGCCCTGGGTTATTTATTATTTAAAAACCACAAATGCTTTGCTTTTTGTTGCGAAATGTTAGGACAGTAAGAACTACATCTTTGTGCAACCATATTTTCTTATTTAAAACAAATATTAATAATGTAAAAATACACCCTGTTTTAGCTGAGGTTTTATCAATTCAGAAAAAAAAATTCTTTTAATTTACTAATTAGTGTGAATCAGTCTGAAAAGATAATCTTTTTAATTAAAACTTTAATTAAACATATTTTAACAGATACAAATACATAGAGTAAAAAGTGAATCTTTTTTTTTTTTTTTTTTTCATTCTTCAAAAAATATTTATCTTATCAAGAAACGTATGTCTTTGAATCATAATTTTGCACTAAAATACTAATAAATGTGTAAGAATTTCAAAAATATTCAAATGATATAGTGATAAAAAAAAATCATAATATTTATTTCTTCAATTTTGTGTTGTTTTCTCTCACAAAGTCCATTTCCTATCGAACTATTCTTTTTTTTTTTTTCTGTATTAGTTAAAAATATTAAAAACCGTGGAATACAAAATCGGATTTTGTGTGATAAAACATAACAATAATTTAAAGAGGTTTGACTAAAAATTATTGTTAAGAGTATGCACTACGCATACTCTTAACAATAATTTACTACCAGACTGTTCCAATATGGATAATTTAAAAATATAAATTTAACCTATAAATAAATATAAATTTACCTATAAATATAAATTTAAGTAATAGCTACTTCTACTATGATTTGCTTGTAAGAATTTTTAGAGATCACAGAAAAGTTTTTTATTTTTATTTTATTTATTTATTTTATTTTTTATTTTTTATTTTTTTTATGGGAGATATTGTAGAAAATAGTATCAACACAATTGCTTGCTACTAAACCACCATTTTTTTGAAGATCCAGGTTTACTAGTTGAACCGCTGCTGAGAAGTTGCTTCGGAAATTATTTAGTGTTAGGAGCTGTTTCCTGTTGATTTAAGTATAGTGTATGCGTACATAATAATATATAGCCTCTACAAAGGGATAAAATTAGCGTGAAAAAAAGAAATAAGATATGAAAACTATAATAATATGCCTCGTTAGGAGATATCTATTAATTTTGCCAGTCAGTAAAATATATTTTTTACAGACCTCAATAAATTCCAAAGCTATTAATATTTTTTCTTTGATGCTAATAGCAACCTTAAAAATGTGTTTGTAATTTAGAGCTACACATGGCATCTATGTTTATAGCCGGCATATTTACAATATTTGTTTATTGGAAACGATTTGCCAATGAACTCACCTTGTCCAGATGAGATAATGAAAAACGGTTCTGTGGTGATTGGTTGTTAAGAAAATGGCTGTTAGCGAACACAACTGTTGAATTTCGGCAATATTTCATCTCTCTTGGAACATTTGCATAATTATCTCTATAAATTATTTGTAAAATGGCCTCTGGTTAAAACTGAGACCAGCGATTATCAGTTATTATATATTAGTTTTCGTAATTATGGATCTATAATTTATAATATAGTAATGATATAAAAACAAGTAGATTAACATTAAAATGTTTTTGCTTTTCAGGTTATTTGTCATATAATAAATTGTATTAATTAATTAGTTCATAAACTGTTATTTTTTTTTTTTACAATTTTATTTATTATACAAATTTGGTTATTTTGCGTACAACGGTACAACTTTAGCTCCTCTTTAACGTGTAGTGTGTTAGTTTATTCTTTTTTTTTTGTCTTTTTAATTGAATTTAAACAGAAAAGTATTACATATAGCCTCATTCAGTGGTAATAAGTGAAAATATTGAAGAAAAATATTTTTAAAAAATAATGAAAAAAATGTATTTATTTATTTATTACGTATTTATTTTCACGATTTATGAGTCGACAACTTTTGGTATCATCTCCCATTGTTCCCTACTTTTACTATGGATGCATTGTATATATAGGACAGTCTTTTGAGCTCGAAATGAGATGTAAAAGACTAAAGAACTGTTTTATCAGATTTATTTTCGGGATCCCAGAACGTTCTCATACATCTCACAAGTATTCAATTTCCGACAAAAATACTTCCTAGGTGCACTCATATTTCAATCCATCAAAAAAAAAAAAAAAAAAAAAAAAAAAAAAAAAAAAAAAAAAAAAAAAAAAAAAAAAAACCTATATTAACGAGCATTTTACTCTGCGCTTCTCCATCCACCTCTTTAATACTAGAACCCAACCTATCAATCTCCACATTCCTGCGCATCGAAATACATACTTCGAAAAATACTTTATTATCCGTGCTTTCTCTTTATGGAATTCATTGCCCATTTCAATTTGAAAATATTGCTCTCAACTTCCTTTAAACATCATCTGTTTTTTTACCTTCTACATTTTAAGTATTCCGATGTTAATAATAAATATTTATGTAATATATAATATATTAATATACTTAAGTTGTACTATTTTCCAGGATTTTTTATTTATCATAATGTAATCATTAATCAATTGTCATAACCAGACGATTGCCCTATGAATTGTACTAATATAAGTTATTCTTAGGGGACAAGTTGTTTCAAAATAAAGTTTATTTTCTTCTTCTAAATTAAAATTAAAAAAAAAAAAAAAACACTAAGTGTGAATAATATGACAAATAACATTATTATTATTATTATTTTTTAGTCTCAATCAACTTCAGGGACTACTTTGGCTGGATAATTATTCAGAAAACCTTTTTTTTTTTTTTTTTCGTGGTTCAACTTTTAACGTGGTTGGAAGAAAATATCTCAAATGTTTTTTTTATTCTTTAATTTTTATTTAGGTTTTTATAGTACATTATTAACTAAATAAAATAAGAAAATTTTTTTTCTGTAAGTAGTCATAAAAAATTGTATTTTTAGTTGTATTTACAAGTTTATATATATATTCTTAAATGCAGCGTTTATTACTTTTTATTATGTATCGCTACATATATTCAAGGAATTTTGTTGTTTTAATGTAGTTCTTTATTTTTTTATTTAAAAAAAAATAACCATTAAACCTAAATATGTTTAATATTATGTCAAATATTAAATTATTAAAAAAATGCCTCCTAATTTAATAATATAATTCCAGTAATTATACTTAAAAGTCACCGAAAGTACTTATAAATTTTTTAATTTATTTGTATGATTTTATATAAATTTGTTTAGTTAATAGTTTTTTTACCCCCTATTGTATATATTGTATAAATTGATTTATAACCACGTAAATTGTAACATTTGAATAAAAGCCTAATATAAAACATTTATATTGTATTTTAGATTTAAATATCGATGAGAAAATATTAAAAACATATGTAACCGTTAGAAACTGGCTTATTAAGGAAAGTAGCTGCTACATGAGTAACAAAGTGCAGGGATCCCCAGAGATCTGAAAGATTAGGAAGTTATTTCCTCGTTTCTTTATAAGACATTTAGAAGATTAGATTCCTAATGTCTACGCCTATTTTCATACATAGATTTTTTATTTATTTATTTATTTATTTTTTTACTTAAATTAGGTCGCTTGAATTGCTCATGAACTCATGCAATATACCCCAAAAGGCAATTATTCTAAAAACTATATCTTTCCCGGTCTTTTTTTCCTCAGACAGACAAATAATTGATCATTGAAGAGCAGAGAAGTGCAATTAGGAGGAGGAAATTGAAAGAGAAAGCAATTAAAGGCTTGTACCACGTCCCTCCTAAAGCGAACTGATCAGGAATGTTCTTCAGTGAACCAAGAATAGCTCTCTGGTAATGGGCTTCCTTATTGAATTTGTTTAAAAGAAAAGAAATGTATAAACCAATTATATTCAGCATATACTTTCATTAAAATAATTTATGTACTTTAAGAGTCATGACAGGAGATTTTTCGTATCATACATCTTTTTTTGTTAGAGGTATTACAGTCTTTCTTTGTGAAGGGCAATAGGAAATAGTGATGTGTGGCTGATTCTAAGATTTTAATGTCTAAGAGACTTATATCCTCTAAACGTCAATTTGTTTACAAGTTCAAATAATTTCTACTTAGTATCCTTACTTTACTTAAAGAATATTTAGGTACATAATTAAATATATAAATGTTGAGGGTTTAAAAGGCTATATCACGGGTTTTAGCCCCGGAAATGTCATTACCGTTACTGTCCATCACCATTTTCGATTTCGGTTAATACATGCTTTTTGAGATGAGGAATCTGAAAGTTATATCAGGTTTTAGTTTTTCAATTTTCCTTACCTATATTTAAAAAAACAAAACCAAAACAAAAGCTTAATTTTTTATTTCGACCGAATTCACTTTTGTTTTCTTAAATTTTTTTAAACCAGAACCTGATATTATTTTTAGATTATTCATCTAAAGAAATATAAAAATAGTGAATTAAGCGTAATGAACAAGAAATTAAGCTTTAAAAAAAAAAAAAAAAATCTGATATCATTTTCAGATTCCTCATCTCCAAAAACGTAGAAACCATATTAGGATGAAAAAAAAAAATGCATAGGGTGATGGACAGTAACGTTATGTCATTTTCGCTGCTAAAACCCACGATTAAAAATTAAATTTTCCCCTCATGATTGTAGGATTTTAAAAGAGGCTGTAAATTTGTTAGAAAAAGTAAATGATTTGCGGCATATCACAGATTTCGCATCCGATTGAAACCGATGCTTCTAGATGCTGTAAAACTGCATAGTTTAACCCAAACGAGGAGATCGCAGGACTTATCCCTATTGAGATATCTAAAGTTATAATAGAACCAAGAATATTTTTTAAAATTAGTTTTTGTCCACTAAAATCTGGACCCATATGGACATACGCCACACAAATATACGGGACTGCAAAAAATACACACCTTAAAAAAAATACAAATATTCCAATCAAACTTACTCAGACTAATCACGAAATCACCTTGATATGTTTCAAACCACACTCTTCACTCTGATTTACAAGTAGCCACAGTAAAGGAACATATACATGACCTTTATAGACGGTTTCACGACAGACTTCATGGACATAACAACATACTCATGAATGACATGGCCACGACTGACATACCTGGAAATACTCTCAGAAGGCTTAAAAGAAGCTGGATGAGAGATTTGCTCAAATAAATCTCTTTAACCCATGCCAGGAGGAGGTACTATTGAGTGCTAGTCTCCCACACGCATACAAGGCCTGTAGTATTCAATTTCACATCACATTCACTGATTGTTACCCTAATAACTGGTGTGAATTAAAATCTGAAAGAGAAAAAAAAAAAAAAAAAAAAAAAAAAAAATCTGGAGTACGTTACATACATAACTATAAAGTAGAATACACACTGATTCTAGTGATGCCATTACTATTTTAATTGGTTGAACGTTAATGGCAGCAAACGTTATGGCCGTTAGAAGTTGTTGATAAAATCTCAACAAAAATTTTAACGTCCTCGAATGGGGTAAGAAAAATTTATTTGTTGATTTTGATAAAAATTTACAAATAATGTTTTGTTTTTTCTGTGCGTTGAACCGAGATTTGAGGTCAGTTTTCCATGAAAATAAAATTCCCACTGTTTTACAGTGTATTTCATTGGAATTGTTTTTGAGCAACCTGAAGGCGGCATAACGATTTTACGTGAAAAAAGTACCTTGACTGAGAGCTGAGAAAAAACAAAAAAAAACAGCGTGATTTCCATATTTTTTTTTTCTCGTCTCCTAATGCTCATTGCCGGCTATAACTCTAGATTTGTAATATTATATGTACAAATACAAAAATAAGTACAAGTCACTACACAAACAAAAATCGGCATTCAAATCTGTTTGTTACAAGTTAAAACGTCTTATAAATAAACTAAAACCTTATTTAACGTTTATTGTGGATCATTACCTTTTACTATGAATATTTTCGTCCGTTAATAACAATAATAAGTTCAAAAAAACGTGTCATATAGAATTAAGTCATTAACGTGACCAAAACCAAAATTGAGCTTGAATAGCGATCTGAGTGAATTTTCGAGAAAGGGTGAATTTATCGAAGAGTGTTGCCCTTCCTGAGAGGAGCGAACTCGCACGGCTCAAATCAACCCTCCACCGAGGCCTTCAATGCTGTAATTTAAGATAATTATTAAGATAAACCTTGATAATTAATGTTAACTTAAATTATCAGATACATTTTTAGAAAAAAACTTAAATAAAATTACAACATATTGAATAACATGATTAAAAATCTTAAATAAAATGAAGTTATTTATAAAAAAGGAACCAACAGATCATGGATCAATGCAAAAAATTAAGATTCAACAATGCAATTGTCTGAATGAGATGCGGCCCTCAACAAGCTGAATGCATTCAATCAAAAGTCTCGTGTTCTTATTGAATGCTAGCCTATGATACTGATTAATTACACATTCCATTTCTATTCAAAGGGGCTGATTAAAACCTGGACAGCTTATTTAGGCTAAACAAATGCTGTTGCGATTTTACTGAACAAATGTTTTGATCAGCACGACAGAGATTTTCCAATACCCGGAATCATCAGACCAGGATTAAATAACGATTATCAATAAATAAATTATTAATCTGTAATTATTAAAAAACTTTTATGTGGCTCTAATACAGTCCTTGATTATTGATCATACCGCCATTAGTGGTCTGGTCATTACTAGATAATATAAGCAGATATCATAATTTCAACATATGTTTTCATTTGAAGGAAAACATATATTTCAAATATTTAATAAAATTCTGAATATCTACGTCCTCAATATTCTCTAGATAATTTCGTAGAATTTTCATTGAGGGAATCTCGTACTGTAATATGGGAATTGTTCCTATAAGCTTGGTTTTGGTCGTGGTCTACAATGGAAGGGTGGTAGAAATGCTCCTCTTGAGCTAAGTGGAAATTCCTGCTTTAGAACTTTGCTAACAGTCTGCACAACGTACTCCCTTCTAATTAACATACACAACAATTTTTTTCTTTCTTTTTATGCACTTATTTTAAAAAGAAAATAGCATAGGATGAAGACAATTATTTTTGGGTCCATTATTTGATAAGCAGATATCTTGATTGATTATGTAGACTAAATAAATACTATTTTACATTTCAAATTAAATAAATATTTGTATGATTTTTATATTTTTCTGTTGCTAAGTTGAAAAACTTTCTTCCAATATTTATCTCTAACTGGGCACGTTCCCTTTTATTAACTTAAAACTAAAGCCTGTTGTGAACAAAATAGTAATTTTTTTACATAAATATTTAATTTTTAGGGAAGAAAAACGCGTTAAAAAATAGGTTGATTGACTGTAAGGCAGAAGATTTATTGAAAATAATTATAATTAATTAATAACCGAATAGTAATAAAGAAAACTCTATTTTGGGACGAATTCCTTCTAGCGTATTATTACAAAACAAAAAAAAAAAAAAAAAAAACCTAGAGGTTTTAAAAACGTGATAAATAAATGTGAACACCGATTTATAAAAATTTAAAAAAAAAAAAAAAAAAAAAAAAAAAAAAATAAAAATAAAAAAAAAATAAAAACTAAAACTGGAAGAATATTCAAAGTAGAAATAAATATACAAAGTTGTAGAGAGATAACAGAAACAAATGATAATGAAAAAATAAAAAATAAAATAGAAAAAGAATAATAAATAAAAATTAACTTAGTAGCCTACTTGAATATAATCATCCCATTCTATTTCTTTAAATATTTTACTGTTCCTACAATGTCCTACGGGTCTTTTCCGTTACGAAAAGGAAGACGGAAACGAGGTATTCATGAAAAATGGAAGAAGGAAACAGAAGAGTATATGACGGGACGTAGTCTAAGAGAGAAATGTACCCTAGACAGAAGAATATAGAAAGAGGCTATTGAAAACGAAAGTTGAGATGCATTGTGAAAAATCCTTAAACAAAAAAAATAAAATAAAAAAAATATATATATGTAAGTATATATAATAAAAAAAATATTCATAAGTATTATAAGCTACCTAATGAGAAATAATTATATTGAAGCGTATCTAAATAATTTGTATGACATTTAATCGGTGATGTTTACCCCTTATTGTCTTTACTGAAATACTTTCTCTTCTCTTAATCCAACCTTCTTTTACAACTGAGTGGTGTGAGGTTCCTTCTTATAGAGCCTGACCCAAGAATCCCTGTCTTGCACCAGCTGCCATCTCCTCCAGTCTATTCCTCTTCTGTTAAAGGCCTCTTTGATTCCTTCCTCCCAGGTCTTCCTTGTGGTCGTCTTCCATCTACTCTGGCCTCGTGGGTAACTCTGGCAATTTTGTCTTTAGACGTGCCCAAACCACCTGAGTTGGTTTTCTTGGATTATTTCTTCTGCAGGCCTCAGGTCTAAGTTTGTTCTTATAGTAGTGTTCCTCACACGATCTCTTCTTGTTTTCCCCTCTATTTTTCTTAAATAGGGCATTTCCATAGCTTGGATTTGGCTTTTGTGTTTGGAAGTGGGGGTCCAAGACTCGCTTGCATAAGTTAGAATAGGGAGGAAAGTATTCTTGAAGATCACCTTCTTAGTTGCCTTTGAGACTTCTTTGTTGTCCAGGAAGCCTGTCTTAAGGGAATAAAAGCATCTAACAGCTGTCTTTATTTTTTCCTTAATCTCTCCATCTACCCTTCCATACTCAACGGGTCAATCCATAAAAATAAAAAATATATATATCGGCATAACCACCCTTCTAGAACACTCAATTTCCTATTAACACATTAAAATTTCTTAAGTTTGTATCATTTATTTTTTCCTCCATCTCCAAATGGTCCTCGAGAGGCGTTTGCAAAAAATGAAACGTTCCTATTTACAGGTTTTTTCAAGCATTGCCTCAGTATTCCGTTCTTATGTTCTTTCTACTAAATTGCTAATCCAGCACGATGTCATCCAACCACTAATCTAGATTGATCTCAACTAAGGCCACTAAACCTATTTACATGAATCATTATGAATGATAGTTGCAGAGCGATAAATAAAACTGTTATTCAACAGAATACTGGATTATACAAAGTCGCCCCTGGTAATCATCGGGGTCGGATACCCCCGAAGGCATATAGCACTAAGACAAGGCAGGAGATAGACTAATATAGATCTGGGCGGGCCTATATCTCTCTCCCAATGTCCTTTATCTGCCTTACTCAGCCAGTATCCATCCAGCCGGCCCTCTACCGCATAAATATCCTCAGGGTCTAAGAACTTTCTCTTTCGTCGTGGAAAAAAAAATTGATCCTATTCGCTAGGGGCCATTTCGGTGATTAGGCTGCCCGGCAATGGCTGCAAATAAAAATTATACTTGCTATTTCAGGATCGTTGGGCGGTATTGCATCAGTCTGCCTTGTTGGTGTTTATGTCTGGAAGTACTTATATTTTAGTTCTTATACTGTTGAGCAATATCACCGTTGTCAAATTATCGTTTAAATATTTTCATATAGATAGTGACCTCAATTTCTATATCTATACAATTTTATAAAAGGACAAGCCATGTTTCGTTTGTGATCACTAACCGCAAAAACTACTCAGCCAATCTGTACCAAATTTTATCCATATCATCTTCATAGTTCAAGGAAGGTTTAGCAATAATAGAATTTGGATATTTTCCAATAAATTGCTGTTGAAAAAGCGATAAATATAAAGTGCGCAGTGAAATTTGAAAATTGACCGATAGGTGGCGAGCGCCATTCAAGAGAGGTTACAAACATACAGTGTTATATAGAGCTGGAAATAAATAATAAAATTTGCTTAATTCTATTAAATTGTTATCAAAACAGCTATGAATACATAGCGAAACGTGTGGATTCCAGTTTAAAAATCGAACGAGATGTTTCGAACGATATGTATTCTACGACAGAGTTTTATTAAAAACTAATTAACCTATCTGAACCAAATTTCAACTACATCATCTTCATAATTCTAGGAAGATAATAGTAAAGTTTACTATAATAATAATTTAAATGTACATGATGAGTGGCAGAAACAAGGTTTGCCACACTGCCATAAGGTTAGAAATTAAAACCCAGCCAGATGAATTCATTATAATTATATCTGTCGATAATATTTACAGATCAAATCTTTTTTATATCTTGTATAAAAATATGATTCATTAGCCTTCAGTTGTGAACGTGGGTAATACAGTCCATTATCCACAAGAGTTTCTTAATAGTCCTTGTTCATCTGGATTTCCAACTCATGTTATAAAATTAAAAATTGGATGTCAAATTATGCTTTTATGCAATCTTCAACCACCTAATCAGTTTAATAGTTAAACATTATAGCTATGCGTGAAAATATTATTAAAGAAATAATTCTCAATTGTGTACTGCAATACAAGATTTTTTTATAATACAAGATTATTATCTGTAAAAACATAAAATCTTAATCAGTTAAAATTATCTAAGTTCTTTCCTTATGAGCGCTGACAAAGCCGCGATGGGGAATGCTAGTTATTATATGAAAGGACTAGCATCCTCAGCCGCGGCTTCGCCCACTCTCATTGCTAGAGAACTTGAATAATTTGAACTAATAATTTAAATTTTATTTGTTTATCGATAAAAATCTTATAATGAAGTATGCAATTAATTATTATATTTTCAATGATATTTCCACACATAGCAGTAATTTATATCCTAGTTAAAATTACACTGATTAGGTGTTTAAAGATGGCATAAAAGCATAATTGGGCCTTCAATTTTTATCTATAATGTATGAGTTGGTGATTCAGAAGGACAGAGGCTATTAAGAAACTCTTGCCGATAATGGACTGCTTTATCAGTGCTAACTAATAAAGGCCCATGAATCATATTTTTACACACAACTTAAAAAAAACAAAGGATCGAAATTTTGATTTGGTAATAATTTGTATTATTTCATCTGGCAGAAATAATTTTATCGATTTCATCCGGTTGGATTTTAATTCCTAATCATAAGAATAAAAGACAGTGTTGCGAACCTCATTTCTGCCACTGTAACGTTGTGCAATTAAATTAATATTATAATAAACTATGCTATTGTAAACCCTTCTAGAACTATGAAGATGATTTAGTTAAAATCTGGTAGAGATGGTCTCTGTAGTTTTACCATTGAAAACTCTGTTGCGGAATGGTACCGCATATCAGTCGATTTTAAAACCTCACCGGGAACCACATGTCGCACCACATATTTAAATCTAGTTTAATAATTTAATTGAATATAAGTAAATTTTATTATAAATTTTAGTTGTATATAATAACATCTTATCTTTGTAACCTCTCTTGAATGGTCATAATCGCCTATCGGTCAATTTTCAAAGTTTACTGTTATCCGCATATTATCGGTCTTTTAATAACACATTTATTAAAAACTGGGAGATTTTTTTATAGCTGGACCTTCCTGGAACTATAAAGATGATGTGGTTAAAATTTGGTACAGATTGGTTCATTAGTTTTCGTGGTTAGTAATCACAAAAAATCGCTTGTTCTTTTATATAATAGTATAGATAACCAATTTTTCGTTTGTGATCACTAACCACGAAAACTACTGAACCTATATAAACCAAATTTTAACCACACTATCTTTAGTTCCATATGGAAACCGAATTAATTAATTAAATTATGAGAAAAGATATAATTATGCGACATGTGGATCCCAGTGAAGTTTTTAAATCTATCGATATGTGAAAAGCACTATTCTGCAATGTAATCTACAGTGCTAAAACCACTCAAACCATTTGTACTGAATTTTACCTACATATTTTTCATAGTTTAATTTTAGCAACTGTGGAATTCGCAATAATAAAAATTTAAAAGTATAATGTCGAGAGGCAGAAACGAGCTTTGCCACACTGTCATATACTGTTATGGTCAGAAATTAAAATCCGACCAGATGAAATAAATCAATTTATTTCTGCCTAATAAAATTAAAACCCCGAACCTTTGATTTTTAATATTGTGTACAAAAATATGATTCATGAGCCTTTAGTTGCAAGTATTGATAAATGCAGTCCATTATCAGCAAAAGTTTCTTAATTTTCTCTGACTGCCGTTAATACCAACTGAATAATTAATGTTAACAATCGGATAGCCTAATATGCTTTTACTAACCAAGTTTTAAATTACTGCTATGCATGAAAATATCGTTACAAGGATGCTAGTATATTATAAATTCGACTATGGAGTTTTGGAAATAATCAGCTTTTCCTCCCACGTACGGATTTGAATACTCTCTTCATTCATCTACTGGCTCATGGTCCATTGTCAGACCTAGCAAAAAGCTTCTAACAAAAGTGGTACGGAAAGTTGGTTGGGGATAATCAGACTGAAGTTAGAAATTGTAAATTTGTGTATATTTATTTTTTGTTTTATATGTTTTATTATTTTTTTTATCACTCACTTCGGTTTACGTTCTACCATTTATTCCTACTTGCTCTTGCTGCTATCCACTTCCTCCATTATTCCTTCATTCATCCTAAAGTTGCATCCTTTCTCCTGAAACTATTGTTCATCTTCTGGATGTTGGCTATTATTGGAATATTTCATTTTAATCTGTCAATAATTTCCATATATTTAAATGAAATGTTTTGTGATATTTAATTAAATCAAATCATTTATTAATTCTTTATTTATTAACTATTGTCGTATCCAGTCCTTACAATCCAAAATCCTTCGAAACATCCTCAATTCTCCTTATTATCTCAGAAATAAACTTATCCATGAAGATCTCAATTTTTTATACGTTGCGGAATTGGCCCAAAATTGTTGAAGGCTTATGTCTTTAAAATAAACTGTATTATTTTCTGTATAACTGCTTGTTTTTGCCAGTCATTTTAGCCCTTCTACAAATGTTAATATGACAAATTAGTTTAAAAATTTTTAATTTTGTGTTATTTATTTAAGGTTGGAAACAATACCAGACTTAAAAAGACAAGAAACTTTATGACTACTTCAATATTTACTAGACAAGCGTTCAAAGCTCCCAATAAATTACAAAAGACTTATTTACATGAGATTAATTAGACCAATTTGGACAATCGGAGTTGAGCTTTGGGCCTTTACTAAACCTTCCAAATCTTCTCTTGTCATATCTCTACAATATACAGTCCTTTGTAAAACCCTCAATGCTCCTTATTTTTACACAAATAAACTTATCCATGAAGATCTCAATGTTTTATACTTGCGGAATTGGCCCAAAATTGTTGAAGGCTTATGTCTTTAAAATAAACAGTATTATTTTCTGTATAACTGCTTGTAAACTTAATCATAACTTTTTTATTTTTTTGCCAGTCATTTTAGCCCTTCTACAAATGTTCATATGACAAATTACTTTAAAAAAATTTAATTTTGTGTTATTTATTTAAGGTTGGAAACAATACCAGACTTAAAAAGACTAGAAACTGCTCGTCGTTTATGACTGCTCTAACATTTACTAGACAAGCGTTCAAAGCTCCCAATAAATTACAAAAAAGTTATTTACATGAGATTAATTAAACCAATTTGGACAATCGGAGTTGAACTTTTGGCCTTTACTAAACCTTCCAATTCTTCTCTTGTCTTATCCTTACAATCTAAAGTCCTTCGTAAAACCCTCAATGCTCCTTATTTTTACACAAATAAACTTATCCATGAAGATCTTAATGTTTGATATTTTGCGGATTTGGCCAACACCTGATACCAGTCCTTTCATAGCTAACCTCATACCCACTCGAATCCCCTAGTCTCTTATCTAGCTTCAAATTCTATTCCTGGTGATCCTCCAAAAGGTCTGAAAAGAAGATGACCCAGAGATCTTTTAATATAGAACTTTTATTAAGGAGCTACTGATAAAGTAGTTTTTTGGAGTATTAATCACTGAAAACACATTTACTTGATGTATATAAATATATATAAACATAAATACCTAAATAAAAAAACAACAAAAACTTTGATGGTATTATACATTTATTTTAAAGTTAGATCCCAGAAATTCCTATTTGATACGGAAAGGTAAAAGAAACATACTGTTGGACTGAATCCATCGCCAATCAAAAGGCTCAGGAGCAATATATCTAGTTATTTGTACCCTATCAAAGGCAGTTATATTTAGTGTCCAAGCTCTCTCTGGGAGCTCCAGTCACATTTGCATAATTTATGCGCTGCTGAGGGCTTTCTGTTGTAGCAAGTACCGCTCGTTCCTCTCCTAGCGTAACCTAGCAATTAATAGGAGTATTTATATTCAGTTTACTCGAAAACAAAACAATCAACTTCTTCGTGGCCGGGAAACGATTTTTTTATTATTCAAAATGTCATTTACACTGCAAGAGCGAAAAATGAAAAAAATTGGGTGATTTTAATACTCGAGTCATGTTCTTCATTGGTCCACTCAAAATGCTGGAAGGGTAAATCAACCCTTCTCAAAGTTTAGGGATAGGAAGGGGAGGCGAAAAGAGATAGGCCCAGCATCAGGGGGAATGTTTGGTGCAATACACCTTTCTTAAAATATTGACTACTTTTTTTTTTTATTAATATTTACAACTGTATACATTATATACAACAAATAAATTTAAGGAAAATGATTAATATGACATGTTAATAACATGTAAAAAACTACCCACTAAAAGCACTTCTATAACAGTTCTGGATTAGAAGGTCTCTTGGCTATCTTCTTTTCAGACCCCTTGGAGGATTATCGGAAATAGAATGGGAGGCCTATTGGGAGACCAGAGGATTTGAGTGGTTATGAAATTTGCTATGAAAGAATTGGTATCTGGTTTGGCTAAATCAACAACATATAGTACATTAATATCATTATGGATAAGTTTGTTAGTGACAAAGAAAAGGAGCATCGATACGAATTAGCTAGTTTATTGGAGCCCCAGAGTTCCACTACGTAGATAGGTTTAATTATTGTCATGTAAATGAGTGTCTTGTAATTAATCGAAAGGTTTGAACGTTTGCCTGTTAAATATTGAAGATTGTATGTGGGTTCCAAGTAAGTCGTTTATTAAGATAGATTAACGGAATATCATTTAAAGATACTGTAGGACAAGAAGATTTAAGATTTACGACGAAGAGTAAAGGTTATTTGATGTGATTTGTTTGGATTTATTTAAATTGTCCAATTTCGTCACCATTCTTGAAAGTTTTGATATGAGATCGGAGTGTTTAGAACGCAATGAAGTGATAATTATCCACGGATAACCCACACGAGTCATCAGCGAAGTGGTGAAAATAGTGCTAGGACGAGTCGTGATGTCAGCTGTATACACCGTGTAGAGGATGGGACCTAAGATACTTGCTTGAGGAACACCTACAGATAGGATAAAGAGGGGAGAAAAAAAAAAGTTGTTACTAACTTCTGAAGGTTCTATCACTGAGATAGGGGTGTAAGTAGTTAAATTACGTTTAAGTATTAAATCATGAAGATGATGATGAATATCACGCGAGGTTATTTGAAAAATTGTGGCATCTCTAACTAGCAAAAGTACTGCATTAGAGTAACGATTTTTTTATTTCAATAAATATTACAACATGTCACAGTTAAGAGCAGTGGATAATAACGATTTCAAACTTCTATTATAATATAGCTCAGAATCCCTTTTATACAAGATTGTTTTAAAACTCAAAAAAAAAAATTCATCCTGCTATCTACCACTCAAACAATGGGGTGGTAACATTTTTGAATGTCATCTCATTTTACAATGAACTAGAGTATTGAAATAATTCATAAAATGTTTCAAAAGGTATCTATCAAAAGGTATAATCCTCATTATAATGTTTTGGAATTCCTTTCCTAACTATATAAAACTATAACAAGTTTGTTCATTATTTTATAAGTCATTTTTTTTTTTCATGTGCAATACTGGTGAGTCAGTGTGTAAGGAGTTGGATTCGTTAGTCTCGGAACCTAGTTTGAGCCCAGCTGTGATCACAAAATTTATTTTCTGTCATTTGAGTTTGGCTCAACTTCCTAGTACAGAAGACCTTCATGGAGTACCTAGCCCCAATTAGGTAGGTACCTTTAATAGGGAGAGCGGAAGTTTGGATACATATCCTTTCACAACCGCTGGTCCAGTCACCGTACTACTTTACAGTAGAAATATCTACAGAATTGGGAGTCAGAAATACGGACTTACTAATCCGAGTTACTAATTTGTAAGAAACTGAATTTTGACAGATACCCGTGTTTTCTTGTTCTAAAACGCTTCTCACTGAGCATTGCATTGAATGGTATTATTGCTTTGCTAATAAGCTATGCATTGATTGTTACATTATAGTATTTTCTTTATTGCTTGATTGCAATATTTGCTTATACAAAATCTGTTACAAAAAAAATATTTATTTATAAATTTTGCGTTACTCCTATATTTCTTTAAGTAGCATAATGATGGTGATAGGTGTAATTATACCAATATAAACCATTTTTACTATGCGACATTTTATATTTTTTTAAATATGTAATTTAAGTATTTTTTAGGTTATGCTTAACTATTCACGAATATTATACCTTCTTAAATATAAATTTATAATGTTATGTTAATGCTGAACTTATCTCTACGACTGTGTTAATACGGAAGCTCGTCCCGTGAATAGAGAATCAACATTTTCCTCTGAATGGTGAAACTTCACCGGGCCTTTGAAAGCCTTATGAAGCGTTATTTAGAATTTGAAATCAGCACTGGCAGAGCTGTAAGCACCCCCTTTGTGTGCTGCGACCCCACGATTTGTTAACTATGGGCTTAAATACTCCTTAATCAGACGGATTTCTTCCACAAAGTGTGCATTACCAATAATGATAATTATAACATTGTACGAACCCTACTTATTATAATGAGTATTTATTATGTACAACTCAATGTAAGTAACCTTAATTACCATAGTAGACTAGAAAAGCTGAATTTAATAAAAACTACTATGGTTTACAAACCATCTTTAATTTTTTCTTAAAACGATTAAATAAATGATTGTGAATATAATGATATACGCACTAAAACTCAAACATACCTCTCTCTTGTGTGGTGGGGAGCAAGTTTGGAAGTCAACGTATGCAGAGTATAAATGTTAGAAATAGGTACGAATGTGATTTCATAAATTTGTATATTGCATCCATGCATTTTTTTTTTTGTATTTACATAACTCACTTTAATCCTTTTTTCTAAGGGATAACGTGCACTTTATATCACTATTACATGTTGCTCTTTATTATAACATATTTTTCAAAAGATTAAAAAAAATGTTAATGTTTACATTAATAGTATGTTATTAGCGTATTTCTTAATAATTGTTTTAAAACAGAAATAGCAATCAGTAAATGCATCTACTTTTTTTTTTTAAAAACTTTGTTTTGTCTTATTGAACTATATAAGATAGATATATGTATATATAAAATATATATTAAATAAGAAAAGTATAGTTGACTGTCAATTATGAATAAAGAAAAA
Organism: Euschistus heros; assembly: GCA_003667255.2. Taxonomy (NCBI): domain Eukaryota; kingdom Metazoa; phylum Arthropoda; class Insecta; order Hemiptera; family Pentatomidae; genus Euschistus; species Euschistus heros. Next base: position 442,394 of record RCWM02000158.1, on the reverse strand, counting down.
GTTGATCCGGGATGCAGTCAAAAACACCACGTACAAGTAAAAATAGTATGTGTGTTGACGTTTCATTCATCGTTTGACTCCTGTGTGGTTCGGTGGTCCTGAAGAAGACCTGCTAAGCAGGTCGGAACGTTGGCATACAATTATAGTATTTTTGCTTTGACGTGATTTGTTTTAACTGCATCCCTGATCATATTTGTATTTGTCTTTTTTAAAAAATATTTTTGTGCTAAATTGGTAATAAATACTTTCATTTAAACATAATAATTTCATTAAGAGGCCGTGGAACGTAAAACCATCATGTCATGTCAAATCATGCTAAATGTCGGTTATGAAACTTGCTAGATAGGAGTAAATCTCCTAGTTCAATTAATTTTTGAAAATTAATTTTCGTCGATTGATTAGTAGTATTTACTATTGTGTGTGCCAATTAGTATTTTTGTTACTCCGAAATAGACTAATGCGAGACCGGAAAAAATGAATTAAAAACAATTACAAATTACAGTAGAAATATTTACAGAGTCAGTCATACGGACTTACTATTTCGATTTACTAATTATTCTACAGTAAAAGTGTATTTGATCAATTAATAAAAAAATATAAAACTTTTTTTCAGTTGAAGCCATAAAAATGATATTTTTCAATTAATAAATACTAAAAATACAAATTCTTGAAACAATTTAACATTAGAAATTTTATTCATAGTCCCTTAGATGTAATGCACCCGTTTGTTTTCGTTTCTTTACTAGTGTGCAAGAACCACTTTGTTTTTCGTCAATGAATTGAATAAATATTATTTCATATGGAAAACATGCCATTCTCTTACTGATAGTATTCATTCTATATACAGTCCTCTGATTTAAAAATTAAAATAATTTATAAAATTAAAATGTTATATTGATTTCAATAATAAATTAAGTAGTGAACAATTCAAAATATGATTGGAAAAAAAAATGATCTTTAAGTAATGGAATTCTCGCTTTTAGTTCTTTGAATATAACTGACTTCAGGTATATAGTGTAGTCATTTATGTCCAAAACGTTAAAAGCGTTTATGATAAGAAGTCTGTAGAAAATATGTATAGTAATACTATTAAAATAAAATAGAAATATTAAAGGTAAGCAGAGCATTCCCTTGTAAGACCCCAAGTTACAGGTGGTGACAGGTGGAGTGGGCATATCCAGTGTTTATTACCTGGCATCCTGCAGGGCTGTATCTTCTGCATGTATTTATGTCAGATCTCTTCACAGATTATTGCTCCCTCTGCTGAGTCCATTACATGCACTCGCTATATCTAGCTAGAATAGCCAGGAATATTCCTTATATCTCTATGATCGTGGTGTATAACTTGGAATATTTACGAATATAATAAAGTGTATAGCTGGGTTTATATCTGCTAATATATAAAATAGATTGTGAGGCTGCTGAGTGTATTCCCTTTTTTGTTTACGCATGGATAATAATATTCACATCCATTTACGTTATAATTCAAAGTCTTTATTGCTTATTAAACGAAAAAGGTATAACAAACTTGGAAAAGAAACTTATGTAATGAATTTATTTACGTAAGTGATATCATAGTATTTTACATCATAAGAAGGTAAGAAACCCGTGTTAGATTACATAAATTATGAATATTATTGGATAATAATCGTAAAAACAGAAGAAGTGGCACAGAGTCTTTACGAAGTCTTGGCAAAACTGTTATTTTATAACTTCTTTTTATTATCACGAGTTTAAAAAATGAAATCCACATGGTTCTTATACCAAAGCATGTCTATTTTAGAGTAAAGGAAGAAAAAAATACTGAAATTATTGTGTAAATTACCCTATTAGCTTTATTCACTCGAAAAAACGATGCCAGATTTTGTAAAACTATTATAATTTTATAAAAGAAACGTCATGAAAGACCATTATTACGTTTATTATTTGTTCAGAATAAATATTTATTTTCAATCACCTTAATGATCATTATGTTTCTTTTAAATGTTAAATAAAAAATAATAAGGCAGTATGCATACAAATTTGAGGTTTTTTTTTTTTGGTAGAAACATTCATTTAATGGATATCGCGTATATTAAAACTGTTTATTTATTATTTCAATTGGTTGAATGTTTAAAAGTGATAGAAGTATGGGTGCTTGAATTACAAATACGATTTGAACAAAAAAATTCTTAGGTGAATTTTAGTTCAAGAAATTTTTAATTTGGATACTTTCTCAGGTTCAAAAAATAAATCTGATAATAGTTTTGAGTTAAAATTACTTTGTTTTAGTAACTAGATAATATATATAAACTCCCTGTCAAAAGTGTTGTAACACTTTAAAATATTTTAATTTTTTAAAAACGTATTTTTTTTTTTTTAAATAAAGAAAGGTTCTAAAGTCTATAATAAAAATTCCTTAAATAACATATCCAATTATTTTTATTATTAATTACAATATTTCTTCCAATGAAAAAAAAAGTTAAAAAAATTACTTTTTAAATTTTTACAATTTTAACTTTTAATTTTTTAATTTATATTTAATAAGACATATTACCCCCTCTGGCTGGGATGACTGCTTCCACTATTCTTGACATACTTGTAAATAACGAAACGAATGATAAGCATGGACTGAATGAAATTTCAAAAAATAATCTAAAATTCCATCGTTTGTTATTGACAGGAAAAAACATTGATGTATCTAATCTAATGTCTCACGTTTAATAAATGATATTAATACGAATGTAAAACAATTATGGATTAATGTAAAAACCAGGAAAATCTCGAGAATTATAGGTGATGCAATACTTTTTACGGGGAGTTTATATATATATATATATATATATATATATATATATATATATATATATATATATATATATATATATATATATATATATATATATAAAGTTATAATTAGACTGAACGTTAAATAAGAAAAACAAAAGAATGTTGGAGCACATTAACAGTACACAGCTACAGAACAACTACCTTTATTTGTCTAATAATCACATGTATTTCATTAATATTAATAATACCATATGTTTTTAATAACTGAGCTTAACCTTTCTACTATTTGTGTACTATGATAACACTGATAACTCCCCCCCCTCCAGTTCCTTCTCCTGGAGGAACTTATAAAAAAAATTCATGATACATAGAATAACTTATAAGCAAATGGTTACAACAAAAAAAAAAAAAAAAAAATTACATAGATTCCACAATTGAACAAAATAAAAAAAAAACTGTAAAAGAGTAAAATCACACACAAGAACACTAGTTGTGTCCTCAGTCCTGAAACACAGCATCCGGCCTTAGCTCTGACACTTTATGAGGAACTCTTAGTTCTTCTAGATGGACTGTCCGGACCCGCGAGGGATGATTTAGGTCTCGAATGGTATAAAGGTTATGTTCCCTTATAGTAATGATTTTAAAAGGCCCGTCGTACCGAGCCGCCGTTTTATTCCGCGCTGTCCTTAATCGACGGTATACCACTGTTCCTAGCGGGAGCGACCCTCTTGAAGCGACCCCCAATTTTTCGTTTGCTCTAGCCACCCTACTCGATTTCTCGCGAATAAGTTTCTCCCGGACGGTACGCCATAACGCTCGACGAGCAGCGCGTGCTTGCGAAAGGTGCTCCCGCAATATTTTGTTATTAACTGTCATGAGATCCCCCCGATCTCGGCGAGCCTGTCCGAATACGATTTCAACTGGTGATAGTCCCGTCACCGAATGTATCGTATGATTATACGCAATCACCGCACGTGGCATTGCTTCGTACGGATCCAAATTCCGCCCCAACTTTAGAAGTCGAAGGTGTTCTCCAAGTGTGTTATGAAGCCGTTCGACTGCGCCCCTGCCTGTAACGTGATGAGGCGTATTTAATCGCCAGGAAATTCCCAAGATTTTACATTCCTCTCTTATTAGGGTATTATCGAATTCGCGACCACAGTCCGAAACAATTTCCTCAGGCACCCCATACATCGCGCACCATTGAAGAACTCCTTCCCATACTGCCCCCGGGGTCTTTTCCTCGATGGGATACGCCATTGCGAGTTTACTAAAAGAATCAATGGCGGTGAGCCAGGATTGGCCCTCATTGGAGTATATATCGATCTGGATTAATCGCAGAGGTTCCGATGCCGTGGGAGAGATTACCTGTTCCGCCACCGGGGGTTGTCTATCATACTTTGCCCGTTGGCACACTTCACATCGTTCAATACACTCCCGTACCGTACACCCCATGGACTTCCAGAAATACAACCGTTTTAAAGCCCGTAATGTTTCCTCGATCCCGCGATGATTTGACTTGCCTACGTGGTGGTCCAAAACTATTTGACGTTGCCTCGACTGATCCGATACCGTCTCGACCTCCCGTAAGCACCTAATGATCGGGTATCCCATCCCTATCCGATCTTGTCGCCATAATCTTCGTAATTTATCGATGAGGAGCTTATTTCCGACAAAAATGTGACAACTGCGGCCGGGGACAGTAAATTCCGTAAACACCCGTTCCAGCGCGTCGTCATCCACCGTAGCAGGAGTGCGCACAACCACTACGGACGATCCTTCCGAAGTATATGCCTTGGTCTCAACTCCCAATCCTTGTTTTGACCGGATAATAATCTGTAGCCGCTTGTTGTTAATGATTTCATCGATCTCAGGCAAATCGCTAGGTCGATCCGACGCAACCGAATTGTTTTCGGAACTTTCCCCATCGATAGCGTTTACCACGAGGTCACGTGATAGCCAGTCTGCCACCGCATTTTCCACTCCCTTCCTGTGGACGACCTGAAATGTGTACGCCGCTAGCCGTTCTTTCCATCTTGATATTCGCGCTGACGATTCTTTCAATGTGTTTAGATAAACCAGTGGCTTGTGGTCTGTGAACAGCTCGAACGTCCTACCGTAGACGTAGGGTCGAAAGTGTTCAATAGCCCAGACTACCGCCAGTAGTTCCCGTTCTATGGCACTATACCGACTTTCCGCTCCGTTTAACTTCCGGCTGGCGTACGCGATAGGTTTTTCGCCTTCGGGAAAATTTTGAGATAGAACTGCCCCGATCGCTACCTCACTAGCGTCAGTTGTAATTCGGAACATGAATCGAAAGTCGGGGAAGGCTAGTAAGGGTTGCGAGGTTAAAGCCTCCCGGCATCGCTTAATACTTTCCAGCTGAGCTGGCCCAAGCGCAAACCGCCTCCCTTTCTTCAATACTTCTGTCAGCGGTTGGGTCAACTCCGCGATACCCGGAATGAACCGTCGGTAATAATTAACCATACCCAAGAAGCGCCTAACCCCACGAACATTAACCGGCAGCGGGGCTTCCTGAATTGCCCTCACTCGCTCCTGATCAGGCCGCACTCCCGATTGCGAGACCACATGCCCCAGGAATCCGATCTCCTTCAGTCCAAACCTGGATTTTTCTCGCGATAATTTAAGACCGAATTGCCGGACTCTATGGAATACCGCTTTCAAGTGCATAATATGCTCCGTTTCCGACCGACTGAACACTATGAGGTCATCCATATAAACCTGGGCAAAATCCTCCCCCAACCCTCTCTGGAACTCGTCCATAAGACGTTGAAATGTCAACGGAGCCCCCTTTAACCCAAATGGCATTCTAACGAATTCATAATGTCCTCGTTCCCAGGAAAAAGCGGTTTTTTCGATATCTTCCTCGGCCATTCGCACTTGGTGATATCCGCTTTTAAGGTCAATCGTGCTAAAAATAGTCGCTCCTGCTAACCTATCGAGTATATCTTCGACGCGAGGCAGGGGGTACCTTTCGTCTTGTGTTGCTTCATTTAACTTGCGGTAGTCGACGACAACGCGATATTGTTTACCTCCCCCAGGCGCGCTTTGCTTTTTCTCTACGACCCACAGAGGGCTGTTAAAAGGAGAATTACTATTTCTAATGACCCCCTGTTGCAAGAGTTCGGCTAATTGTTTTCTAATAATATCCCTCATCGCTTGAGGATATCTCCTGTCCTTGACATACACCGGTCTATCCGATTTAAGCGTGATCCGATGTACCGTTTTTCCAGTGGTCGGCAGGATTTCGTCCTCTCGGTAAAATAGGCCTGCGTACTGATTTACGACGTCCTCAACAGCCCCCTGTTTGCATTCAACCGCTCCGATCTCGACACCCTGGCCCGATCCCACCATTGTGGTCCAGTATTCTCGTTCACCTAACCGGAATTGACAGTATCCCCGCTCAATCTGCATTCCTAATCCTGCTCGCTGCAAAAGATCACATCCAACGATTAGGTCGTATCCCGGCATTAAAGCTTTCGTGATATGCACTTTAATTCGTACGTCCTTTCCTACTAACCTCTTGAAATTGAAATAACTTTCACCTAATGTCTTACAGCGTCCACTAACTGTGGAGATTTCGCAATCACATTGTCGATGCGTCCCCCACATACCTAGCTTTTCCGCCCCCTAGTTTACTAATTAGGGAATTCGTACTGCCTGTATCAATTAAGAATTTAAGATCTAACCCCCTCAACTTCGCCACGGGCAACCTCATACCTCCTCCCTTCACCCCATAATTATTTATTAATAGTTCATGTGAGAAGTTGCCCCGCCAGTAATCGTATCCTCAATCTAAGTTGGTTTGTCGCACCGCGACCTCGGATCCAGAAGGACCGCCCCTCCAGGAATTCCCACTGCTTACCTCATGTCCTCTCGAGGCCGGAGTACTGCGCTCAGACCGTACACTCTCCTCTCCTGATGACTCTCCACTGGAAAACTGCCCTCTATTTCTCCTCAGCGTCTGCCTTTTGCTCCATTCCTGATTATTTATCTTCATAGGTTCTGGTTGCGGCCCTCTTCTATTCGGACGTGGGTTACGCCTTGGACACTCTCTTGCTAAGTGCCCCCGCCTGCCACATTCATAGCACCTCGTGAAATTACATTGCGCTGCAAGGTGCCCCGTTTGGTTACACTCGTAACACCTCCTCTCTTGTTTCCGTCGGCGATCCTCGGGTGCCCTGTTAGGCCGCTTTTCGAAAGCTCTCTCTCCCCCACTGCGCTTGGGTGGACTGCCGTATTTTCTTCTAGGACTTTTGACTTCTGTCCACTCTTTTTCCGGACTTCTGAATCGGGTTTCCGTTCGTTCTTGTGCATCTATTAACTCATGCGCACAAGTTAAAAAGTCTTTGTCCCGTGGAAGGGACCCAGGCCGGTCAACATAATGGTTTAACTGCACTTTTAAGATTCCTCTTATGAAATCCATACGTTGGCCAGCTTCGGCCTGACCAAATGTCTCTACTGATTTTTCAACTAACCTGTTATAGAGAACTACAAGTTTTTCTGCGAATTCGCCTTCAGATTGCCCAGAGTTCCTTCGTTCTTTTAGAAGATAAAAGGTGTCCTCATCTGGAGTCCATCTACCTCCGCCGTATAAGTTCTTTAGTCGGGCCTTGAGCGTATCCCATGAAATCGTGGTGTCACCTTGAATACTATTTAGAATTTTCCTTGAGATGCGGCCCACTAAAGATGCCTCCAAGAGCACTACGTCAGACTGCAATAGCGTTCCAGTGTCCTGCCGGGATTGAATGAGACCTTTAATCTGATCTCCTCCTTTTAAAAAATGTTCAAGCTCACCTGTAACACCTGTGAACGGCTCAAGTTGGCTTATAACTTCGTGAATGAAGGCTGAATTTTGCGTTCTTATCTTCAAAAGTTCCAACTGCGTACACTCTTTGGCCTTCTCCAGCTGTGACTCAAGTTTCGCCTTCTCAACTGTTGCTTGAGCTAATTGATACTCGAGCATGGCGAGTTCTTGCGATTTAGGCATTTTAACGGGAAAAATTTAGAAAAAAACTGAAACGATTAATTAATTAATTAATAATAAAAGGGTTTCGGCACCAGTTATAATTAGACTGAACGTTAAATAAGAAAAACAAAAGAATGTTGGAGCACATTAACAGTACACAGCTACAGAACAACTAACTTTATTTGTCTAATAATCACATGTATTTCATTAATATTAATAATACCATATGTTTTTAATAACTGAGCTTAACCTTTCTACTATTTGTGTACTATGATAACACTGATAACTTATATATATATATATATATATATATATATATATATATATATATATATATATATACATATAAACTCTCTCTCTCTCTCTATATATATATATATATATATATATATATATATATATATATATATATATATATATATATATATATATATATATTTATATGTATATATAGAGAGAGAGAGAGAGAGAGAGAGAGAAGAAGAAGATAATGAACTGTATTCTAGGACTACTTATCCCCTAAGAATAACATATGATTACAGTACATAGGACAATCGTCTAGCTATGATAATTAATTATAATATGTAATAATAAAAATTGAATTATAATTAAATGATGATTTACAAAATAAATGATAAACCTTGTTAAAGGATACATCTATATATAATATATATATATATATATATATATATATATATATATATATATATATATATATATACTAGCATTCCCGTCGCGGCTTCGCCCGCCCTCATAACTAAAGATAATTTCAACTAAAAATTAAAGTTTTATTTGTTTATCAATAAGATTCTTGTATTTTAGCATGTGGTTGAGCATTATTTCTTCAATGATTTTTTCACGCATAGCAGTAATTATTAATTTCTTTTATAATTGCACTGATTAGGTGGTTGAAGATTACGTAAAACCACCATTAGACATAAATTTTTTTATTTTAATGTATGAATTGGTAATCACGATGGATAAAGACTATTAAGAAACTCTTGCGGAAAATAAACTGCATTATCAGTGCTTACGACAAAAGGCCCGTGGATCATATTTTTACAAACGATATAAAAAAGCAAAGGATCGACATTTTGATTTAGTAATAATTTGTATTCGGCAGAAATAACTTTATTGATTTCATCTGGTTGGATGTTGATTTCGAACTATAAAAGTATATGACAGTGTGGCAAACCTCGGTCCTGCCACATTTAAATGTTAGTTATTGTAAATTTTACCATTGCAAAACCTTTCTGGTTGAACCGGATAGTTTCAGTTTACCATTGTTAACTCTATTGTGGAATGGCGCTATACACAATCGGTCGATTTTCAAGCTTTACTGGGATCCACATATCGCACACCATATTTAAATATTTTTTAATAATTTTCTTGATAGTTTAAATAGTACATTTTATCATCAATTTCAAGCTGTTTTGTAACCTCTCGTGTAGAATGGCACCCGCCACCTATCGGTCAATTTTCAAACTTCACTGTTGTCCACATATTATCTTTTTTTAATAAAATATAAATTAAAAATTAGTAGATTTTAATATTGCTAAACCTTCTTGGAACTATGAAGATGATGTAGTTAATATTTAGTACAGATTGGTTCAGTAATATTCGTGGTTAGTGATCAAAAATGAAAAAATACTGGCTTGTCCTTTTATAGAATAGTATAAATTATTATTATAGTAAATTTTCTAATTGTAAATCTTTCAAGAACTATGAAGATGATGTAGTTAAAATTTGGTTGAGATAGGTTCATTAGTTTTACTAAAACGCTATTGTCGTTTTACCACATATTCGATTTTTAAATTTCACTGGAAACCACACGTCACACTACATATTTATAGCTTTTTGGATAACAAATTAATTTTATTTAGTAATTTTATTATCAATTTCTAGCTATATTTAACACCGGATCATTGTAACCTCTCTTGAATGGCGCTCGCTTTACTACACACCACATATTTATCGATTTTTAAACAGTAATTTAATAGAAAATATATAAATTTTATTATTGCTAAACCTTCCTTGAACTATGAAGATGATGTAAGTTATATTTAGTACAGAATAGTTCTATAGTTTTCGCGGTTAGTGATCACGAACGGAAATGGCTTGTCCTTTTATATATAACTTCATCATCCCCCGTCGAGGCTTCGCCCGCTCTCATTCCTTTAATTTTTATTTCATTTTTTTTTATAACAGCGATAAAAATTATTTTCAGCTTGATAAAGAGGAGATTCAGGCATTTGAGACACAAGAAAGTTCAGAATCTTAAGACACCTCTTCCGGGACTAGATTATGTTTCAAGTTGGTTCTTAATGAAATATCTCATCCAGCCCTTCCGTCTCTTCTGTTTTATTCCTAGCCTCGTCAACCATTTTCGTTTTTGGACAAATCTGTTGGTGGGTTTGTTTATCTTGATCTCTATGCTGGTTTGTTCTGAGCCAGCGTTTAGTGTGTTTGTTTCTATGGTACTGTTTTATTGTTGTCAGTATTTTCGCTTAGCAGTATGCTTAAATATTAAAAAAATAAAATTGAAAAATTTTAAGATGCTTTAATAGCGAAAACTAATTAGAATATTCGTATAGTTTAGTAATCTGTTTTGTTATCAACACCTATACCGATATCAAAATATCGATTCTCAGATAACCAATAACTCGAATTAAAAAAAATTACAAAACGTTATTCCATTAGAGAACAAAAAATTCAAACCAATTCTGCTTGATAAACATTCATTATTCAAGAAAGAAATGAGTAAACACCAATAGAATGTATTATCTACAACCTATAATATATAAATTTAATTACAATATAGGCTATGTAAACAAATATAAGTATTTTTCGATGTTCTTATAAATAATAAATTTTATAAATAGTTTGGGTTTTATTTTAATATTTATTTAAGGTTTAAGTTTTTACTAAATCGTCTCACTAAACAATGATATTTCTCTGGATTCGTTCTTATAGTGTATTGAGGTTCAAAACCCAAATATGTTAGGAAAATAACCTTTAACATAAAAACCACCGACATTTCATGAGTACATATTTCTACACAGTTTTTCAGTTAAAAACTAAAATAATAATAATAATAATGATAAGAGAGGAGTGGATATTGATAGAACAAACACTTGATATATTTATCAATGTAAGTAATAAAGTCAAAAAGCAAAGTAATAAATGTTGTTTCCAAGAACTTCTGCCAAAAAGTCCGAAAAGGGTCATTTGACATAAAACTTACCCATCATGGTATTTTTAGTGTTAATATTGAATTACACACATCTTAAAAAAAAAAAATAAATAAATAAAACAAAATTTAAAAAAATAAATAAATTAAAATAAAAATAAATTAAAATGGCCCTTTTTTCAGGTTGAATTTATTTCGTTAGCTGTTATCACTATTCCTTCATTTTATAATAGAAAAATCGTATCTTTAACAATTATGTTTTGCGAAACCGACTATGATCAATCGGTTCCTAGGAATCGATATTTGACATTTAAAATCCACACAACCCTTATATTTGATTTCTTATTTAAGAATACCAAGTTACTTGCCAAGACGTTGATTGAACACTTATAAATATACAAACTTTTTCTAAATATTATTTCTTATTAGAAAGCTTTGTCAGTTTACATGTTATTTAGCTAAAACTTTTGTGTACTGCGGTAAATTATAACTAAAAGGATTTCTTTATATCATAATAATGTGTTCAGCCGGGTCCGAGCAAGGAAAACAACGACCAGTAACAAGTAAATTGCTGGCTAAAACTACTGCCATAAAGCTGATCTACGCTCTTACATACTCTGCCATAACTAGGCAACAGATTGTAGTGTTGGTAGCTTTTTTGGTATTCCGGCAACATCCCCGCTGCCAAATGAATTTGGTTTCTTATAGCGCGCTGAAATCATTTCTACCCGTTAGCAGTAAATTATTAGGCAGGCTGTGGGATTTCACAGCTCGGCTGACATTTAAAAAGTATGCAGTTCATTCCTAATTTTATAGTGGCTTATTTTTTACTACATCTAGTCCGGCCATGGAATGGATACATATTTCATTTCTTATCAGGCTTCAACTCTGTAAATTAATTTTTTACCTACAGACATTTTCCTAATTTTTTTTATTGCATATTTATTTATTTATTTTATTTATTGATATTTACAACTGTACAAAATAATATACAACAAGTAAATGTGTTGACAGTGAATACAATTACATGTAAATAACTTGTGAAGAACTACTCACTAGTAGCACTTGGAGGATTATCAGGGATGAAGGAGGAAGCAAGTTGGGAGACTAGTGGATTGGAGTGGTTATGGAGCTTACTATGGAAGGATGGGTATCTGGTTTGGGCTAAATCAGAAACATATGGAACATTAAGATTTTTATAGATAAGTTTATTGGTCACAAAGTAAGGAGCATTGAGGATTTTTCGAAGGATTTTGGATTGTAAGGATAGGATACGAGATGAATTGGATGGTTTAGTAAAGCCCCAAAGCTCAAATCCGTACGTCCAAATAGGTCTAATCACAGTCATGTAAATGAGTCTTTTGTAATTAATTGGGAGCTTAAACCGTTTGTCTAGTAAATGTTGAAGTAGTCTGTAACGACGGCCAGTTTCTTGTCGTTTTAGTCTTTTTAATTTTTAAATCTAAATACTAGTGGTATAAATAGCATGGTTAGAAAATAACATCGCTCCTCCGAAACATAGAGGATTTCGCGTCGTGGTGGAAAAACCTAAATCTTTTCGAAAATATTGTTTTGTATAGAATAATATGTACAGATGAAAGAAGATTAACGCATTTAAAAATGCATCATAACGCAGAATTGTAGGTCGCAAATACCGTTCATATATTTAATCCAAAGACTTTAGTGTCCTGCAAAATTTTCAATAGGACGAAAATTATTTTGTCGGGAAAGATATCCTTTGGCTGCCAAAAATCGTCAGATCCTGGCTGATCTGAAACTAGTATCTTTCAGTGGATTTGGATTTTCCTAAAAATCCCAAATAATCCTATATTTTATATGCTTGAATATTCAACATTTATACCAACTATTATTAAAGTCAGCGCACAGTACTGACGGATTGTAACGCAGCGGATTTTCCGATAGGTTAAGTTGATTAGTTTGGGGCAACGCACATCCACTATGTCGGCACTACAGAAAAGAAATGGTAAAATATCCTTCGGCCGTCAAAAATTGTCAGATCCTAACAGATCTGAAAAGATTATCCTTTGGTCTCCTAAAAAAAGAATTAAACGGGTAGAGAGAATGCCCTTTTCAAAACGAAATAGTTAATTTAATTTAATTTAAGTCCAGATGTTTCGGCCAAGGATATCCTTCAGCCATGAAAAATCGTTAGATTCTGGCAGATCTCAAAATAGTATCTTTTGGTGGCTTATTTTTACAAGGTTAAAATAAATAAACTAATGATAGTTAAATGGACCCGTGTATGCTCTAATTATTCAAGTGTGGAATGATCAACAAAAATACTGGGACTACTGTTATAAGTAGGTACTTAGTATTTTAGTAGGACAGAAAGGAAGTATTATCCTACAAGGTATTTATTCTTACTAGTTAGATTGGGACAGCTTCGAAATAAATTTCCTACCTGCATGATTTGAACCACCAACCCAAAGGTTTCAAGAATGCTAAAGTTCTTAAAGTAAGCCTATATATTTTCCTACATATCATAATATTTACTGATTTTAATTGTATTACAAGTGCGAATAAAAAATTCGAAGTTGAACAAAACATTGTTATAAAAATGATTATATTGTCAGCGAAAAAATCAGATCATCTCTGTTCGTAGAGGTTTTGTAACTTCTAAAAGCTATCGTGAGTCATTTGACTATTTATGTAATTTTTATAGATGTTGCTATTAAATTCTTGAACCTATGTTCCATGATAATTAAGATCTTTTTCTTTTATCGAAGTTTGTTAGCCTGTATTCCAGGATTCCTCTTCTCTTAGTGCTGATGAGATCTTGAGATAATTGGAAAGATGCTTTGCTAAACAGTGTTATCTTAATTGTAAGCTTCTATATTCTCTTCTATGTCTTCCTGCGATATTCTATCTTCAAACAAATAAATTCTCTATATTTTATTCAATTAAATTTATTTTTACATGGATGTGTCTTTTGGATGGGAGTCTAAAGTTTTCTTATGTAACGATTTTTTTACCCTCAAAATGTGTATGTTTTTTCACACACAAAAATGTAACATTCTGATACGCTCTACCTCTGTCAGTGTTGCTTGGATCGAAAATTTGACCACAGTTTCCTTTTTAGAAGCAATATATACATATATATATATATATATATATATATATATATATATATATATATATATATATATATATTATATTTAAAAGCAGTAATATGTACATATACATATCTATGATCTATAGTTTTTTCCCAGTCAGCGAAAAATTGAGTTTTTACATTCCTGTACATTTTTCACTTTATATGTAGTGTAGTTTGATATTCTTTCTTTCTTTATTTTTCTTTCACATTATTTATTATATAATATATTGTGAGATTTTTTCACCTCATGATTTTATTTTAAACCTTTCTTTTCATTCTGTATTTATTTTAATTTTGTTTACTGACTAATTTTCTTTATTATTGTATAATTTAACTACATATTTTTGAGATCATTTTACAATGTTTATCAATATTTTTATTTTTTTTTAGTTTTAATTTACTCCTATAAGAGGTACGCATGATGGTATAGAAGTATCAATAAAATTAGGATTGATGAATTAATTGCCACATATTGGAATTATTTTATTAGAATTCTAGTTTCTGATGCTAAACACTCATCTCTAGTTCTAAAACACCCACAATTTTCAACACATCAGTACTATGTTACATAGATTACTTTAGTATATATAATCCATGCAACATAGCACTGTGTTGAAAATTCTGTATGTTTTAGAAATGAAGATGAATAATAAATTAAAATAATCACAATAGAAGTGGCAATTAATTCATCGATCCTAATTGTGAGATTTTTTATTTATTTCCCCCCTCGTTTTTATTTATTTGTTATTGCATATATTGTATGAATGGATCTTTAAAGCCATAAATATTACTTATGTTACTTTTGGAGCAGATTATAATACTTTCTCAATAAAAGATTGTTATATATAAAAAAAAGTAAACATGCTAACAATGTTAGCTAATATAATTTAAAAAATCGTAAGTCAAGTACGTTGGTGTGTATTCAGAGGAATTTTATCAGATAAACAGTTATTGGCAAGGATAAAGTTTGATTACTCAAAGTATTTTACTTCTATAATATCAAGGAGAGTAGAAATTTATGGCGATTTAAAGGCAAGATTAAAGGACGGAAACGCGAGTTATTGCTCAGCCGTAAAACTATTAAGTTCGGCCCTTGTTTATAAAAACATAAAAATTTGAATTTACGAGAGTAATATCCTATCTCAAATACGTTGCCGTTTTTATCAAGGGAATAACAACGCCTGATAGTTTTCAAAAATAAAGATGTATATTGAAAAAAGATGGGTTAGGGTATTAAGAAAGGTTCATTTATAATGCAGGTTACTGAGATATTTATCCGGTTAATAATTTTTAGGTTATTCCAGCGCGACTATTAGAATAGGCATGTAAAGTCCGTCCGCTCTCCTTATCGTCTATTCAGAACCTATTTGTTCGAAAAATTATCAATATTATAAGAATAATTAAATAATTAAAATCTATCATCTCGCAAATGTTTCGCTGGGCCATATTATCAAGTTCATTTATTATAACCATAGATAATTCATTTTTTTTAAAACTCTTTATTGATATTTGAAACTGTATACATATATGTACATTAAGTAAATTTGAGGAAATTATCACAATGATTTGTCAATAACATGTGAATAACCATTCACTAGTAGCACTTCAATAAAAATTTTAAAAAATCTATACAAGAAGGTCCCTCGGCCATCTTCTTGTCAGACGCCTCGGTGGATTATCGGGAATAGAATGGAAATCAAGTTGAGAGATTACTGGATTAAAATGGTTTTGGAGTCAACTATGAAAGTATAAGTATTTGGTTTGGGCTAAATCAGTAACGTATGGAACATTATGGTCTTTATGGTTAAAGTTATTTGTGACAAAGTAAGGAGCATTACGGATTTTGGATTGCAAGGATTAGATACGAGAAGACGGTTTGGTGGAGCCACAAAGCTCAACTTCATATGTCCAAATAGTTGTGATAACTGTCATATAAATGAGCCTTTTGTATTTAATCGGTACGTCTCTCTAGTTAATGTTGAAGAAGTCCAAAACGACGAGCAGTTTCCTGTCGTATTTGTCGTACATGTGGATTCCAAGTTGAACGTTTGTCTATTTGGAGTCCTTGATAGCGGATCTGTTCAACAGGGATTTTATTTAAGGATATTGTAGAACAGGAAGTCGTAGGTTTACGACGAAGCAGGTAATTTAGAAGAATTAATTGAATAAGTAGCATGCAAATAGTAAATAAATTTGACTTGTTACATTGAAAACAATGTATAATCTAAAAAGATAGACATGTAAGATCACAATTAGAAGTAAATATCATTTAATTTAACCTCTTTTTTGGTATTAAACAAACTTAGACTTCAGACTTAGACTTTTTTCAATGAATTAGAGATGCAAGGGTATGGATCAGCATCGTCCGTGGTATCGGATCGGTGAGTTGTTATCTGGGGAAAACGACGTCTACAAGTTCAAATTGTGTATCAGTGAAGAAAGAAAAAACCTACAAGGCCAGATCATAAGGACAGGATATAAGACCATTAAAACATTTTTCCGGCCCTTTATAAACCATCGTTTCTACCCTTAAAGATCAAACTAACACACTACTGATTTTGAGGTTGGTGGTTAACTTAGGATATAAGGGTTTACCCAAAATACTATGAAGTAAGAAGAAGAAAAAGAAAATGAACCTTATTCTGTAACAACTTGTCCACTAAGAATAACATATGATTACAGTACAAAGGAGAATCATCTGGCTATGATAATTATTATTAATAAATAATAATATAAATTGAATAATAATTAAATTATGAGTTAAAAATAAATGAGAGATCTTGTAAAAGTATACATCTCGTGGATTCTATTATAATGTATATTACATAAACATTCATGTTTTACATTTGCGCGGAATATTAAAAATTCAGGAGTTAAAGAAATGAATAATGTTGAAAGGAAGCTAGTGGAGCTTCATCGAATTGTGATGGGCAATGCATTTCATAAAGAGGAACCACGGACAATAAAGGATTTTTCGAAGGATGCAGGAGTGTACAGGTTGATTGGTAAAACCACCCAATCTAAGGATATCTGTGAGATATGCAGAGAATGTCTGGAGATCCCGAAAATAAATCTAATAAAACAGTTCATTAGTAAAGTAAGGGACTGGTAGAAAAACTCTCTCGGCAAAAATGCTACTTATTTCTACGCCTACTGATTAACACCACAAATATTTTTTATTTGAAAATGTATAAGGCTGATATACAGTAAGTCTTAAGATTTAATAATTACTGAATCACAAAGAACGTATTCAGTATTTACCAGTCCGGTAATCGTCCGAGTGTTGGACTGATACGTAGATGGATGAACTACATCTGCTGATTTTTTAGGGTTTAGTTTTAATGGGGTGGGATGGAGATTGTCATGTGACCAGAGATAATGTTGTCGGCATCGAAAACGGTTCGTAAAACTATTTGATCTACTACTTACAGGATATTTCTTTCCTTCTAAACCTAACCATAACGATGATAATTTTTTATTACACCTATCAGTAAACTTACGATTAGCCTCTAGGGCATCCTAGTAGGTTGATGTATACATCTTCAGACAGATTCAAATAGATGGACGGTTATAAATAAAACTTGGGCCCTGGGAATTTAGCGATACTGCCTCGTTGAGAATTATTAATGAGCTTCTCATCTGATGCTAATGACGGGTCGAATATCGGATCGCGGTGTGCTTGGTCATCTAAGTGCTATTGGTATTGTTATGCATTCGGTTTCAAAGAGATTTTTTCGTCCTATGTTTTCTTGGTCCATGAAGGCCAATTAGGTGCAGCAAGTGAATGTTCATTTAAAATAAAACAAAAAAAATCTTGAAATGATCATATGTGCAAGATTTCTCCAATGACAAAAAATAAACTTAAGAAAATATCTGCCAATAATAAAATTGAGTTAAAAAAATATATATATTCATCTAATAAAATTAGTGCATCCTTAAAAAGAATATAAATAAAAATTGATATAATTTTAACTTCATAAGAGAGCTGTGACAAATCGTTTATAGATAGAAGAGAGGAGTCGAACTCAAACGTCAATAAATTTTTCCACGAAATTATATGATTTAGGATGTTGAGAGGGATCAGTAAAAAGTTTTAGGCAATTTTTGATATTAAAAAACTGTTTGGCCAACGTTTCGGCCATAACTTTGATGGCCATCGTCTGGTCTAAAACAAGAAATGATAAAATTCAGAATTAGAAGAGATTTTGAAAATTTAGAAGATTTACTCTCTCTCTCTCTCTCTCTCTCTCTCTCTCTCTCTCTCTCTCTCTCTCTCTCTCTCTCTCTCTCTCTCTCTCTCTCTCTCTCTCTCTCTCTCTCTCTCTCTCTCTCTCTCTCTCTCTCTCTCTCTCTCTCTCTCTCTCTCTCTCTCTCTCTCTCTCTCTCTCTCTCTCTTCCTCCTTCCCCTCTCTTTTACTCCTATGATTATTCCTCCTTATTTATCCTTTAATTTTTAATTTTTGTTATTATTTTATCTTAATTCTGATATTTATTTAACTAATTTTACTGTATTTTTTTTAAACCTCTCTTTTCATTCTGTTTTTATTTTTGGTTTTTTCACTGAAGTATTTTCTTTATGTTTGTATAATTTAACTTTTTTTAAACATTATTTTACGTTGTTTATTAACCTTATTATATTTCATTTAATAAAAACTTTTTTATTTGAAAATATTTCCTTTTCTCTTCTGATTCTGTATTTTACTTTTTGTATTCGTCGGATGATGACTGAAACGTTGGCAAAATAGAAATACAGTTAATATCAAATTTTGTCTAAATGTTTTGACTGATCCTTCTCAACATCCTACATAGTATTCATTGATTCATTTAACATCTTCAATTTCCATGAAATCAGATAAAAATAAAAATAAATATTACAGCAAATAGAAATAGTAAATAATAAAAATAAGAATATAGTATAGCAGATTGTGATATACCGAAAACTAATTTTAAGTATTATATTGATGAACAAATATTATAAAAATAAGAAATTTAAATCAATAATTTTATCAAATCATTTTGAAACTAGAAGAAAAAAAAATACTATTTAAAAAAATTATATAATATTTAAACATTAATTATATATGATAAAAAGATACTTTTTTAAAAATAAATATAATTAGCATTTAACATAATAATTTGTTGGGGTATTTAGTTATTTATTATTTAATAATTTTAATACAATGTTTCTTAAAGCAATATTTTAAAAATATTACTTTAAAAAAAAAATTTTTAGAGAAAATAACACTATAACGGACTAGTTTTATTATTCAGACTGGAATTGAATAAATAGTTACATTTTTCAGAGAATACGGAAACAAAATATGGAAATGAATGTCCATTTTTAAACTTTAATAAACAGAGCAAGTTTCATCGTTTTTTCCAATGAAATATTTTCATGTATCTCAAGGGAGCTATTGCATCTGTTAAAACCGGTCTAGAATTATTATCAATAGGAACTTTCATTTTAATTATTTTCCAGCCCTTCTAATTATTGATGTTCATGTGTTTTTATTTAATTTATTCTATTAGATTACCTCGGCCGATCTGTTTTTGAAGCTTTCAAAAATTATTGAGACAATTTTAATTAAATATTAATTGGAAAACAACGTGTTATAGTATATAATTAATAAAAAATAATTTATTTTGGCAAGCTAATTTATTATTTATATATCCTTATTCAAAATTAGAATATAGTGTACCTTTCTCCCATTTTCAAATCTTCATATATAAAATATAATAGCATGTTTGTTTGTAAAACCAGGAAAATCTCGAGAATTATAGGTGATGCAATACTTTTTACGGGGAGTTTATATATATATATATATATATATATATATATATATATATATATATATATATATATATATATATATATATATATATATGGTGGGTGGTTACCAATATTTTCGGATTATCGAGACCCGAAAATCGATACCTCGTTCTGAAACTAAATTTCTATTTAATACAAACATATAACAGCTAAAACTTAAAACGAAATATACGCAAATAATGATTATTGAAACCAATAGCATTTATTTAGCAGTAGGAAAATATCGAATAGCGTTTATGATTTATGAGATAAAAAAATCAAATTCAAAGATAATGACAAAAAAAAAAAAAAAAATTAAAAAAAATATTATTACAAATTCTTGAACCCTAATTCTAGCTTTCGCTTTTTTTTTTTTTTTTTTTTTTTTTTTTTTTTTTTTTTTTTTTTTTTTTTTTTTTTTTTTATATTTTTTTTATATATATATATATATATATATATATATATATATATATATATATATATATATATATATAGGTATTTCAGTTCTTCTGACATTATCAATGTGTCAGTCTTAATTGCCAATAAATCTACTGTAGATGAAAAAATCAACTTTCCTCAGAAAAATATACACTTCATTACGACAAAGAATATTTTTTTGACTCAGAACTATTTCGCTACCATTTTTTTTTGTACTTTTTAATTCACACGAACGACAAACATAGCACTTGCCTTCAAATTTCACTCTAAGCCCGCAGTAACAGAAACACTAACGACATTTATCTCTATGTGCAATAGTTTTCATTACAGAGTTGCTAAATATCAAGATGTCAAGACATATCGCTGGTAATATTCTTATAGCTGCAGGAACATTAAAAATGGTTGTCCTGCATATGGCACTGAAGGCTTTGTAGGGTTAGGAAAGTAAATATTCAAAGATTCAATTATTACAAAGGGTCTCAAAGTTGCAGTCTAAAGATATTATAAATGCTACCAAAATTTTTCGCTGAAAAGTTGAAAATTAGATTATTAATTAGATTATTAAGATAATAAGATACACGTACACACACCAAACAGTTGTGTTTGTCTGTGTAATTTCCAGTGACATAAAATTATGTTTATTTTTATATATATGTACATAACATAGATACTATATAAAAACAATATCATCTCTTTTATAATGTTGAAAAAAATTACAGACATTCAGTTATAAGTTTAAGATAAGGACAGAGTTCAAAGATGAGATCTATTATTGGAACATATAACCACTGAATTATTATATTTAATATAAGAAGTAACTCTTTATATCTCAAAGTTGTTCCCTTAACCAATAAGTAAATAACATGTCTAATAAGACGGGAATATTTCCTAAAAATCGCATGTAATTTTATATATATATATTTGGAACTGATAGTATTACGGTATTGTGTTATACTATTTTTGTTCTCTATGAGGTATGGTGGTTATCAGTTACAAATTATGAAACATGGTTCTTTATTTATTTTTTACAAATAAGTTCATGCAGTCTAAACCTTAGAGAATATTCTCAGAATTTATTTCGAAAAGACTTTGACAGTTAATTTTCTACTTCAAAAAGTTGTCACGCTAAACAAGAGACGACAATCGCCCGAATTTAAATTTCAAATAAATGCTTCAGTAAGTCCTGAGGATATAAATTTCCAGCGGACAGTATTTATTCATTTGTTCCTGGAATCAGGACGGTCCCTCGTTCCGCATGACAATTAGTTGGGGATGACTCTCAGATGACGGCGCACTCTGGACGACTAAATTAGCAGCCTTTCACAGCTATTTATCCTCCCATTGACGTTGTCATTAGTCTAAGACTAACAAGATACATCATGCCTCCGCTCATTGTGTTTTAGTTGATCGAGGCTGTCCGTCGTAGAGTAATCATGGCATTGACGAATTCACTTGTTATTACAATGCGAATGTTGCAAGTTCTCCGAATGCACTGTTGTCATAACCTTAGCGGGTAGGGTAGGGCCGAAATTCTTGATGGAAACAAATATGTTGAAAATCTATTCCTTCAACTTTAAATTTAAAATTAAAATGCTCCTTAATATGTCACAAATAAAATTATCCGTAAAGATCTTAATGTACCACATGTTACTGATTTGACCTAACGAGATAAATATCCATTCATAGTAAACTCCATACCCACTCTGATCCACTAGTATCCAAACTTACTTCCCACTCGATTCCAAATAACCCTCCGAGGCGTCTGAAAAGATGGCCAAGAGACCTTCTAATGTAGAACTTTTATTATAGTGCTACAAGTAAGTAGGTAGTTCTTTACAAGTTATTGTAATCATATTTTACAAATTTACTTCTTTTACCTATTTTATAAATTTGTAAATATCAATAAATAATTGTTAACAAAAAAATTAGATTGTCCGAAAATTAAGGAACTTTATGTATTTAAAATATAACTGTATTATTTTCTCTAAAAACTTGTAAACATAAACATAACTCTTTTTTTTTTATTTACTAGACATTTTAGCCCTTCCTTAATAATTTTTATCTACTTTTTCAATGAAATATTATTGTGTGTTTTTTTATTTGATATTGGAAACAATACCAGACTTAAAAGGCAAGGAACTGCTCGTCGTTTCCGACTACTCTAACATCTACTACACAAACGTTCAAAGCTCCCATAGAATTACAAAAGACTTATTTACATGACAGTAATTAGATCCAATTGGACTTACGGAGTTGAGCTTTGGGGCTCCACTAAACAATTCAATTCGTCTCGTATTCAATCCTTACAATCCAAAGTCCTTAATGCTCCTTATTATGTGACAAACAAACTTATACATAAAGATCTTAATGTTCCATATGTTACTGGTTTGACTCAAACCAGGTAGTAAACTCCATACCCACTTCAATCCACTGGTCTTTCAGCATTCCTCACACTCTATTCCCGATTATCCTCCGAGGCGTTTGAAAAGGAAATGGCCGAAAGACCTTCTAATGTAGAACTTTTACTATAGTGCTACTAGTGAGTATTTCTTTAATTGTTACTGACATGTCATCGTCATCATTTTCCTCAAATTTACTTATTCTTTATAATTTATACAGTTGTAAATATCAATATGTAATTTTAAAAAATAATAATAAATATTGGAAACCCTTAAAGAAGAAACTTGTCGAATTGAATATAAATTATAATTCCTTACCCAAATAAACTTCATACGCATCAGATTTTGTAAATAATCGGACTGACCTCAGGTTCTACAGCAAACATTTACCCAACGGAGCGGATGAAATGATATCAGGGCAATAAAGTCGACTCTATCTGTATCAGAGCTCTTTATTAAATTTATTAAAAAAATATAGCCAAAGGTGAAAATACTTTTTTTAATTTTTTTCCTTTCGATCCTCCGTTGCTCTGATTTATTTATTTTTGCTTGAGAAATCGAGGTAAAATATTCCCTGTGCAAATAATTACTTTAAAATCTATAAGACTTACGCATACCCATGGTACAAGATATCATCTAGGCTTAACACTAAAGATTTCATGGGAAACTCTATGGACATATTAGGTCTGGTGAATACGGAAGATGAGACCAGGAAAAAGGACCTTTTGCTCCATCCAAAGTTTAATAATTTTTCGCGAGTGACCAACGAGGTGTGGGGCCGTGCGTTGTCTTGGTAGAAAACAACACCCTTTCGATTTGCCAGTTCTGGGCGCTTTTTTAAAAACATTGATTGATCTAACTCTGTTAATTGCAAACAGTATAGAGTTGAATGAATTTTTTGTATGAAACCAATTTCGAAATGTGCTTTTGGTTAAGGAATCGTCCCCATAAAGACTACAAATTTTGTTATGGGTTTCTGCGGTTAACTTTTTTAAAGCAATACAGCAAAATATGCCGAAAATGAATGATATTTTTTCATGTTCACAGTGCAATAGCAATCACAATACTAAGGTGATGCAAACAAGAATTTGCAGAAATGTTTGTTGACATATTAAAAACAGAATAAACAATCCACCTTAGGGATTAATTTATCAGATAAGAAATGGGCCGTGATGATATAAAAATAATCAGAAAAAAAGAAAGGACTTATTTGCCAATCAAATATATAACTTATGTTCACCGTGTGTCAAAAAAAAAGAAAAAAGGAAAAGGATAGAAATCACAAGACGCACAACAATTGAGTTATTCTTCATTTAAATACTATATACTTATAGATTTATATTGTTTAAATTATTATCACTAATTGATTAGCTTGTATATTGATTGCTACATTATATTTTGTAAAATAATTTTTACTAAAGCAACAAAATAATTGTTTTTATTTTTAGTGAAAATTCGCTCGAAAACATTTTATCACTCCAATAAGTAACAGTCGTAACGAATTGATTTCAACTGAGACCCACATCTGCTAGCCACAATTGTTCGAAAATTTCGTATCGAAACTGAACTCGCAACAACTTGTATTTGATTTATTAACGAATGCTTTTAGTATAGGACCAATACGGTCGTTGGTGCTAAAATATTTAATAGTGTTGAAGTTTTGCGATGATCCTTCCTTCGGCCAAGAATTTCAAACGACACTAACTCACTTCCAAAAAAAGTTTATTATTTTAATATTTGATGGTACTATTTAGATATTTAAAAAAACAAACAAAAAAAAACATCATAAATTAAACGATAAATTACAAGTGGAAATGAATTTATTTTTTATATACCAACTAATTTTCTTGTAAATTTTTTTAATATTTCTAAAAACAAGCGATCTTATAATTATAAACTAATATCCTGATCATTAACGAATTTATTTTAATATTTTCTAAACGGTACTAATTCTAACTGTAATGTTTAACTCTCATTAGAAAACGGATATATATATATACAAAAAAAAAAAAAAAAATATATAAATTAGTATTTTTACTCATTATCAGAAAAATCTGCATCTAATGTATGTCGCTAATGAATCCGAAAAGAACTGTTAGTTTATTTAGTTTGTTCATTGGAGTGTAAGTTACACATTCATGAACTTAGAGGATGGGCAAGGGCATTTTCGTATTGTAAAATGCATTATTGTAATATTTTTTAATGGATTAATTAATTAAATGTACCTGTTGACCAAAGCGTGTTCCACTAAACAAAGAGCTTTCTCAATTTTTTGAGTAAGTTTGAGTATTACAAAGTATTCCGACAGATAACTAAATCTTCTTTCATGCCACAAAGTTCTTGTGCCAAAGCCAACTGAAGTCACAAGAAATTATAGGATTGTTGAAAATTAAAATTGACATAAATAATAGGAGCAAAAATATTCTAGCCACTTCTGTTGGAATTATTTTTATTAAAAAACGAGGTTTTTAATGTTGAATATTCATCATCAGGTTCCAAAACATACAAAATTTACAAAACTTCAGCATTTTGTTACATAGAAAAAATAGATTTTTACAATTTAATGACATGTTGCATTAAACATAACTACTTCCAATTCTATAATTTTATAAACAGTAAGAAGGCTTACCTATGGGGTTCCCTCTTTCACCTATTTTGGCAGATCTTTATATGGATAAATTAGAACAAACAATCCTCCTCTCAGGAAATTCTAAACTAGCCCAACATATCATATGCACCATATCGGTATGTCGATGACATAATATGTCTATGGTCTGGGACGAAAAGGCGAATCAATAGTTTTTTAAACGAAATTAAAGTCACTCTAGAATTAGAGAACAACAAAAGTTTAAACTTTTTAGAACTAGAAATCTTTTTAAAAATAAATAGCATGTATTTGGTATGTATAGGAAACCCACAGACACACACAGAAGTAGTTATATTGCCAGAAAAGACTATTAAGATATAATCTCGGAGCCTTTAATAGCATGATTTATCGCCTTTTGAACAAACCGCTAAATGGACAAAATTATAATAAAGAAATTCAAACCATATACATTATAACCAGCAATACTATATTTCATAAAAAAAAAAGATATGATTAATATATAGTTAACAACCCAAGAGGACAAAGCTACTCCGAAGAAATATAATT
The DNA here is from genome assembly GCA_003667255.2 of Euschistus heros. Taxonomy (NCBI): domain Eukaryota; kingdom Metazoa; phylum Arthropoda; class Insecta; order Hemiptera; family Pentatomidae; genus Euschistus; species Euschistus heros. The sequence continues at coordinate 416,530 of RCWM02000158.1, read as the reverse complement.
AAATTCCATATTACGGCCCGAGATACACCAAAGTCGGAAAAAAAATTAGGTTTAAATTCTGCATTTAATATATATGATCCATTGTCATATAATTTCCTAAAGACAAAATAGACCCTTTCCAGAAAATATATGTATATGAACCAAGATGTATTGACTGTGAAGTTTGTTTGTTTGTTGGGGTTTATAGGCATAAAACCCTAGGGTCATCAATGCCTGTAACTGTGAAGTTAAATACACGGGAAAAAACTGGTTAACGATAGTTAAATCAAAGCTTAAAAGAACGTACAAGAGCAAACAATGATAATAGCGAAAAATTTTTAACTTCGCTATCTATCTAAATGAAAATATCTATAAATTCAATAAAGACTCGGTAGTGAAACTAAAACATCACGTAGTAAATATCCTAAAATTAAATGTTTATGAACCATTATAAATAATAAGATCGTTCTAAACCAATCCAGATTTTTGTTTAAATAAGCATTTGCAAAAGTCCTTTTTTAAATATGTTTCTAATAGGAGCGGAATATCCAATTAGTCTTAGGGTAAACTCCAAAAATTTAACCTACCTGGCCCTTCCCTCTCTACTCTTAAAATGTTTCAGAAGTACCTTTGACCTCATCAGGTGAGTACAAATAATCACTGCGACTGTAATAAATCTTCAGTGTTCATTTCTCTTTAAAGTATTGAAACTCGAACATCGATCTTAGGATTCAATTTATCAACTGCCTAGCATTTACTGTCGTGTACAACAGTTCTGATCTAACCGTAGGTGGTTCTCATGATCGTAGGCCGTCCACTTGTAAACATGTCACCTACACTAGCCTGTGATATCTATCACATGGATTAAACAGCTCATTGCCAATGAAATATATTTCATCTGCCTACTGAAATTCCTAATTACTTTACGATATGAAGCATATATTTATGTAGCAGCAATAAAGGAAGTTGTTTGTTACAATTATACATTATAATTTAAATATTAGCATGATCGCTTTTGAACGAAATAAATTAAATATATTTTTTTCGTTTAAGAGATAAGCATGTTATGTATTAGTTTGGTTGAACATAAGTAAGATTCTTGGAAACCCTTGAATTGTGTTACTATTTCAAGTGAACACCACTATCGACATCGCTTTGCTTTGGTTACCTTCTTCACCCGACTTTGTCGACTCGATAAACATATATTGATATATACAATATAAAAAATACAAGGAAGTAAATATTTAAAAATAAAAATGAGACTTTTAGCCTAAAAAATAGTGAAAAACACTGTGTGGTATTTTAAGCCAGTCAGTATGTTATAAGTGTTATTATTCTTTGGAATTGACCTCGCACCATTAAAATTTCATTATCCTGATACAGTTACATTGATGAAACGAATGCTCAGAAAAAATACTTTAGTAAAGAAAAAAAGAAAGAAATTCAACGGTAATTTTTTATTGTGCCATTTTTTTTCAAAAACTATTTCCTGTTTTGAATAAATAACTTTTTTTTAAATTTATATAAGAATTTTATTACTTTTTTTCCCCCAAAACACGAAAATACATCTAGTTATTTGAAAAGCGTATAAAAACTGACAAAAAATTAAATTGAAATGCAAAGTTGGCTTAAAGTTTGCTCTCTTTTTTTTTTCATTCGTTGACATCCTTCAGGCTTGGAATTAAAAAGCTCCTCTGCCCAATGCTGCCTCTCTCGCTGCAATATATGCCACCTTTATAATGATTTATATTCTAAAAAAAATATATATATCATGGTATGAAGATGGTAATTTTAAAGGGAAAATCTTGTTTGTTCTTAACAGTACAATCGGTATATATATGATTAAATATTTTCATTATTTATTCAGTATCAAGAAAATGGTAGTAGTTTATAATCTCCTTCAATTTTTAAGGACATAAATGTAAATTAAATAAAAAAAATAATAGCAGCGCATAAAAACTCAGACAATAAATTAATTTTTCAATATTTTTTCATATAGTTATTAATTATGTATCTTATATGATGATGATGTTTTAGTGGAAATATATTTAACAATGTTTATTATATTCAATGTAGATGAAAAAAAAAAATTCTTTATCTAGTATTATATAGTTAATAATTATTAACGATTACAACAATACAAAATAGTAGCAGAAATAACAGTTTTAACAAAGTAACATCTCTTCGAGATTATCTGTTAATATATCTATAAATATAAATATTTATTATTTACTCTATAAAAAATATAATAAATTCACTATTAGTTGTTTTTAAATTAAAATATAATTTTTTTGAGATAAGTTGGTATAAAGTTTTCATTGATAAGGATAATGCATAGGAAATGCTTTAGTTTTTATTTTTTTTTTTTCTCCCCCTTCCTTGCCTTTTCAGGCATACGGGATTTTGACAGCAGCGGGTTCAACATATGGGTTTTATGTATGCCGCTGCTGCCAATAAAACGCTTTATTTACAAAATTTATTATTTTTTACTTAATATGATAAGGACCATATATTTATTGGGAACAATCCTATGGTGCGGCCCCAATGCTTTGCACGCCTTAGCTACCGCACCTTCTTTTATTTTCCGTGGTGCGGCCTGGCCGCTTTAGTTTGCTTAAACGAGGGAAGCTATAACTAGAAGGTAATTCAATTTAAGCTAACTAAAGCATTTCTTATGCATTATCCTTAGCAATGAAAACTTTAAACCCAGTTATCTCAAAAAATAATGTTTTGAATTGTACCACTATGGCAGCGCATGAGCGATATAGATCACAATTTCACTGGTATGGTGGGATTTAAATATTAAACTATTGTTTAAAAAAAAAGAATTTTTGGGTAAACATTCTTAGGCTATTCTTTTCTGTCTAATAAATATAAATATTGTTTATTTGCAGCTATTATCCGTTCCAATTAAGTGGCGTTATTTATTTATTTTTTTGTTCTTGGAGATTAGTAGAATACCACTATACCGCTCTTATCTGGGTTTAGAAATTATATGTAATGTGCACTGCATGTTTCTAAAAAGTTCTATATATTCTGGGCCTATTAGTTACTTAAAAAGAAAATGGCAGCAACTTCATCATAAATTGATAGGAGGAAACTATCACCACTAATGGAAGTGACCGACAGCATCGAACTCTTTACAACAATCTGATACTGATAAATCGAAAGGATCATGTCCTTTAAAACGTTAATGCGTGGAGTTCTCAAGTCTATTTCTTAGGCCAATTCAAGCCTGTGTGAATAAATGAAAGAAGCTGAGGTTCGGTACTCTCGCACATCCACTTTACTCTTCAAACGTATCTCTAACAACGTTTCGTTTCTTAAGAAATTTAGAGAAATTTCTTCGTTTGAATTTTTTTGAAAATGATATCCATGTTCTAAACATATTTGCTGACTTCAATTCCTCTCAGATCACTGGTTTTTCGATTCCGAAGATAAAATAAAAAAGCTTCAGAAAATTGTTTTGGAAAGTAAGGTATTTATAGTTATGTGTTATTATATAAGGAGATTGTGATATTTATAAGGAAATAAAGCAATGATATCTCTCAACCCTAATTGTATTTTTTAAAAATAATTATAATCATATGAGGGACATTTCATGGCTTTGCCATATTTTCAAGCCCTATAAAACAAAATTAATAATAAAATAAATAGTGTACTATGGCAATTATAGTATTTTTTTCTCATTTATATATAATATATAAATATCTTTATTCTCTATTATCTTAAATTTACTTCATAGTCAATCAAATTTTTTTTCAACAATCTATAAAGTAATTTATGATACAGGTATGAAACTGATTTATATATATTTTATATAATGGATGCGAAGGTTGGTTAGGATCAAATTATGTTTAGTTTATTTTTTAAAATGTTTTTCTCTATTCCACCTCTCTATTCTATTTTTTTTAATTTATTATAAATTTTACTTCTTTGTGTATATTTGTTGTTCTAAAAAATTGACTCTCTTATGATAATCCTTTGAATTATAGCACTTTTAATATTTTGTTGAATATGGTAAATATAATTTTTTTTTAAATTACGGTTGGGAGATATTGCTTATTTTTCTTTTATTTTTTTTAATATATATTTTATTATTATGATTATGATTATTAAATTACTTTTAACATTAAAACAGGCTTTTGTCTACATCGACCAACTTTAACCATGGATAGCTTATCACGGTTGTTTTAATTTTAAAATGATGTTTCTTGTCATATTTTTGTATTGTGTCTTATATTTTCAGTAAACGATAATCTTATCTCTTTTGACATTAGGAAGTACATGCCTCTGTTTTAGCCACAAACAAACAGAAAAAAAAATTGTGAAGTAGCTGTTTTATTATTGTGGTGACTATTATGGTGTGTGAGTTTTGTAATTTAATATAGTCTCTAACAACTTGTTTCAGGATAAACTAATAGTTAATTGTTAAGCTAAAAAAAAAATGACTAATCTTATCTCTTTTGACATTAGGAAGTACGATTAATAAATTCTCGATTCTAATCAGAAAATCGAGGAGTGTGAAAATTTATTTTGGATCGTGTCCAAACAAAAACAATCAATAGGGAAAGCTTTGCCAAGTTTATTCATTACTCGAGCCACAAACAAACAAAAAAAAACTCTATTATAATTTAATATAGTCTCTAACAACTCTGTTATAATAATAGTTAATTGTTAATTATATCTATCGTTGATACGAAATTCTCATTCATTCAAACATTATAGAACTTTTTCAAGTGCAAGCCATTTTTAAGTTTACTTCATATATCCAGAATACTAAATAGAAAAACATTGATTTTTTTGCTATGTAATAAACAATTATATTTAACTATATAGTGAACAACAAATAATCAAATACGAAATAATAATAGTGAGTAAAATAATAATATTGGAAACTTTTCCTATGATTGCTTGTTATATGATAATTATGGTAAAATCGTCAATACAAATTGTCGATCATGCAAACTATTTATCTATAACGGAATGCAATCGATACATCGATATTTTCAATACAGCAGAGTAGCATCACTGACCGTCTCAAGGTAATCGTAAAGGTAAAGAAAGACCTTTCGCCAATCGACAGCCATTTTTTTTTTAGACGCCTTGACCATTTTTTAAAAGATAAAAATTTCTATAATCGAATTTCGATGAAGAATGCGTTTCTAGAATCAGTTAATACTAGACAAACATCACTGAGTATAGAAATGTTATTAGGGCACAGGAATGAATTGGGAGTCTTTTGGTTATAATGCTAGTTGTTTTAGATCATATATTAATTTTATGCATTTTAAAACCATAAATTTGCTGATAACACAATAACAAAATATTATCTCGTAGTAGAAACTATCTCATTTGATTTTGAGAAAAGTAGGCACCCTTGAGCCCTTCTGTAAGAGATTTTCAAATTAAATAACTTATTCCTGCTGACCGTCTCACAGTGGAACGAACACACTTGTTGGACATTGGACCAATTCTCCAATTACTAAATTTGTCCTTTTCTTGGATCTTAAATTGTACTTTATACTTTTGCTCAACTAAATCAATTGATAAATCAATTTTGAAATCAAATCTTATACGAGAAATTCTTAACTGAAAAATAATTTTTTTTTTAAAACTCATATTTTTAAAACAATCCACTATTTGAGGTAATGCCTTAAACTAACCGTGCAACTACTGGAAAAAAACTCACTGTGAGCCAAAAATACTATAGTACCTATTGGACTATTGTCAGAAGATGCTCAAGAAGCAAATCACAACTTATTCTGAAATTTCAGTGTTTCATTCTGAAAAATCATCGAGGCAATCAAACAATAGAGATGTTTTAAATGAATGGTTAACAAATTCAGATCCTTTAATTTCGACTCCTAGACCGAAAATAATAAACATTAAACGTGATTTATTACCTGAAAAATAATCACTTATTTTTACTTATTATTTAGAAAAAAAAATCTTAATTAAAATTATGTTGTTACAGCTTTAATTCTGATCATTATTTAAATAAACAATTTTATGTAGGCTTATTTATTATAATAAATAAACATTTATTATAAATTTGATGTATCAATTATACCTAGTATATTAACTAAGAAAAGTAATTATCAATTAATATATTAATTGTTGTAATGATTAATTTTTTTAGTTTGTTACTATTTCCTTTGTATAACTTTATTTAATACCTATGTATTTGTATTTCCATAGAATACTTTATTGTACCTATTATCGTAGTATATAGGTATAATATATGGTAACTAAATTATAATAAGTTATCTAATCGAGAATCTTTTTATGTTTCCCCTAAATGAACCTGTTTATCATACCATTAAAAAGCCGATTCAAAAAGCTTTAAAATCATACCAATAGCGGAGATATTAATGAATGTCCATTCCTCCCTAACGCTCGTTCCACTGTGCGTCTGTGCCCTTGAGTTCTTTATTTTTTTCTGCTTACTTACATGAGTTTAAATTATTATAAATTATGAGTTTAAAACGTGACTTTTTTTCGTTCATCCAATATAGCTCCTAAATGCTAGGTCTTAGCGACAATTGTTATTTAACAAAATATATATTCTATTAAATTTCTGAAAAGTTAACTCATATCATCATATTAATTTTATATTTTTTATTACGTAACATTTATCGTTAGAACCAACTGTTTAAAAGCTATGTTAGTTTGAATGAAAAAAATCATTTTCGAAACCTCTATTTTTATGTTAATATAATATTAATATGATAACTTAACTAATCAGAAATTAAAAATAATATGTATTTTTTTATATAAAATTTGTCGCTAGGAACAATAAATTTAGCAAATTTTCAGTCCGAGCTAGACCAACAGAATTGAGGTGTATCAAATAAGTCCCTCCATCTAAAAATAGAGATTTTGAACAAGACTTTTTTCATTCAAACTAATATAGTTTCTAAACAGTATATCCTAGCGACAAATATCACATTACAAAATATTCTCCATTAAATTTTTAACTAGTTAGAAGTCAAATTTTCGATTCGAGCAACACCAACAGAGCTAGAGCGTGTCAAATTACGCATAACTCGCCCTCGCCCTCGCGTTCCCCAAAACGTATGGCTTTCGGCCAACAAAGTCACGGGTAAAACATATTTTATGCTTAAAATTGGGTTCAAACCTGACTTTTTATTCATATCTGTATGAAGAGAAACAGATTCAAAAGGAGCTCTCTCATTAGAACCTGCATCCTAGTCAAACATACTGTTATTTAGTATAAGAAGAGTAGAGCTCCTAACTGCTCATACTCTCCTAATATCAAACTAATAAACGACGCGTAACGCCCTCGAGTTCCCAAAAATGTATCGCCTTTGGCCAACTAGGTCACCGGTAAAACATGTTTCATGATAAAATGTAATAAGTAAGTTATTTCAGATATACCAAGAGAAACCTTCTGCGACGCTAGGCGAATTCAATTTATTTATTATTGACTTCGTAATTATTTATCAGTCTATTATAATCGTTAAAGTTCTTAAACGAATCGTCTTATTCATTCGTTTACGAGACCCTCGATCGAAAACCATTTGTCAGGGACTACATTAACAATTATATAATGTGACGTTATCTCTCAGCCCCGAAGTCGATTTCTTTCCTCGCCCATCAAGATTAGGGCACCAGCTACTACAATTTATCAGATATCAATCTAATTTTTCTGTCTGTTCAATTCAATACTCCATCTATTATTTTTAGGCAGGTTGTTTAGGGTATCCTGCTTCAGGATTCGTAGTGAAAGACATTGTACTTGAAATGCGGGATTAATAATAGTTTGAATTGAACCCACCATAAATATATAAAAATATCAGATCCATTTTATTAAATATATAATTTTTACTATTATACGATAGTACTATAGTTGTTGTTGAGGTCATGAAAGGTCAAGTTGTGGAGTCATTGGTTCTGGGACCTTGAGTAACTGCCCGGCCTTGGAATAACGTGAATTGGTGCAGCTGAACCTGTTTTAGTTCTTCTGTAATGTTTATTTACTCACAATCAGTTATGTAATGTCGTGTAATGATTTATTATTAAATTAATAGCTTTCGTACATCTCAAAATTATTTGTTAGGAAATAAATTGCAGTCTTTCAATAAAAATATAAAAAAAAGTACTTATACAATATCTATTTGTTTTTCTAATGGATTTTATAATAATAAGTGTCATCAGTCTATATATAGTTCATATCATTTCAATGCTAACGATTAGCCATCATAACATTCGAAAGAACATTATATTTGTGCAATTTGCCTCGGTAACAAAAAAACTTTCGACACTGTTTGGCATCAAGAACTATTTTAGAAAATGAATAATACACTACCTTATCACTTATCCTCAAAATATTTTCTCACCGAATTATTCTTCTATGCATGATATTGCATACCCTCTGTCTACCCACAAACTTCTGGTGTTCCTAAAGGTAGCGTGTTGTGTCTTATATCTTCTTCTTCGCCTCTACTGTCCATGGTGCACCTTGGCCTCCCTGACAATTAGTTCCCAGTAATGTCTATCTAAGATTTTTCTTTCCAGTTAGTCAATCCCATCTTTTCCCAGTCCTCTTTCCACGCCAGCAATTCAGCTCTTACGAGGGCGTCCTCTTCTTTTCTTTCCAGGGAAGGTCGCCTGGAAAACTTTTTTGTCATTCTTATGTCTGGCATCGGTTCTAGGTGTCCTAACCAGTAGATCTGTCTAGATTTTTTAAACCGTACTATATTTTCTATTTCCTGGTTATTCTTAACTTGCCATGCTCTTGAGCTTACACAGGGCCAAACACGCGCCTCAATATCTTCCTTTCGAATATCCTTAATGCTTGCTGGTCAGCTGATTTTAGTGTCCATGTCTCTGCGCTATAGCACACAACGGGTCTAATAAAAGATCTGTATAGCCTGAATTTTGTCCTATGCAGGTTTGATCCTATCGTATTTGTAAGGCCAAAGGAAGCTCTATTGTCACTCATTCTTTGTTTAACCTCATCGCTCACTATAGTTTCGGAGTTAATTTCCGTACCATGATACAAGAATTGGTTAACAGCTTCAAAAGAGTGGTTGTTAAGAGATAATAATTATAAGTTACACGGCTTTCTTCTAATTCCAGAAGTCGAAGATACCATATACTTACTCTTCGCCTCATTAATTTCAAGACCTACTATTTTGCAATATATAACCATCTTATGCAAAATGCCTTTTTGTTGAGTCTTACATACTCTCATTAAACAGGAAATATCAACGTCTTTTCAGAACCATTTATACTTCTTCAAATCATACTGTTATCCTATCTTTGGACCCGCGATTTCTTTCTTTACTATCCGAGATCATCTATACATCTTAGAGAATTGGTTTGAGAAGTGGAAAATCTAGCCGAATCCTAATAAATCAGACCACATAACGTTCTCCCTGAGTAGGGACGACTGTTCAAAGGTGTACAATTAAACAGAACCGACTAAAAATGTTGTTAATTGATATTAATTTTACAAAATTATATATTTATTATAAGATTATAAGACATGGACCGCAAACTGGCCCGGAACATACATGAGAAACTTAAATCAAAAGAACTTAAACAACGCTAGATATTATTCACACATTTACTAGACTAATAATCAGCAAAAACTAAAAAAAAACGAAAATCAAAATAATAATAATTATTTTTCATAATAATTAGTTTTCTGCCCAACTCACCCACATTCGTAAAATATAAGCCGTTCAGTCAATAAATACTCAAAAAGATACTACGTGCAACATTTCAAATTACACGAAAAACAATGGTTTACTCGTACAATTTCTACAATAAATTTTCATAAAACGCAACAATTTTCATTTAGCTATACATAATTCTAATTCACTTGTTTAGGAAACTTTTTCATCCCTGTTACCCGGCTTCTTTTTATTTTAATTTTTTAAAATTTTTTACAACGGATATTTCTATTGAACCATTAAATATTTCATAATACTAACTTGTACAGATACAATTGTACTCATCGATCAATATAATTAAAATTATTTAGTTGGTACGACTGAGATTATAGAATTTTTCATATATCTTAATACCCTAGCTCAACTACTTTCACTAAAACATTATCTAAGGTCTGGGCGTAAAAGGACATCAGAAGGAAATTGCACAGCCTTCGCAAGGATAATATGAAAATTCCACGCAGCGAATCTTGGATATGAACCAAATTCACCGTTAGAGATGGTTTTCATTCAATCCATTATTATTTATTTAATCGAGTTGATATTTTTAAAAAAATAAAAATAATTACTATTTTATTCTGTAAGGGAGGATTACCACGTTTTTACACTGCAGGGTTTTTAGTTTTTGAAATAAAATAAAATCTTTAATCTAGGATGTTATTCCTTAAGAATAGTATTAATTTACATATTATGAGTCTGGATTCAGCAACTTAAACTAATATTCTTAAATTGTTTAAACAAGATGGAAATCAGAATAAAATAATTCGCATGCCAGATCTCTCGTTTCCGACTGCTCCAACATTTACTAGACAAGCGATCTAAGTTCCCAATAAATTAAATAAAGACTTCGTAATTAAATAAAGATCGTGATATCGCCCATTTGGACACCTGGAGTTGAACTTTGGGACTCCATTAAATCTTCCAATCCATCTCGTTTTTAAAACTTACAATCCAAAATCCTTCGTAAAATCCCCAATGTTCCTAGTGTCTGTGTATAAAATTATAAAATCTATATTATAGAAAATGTAAATTTTAATTGTTTTTTCACATGATAAAAACATTTCTGTTATCCTGACTCGATCCCAGTAGCGAAGAGAAATTTTTTCGCATTAACCTGTGTTATCTGTAAACAAGCGTGCGTTATTTATCTTGATTTTACAGGCTCGGTTCTATTCCCAGCGAGGTGATTTATTGGTCTGCTTTCTTTCTGGGAGATTTCCTATTGTTGGTCCTGAGCATATTTCAAGATATCTAGATACACCTGAATAACTGGGCCCATTAACAACTATAGACAGGTTCCTTCTATTGTTAGTACGGCCGTTTCTTCAAGCTGGTCTGGAGGTGTCAAGATCAAGCGAGTATACACTTCTTTGTTTTGTTTATTTCTTAATGATCTGAGAATTGGCAAATATTTTTAGTACCAAAATTTATTATGTCGCTGACAAGGAAAGAATTCGAAGGTTTCGTAGAAATGAATGCATAATGATAAAAAATCATTTTTTTAATTTATGTATACAATGTTATAATTAAATTTATACGGTCAACTTTGTACAATTAATTTTGAAGTAAATAAATAAAAATAATGTTAAAAGTGATTACTATTTTTTTTATTCGTTTGGTCTTCTGCGGACCACTCTATTTCAACTGCTTACGGTGTTTCAAATTTGGCCAGTAGTCCCACATTCTTTTCGGTGAGCTTCCTTTCGTTCTTCAGTCCATATTCTGCCTGTTTTCATTTTGGGTTTTGGTTGAAAAATATTTCTATATAGCTATATTATTTCTAGATACCCACTTCCTGCAAGTCTTTTTCTACTTCTACTGATTACTAAAATAAATTTTCTAAAGATTTATTAGTATATCATTATCACTAACACTAATGAAGTATCTTGAGCCTAGTGTTTGGATAAGAGTGTTTCTCGATTATCCGTTATTTATAGCTGTCTGGTCATCATCACGATCAACCGCCAGGTTTTCCTTCTAGCTATTTAAAGACATGGTGCTTTATAAAACAGAAAAAAGGGAGGCCTTCGTGGCCCATGTTTGATACGAGTGCTTGAATATCATAATCTATCTGTCAGCAACCTTTGCTGGTAGATATGTATAAACAAAAAGCTGTTGGATGGGGGGATTACTGGCTCAAGTATCATAATTTAGTATCGATTATAAGTAATTTTTTCTCTCTAAAACCACTCAAAGTCACTAGTATCTCTGAGCCATCCAATCCTTCTCGTATCCAATCCTTACAATCCCAAATCCTTCAATTAATCCTCAATACTCTTTGCTTAGTCACAAATAAACTTATCAATAATGATCTAGATGATCCATTGCTAAATTATAACAAACCAGGTTTTAATCCTCGCAATCAGGCACAATTTAAACAGATACCTATACACATAGCTATTTGACAACTAATTTTCTTGAATTAATTTCTTCTTGAATTAATCAGTTGTCAAGTACTTATGATCAAATTTTAGCTGTTTAAATGTAGCTCCCCAACTCATCCTACCACTGTCCTCACCATTTATGCTGATGGCACATGTTTATTATCAGTAAGCAATGATCCCTTCATTGCATCCCAAACACTCCAATCCCATATCCTAAACATTCAAGGATGGTGTCAAAAATGGAGAATCAAAATAAACCCAAACATATCTCACCAAAAAACCTTTACCCTTCGTCGTAAACCTACGACTTCCTGTCCAGCAGTATCCTTCAATGATATTTTACTAATCCCTGTTGAACAGATCCGCTACTTGGACAAACGTCTTACTTGTTATCCACATACAAGACTAAAGCGACAAGAAACTGCTCGTCGTGTCAGACTACTTCAACATTTTCTAGACAAACGATCAAACCTCCCAATTCATTACAAAAGACTTATTTATATGACTGTTAGCTATTTGGACGTACGGATTTCAGCTTTAGGGCTCTACTAAACTATCCAATTCATCTCGTATCCAATCCTTAAAATCCAAAATACTTCGAAAAATCCTGAATGCCCCTTACTTTGTCACAAATAAGCTTATCCATGAAGACCTTAATGTGTTGCTGAGTTAGCCCAAACCAGATACCTATCCTTTCAAAGTAAGCTCCATAACCACTCAAATCTATTAGTTTCTCAACTTGCTTTCCACTCCATTCCCGATAATCCTCCGAGGCGTCTGAAAAGAAGATGGCCTAGATGGCCTAGTTGAATTCCAACTTAATTAATGATAACCCTCTGACAAGAAAGTGACCCAGTGACATTCTAATGTATTTTATTGAAGTGCTACTAATTAATTTGTTTATATTAAATAAAAATTAATTTTTGTTTTTGCTTTGTTTCAGGTAGGTTGGAGGTTCAATTATACGTGTTGGTAGCTGTAATGTTTTTTATTATTTCAAGGTAATTTTTTTCTATATACTTTTAATTAAATCATAAATACAAATGCATACTTTCATGTAGGACGTTTTATCCCACAATAAAGTTTAAAAATGTTCATATTTTAAGACTTATTTTATTCAAGATATCTAAATAATAATTATTACTGTAAAAATTACTCCAAGCACATAAGCTAGTGATTTATTCAACAAAATTATCTATTTTTGAAGAAGTCAAAACCTAACTTCTTGATGGCCATCTTTTAGGCACATTTTACAGAAAATTAATCCAGACTTTAAAAAACATATTTATTTATAGAATACTTGCATATCTTAGTTACAGAAATCGCCTTCTAGCGTGGTATTATAAAAACAAGGGTAGGAATGTCACATACATGATAGAGGTATACCCAACCTCGTTTCTCCCTCGAAAAATAATTAGCATGCAAATTGCTCCCGCATTTTTATATGATATACATCTTGTTTGATGAAATGAGAAGTTCACCTGATGGTCTAAAGAAATATTATCTCTTGAGAAGAATCTACCTGTTTTAGTAACTCGGTTTCAAGATATATATATATTCATATATATATATATATATATATATATATATATATATATATATATATATATATATGAAAGTGGTTTTTAATGTTATATCCTTTTACTGTTGTTAACTCATACTTATATGTAATTGTTATTGTCTAAGTAATGTGTTCGTTTATAAATTTATCATAGCCACAGTTTAAATCCAAAATGAATTAAAAGCGATTCTGTGCCATGGAATAAAAATGAATCGGTTGTGCAATTTTCTTAACGTAACTGATATCTTTTAAATATGGCTAATAATTGTTTATCAAAGACAGTTGGAAAACTGGTGTATCGAGTGGGTATGAAATTCACTATGTAAGGAAAGATATCTGGTTTTGGCAATATCAGCAATTTATGGAACATATATTTTTTTATGGATAAGTTTATTTGTGACATAATAATGAGTATTGAGTATTTTACGGAGGATTTTGGATTGTAAGGGTTGGGGTTTGAGAAGAATTGAAAGGTTAAGTTGAGCCACAAAGCTCGTATGTCCAAAAAGGTCTAATTACTGCAATTTAAATAAGCCTTTTGTAATTTACTTGGATTTTTGAACACTTTTTAACACATGTTAAAGTAATCGGGAACCAGTTTCTTGTCTTTTAAGTCTGGTATGTTCCGTAAAAATAAAATATGTAATTAACTATATATAAATTTATTTGTTATAGAAGTAAAGCTGGTCGAAAAAAAATATAGGCAAATATTTAATCAAAGGGCAACATCTATAACCTATTCCTTCAAGTATAGCATGGAAGTGTTTTTTAGTGTCTTTGATTAACATTTTTCAGACATAATTAAAAGAAATCAGCTTGCTTCACGATTTCCGATAATTCCCAGAGAAAGAAGATGGCCAAGATAACTTCATTATAGATTATAACATTATAGATATAAAATAGTTTTAGAAAATTTTAATTATATTAAATAATTTAAATTAACATTAAAGTTGATTTACAATCATTTAATTATATATAAGATCTGTTATAGGTAGACAATACACACACACACACACACACACACGCGTATTTAGGGGATCCTGGAAATTCAAAGGGATTATTTCAATGATCCTTGAAAATATAGCGATTTTTAAGGGGTACGTCAAAAATTTTTCTAAGGAAATCTTGCCCTATTTATTGGAAGATTTATTGGAAGGTATGCTCAGTTATTGGAAAGATTAAAATTGATACAAATTCTATTTTTCTTTAGCTGATGATCTTAACTTGCATAAAATGAAATCATATTTGAGTTAATGGTTAAGTCATTTGAAACAATATGGTTAAATAACTACCGTGCACTTTTGGTATGTACACTTTAAATACGTTAATCTTTTTTATTTATGGTAAGGAATGGTTTATTTATAAGTTATTTACACAAAATTATTAACATTAGCATTCCAGCGCTCTTTCCTATTCCGCTCAACCATCCTATGGAATTCCATTTCTTCTTATATTAGACAAGCGAAATCTCTAAAAACATCCTTTATTTCCAGTACCTCCTCCTAATCCAAGGTGACGCTTACTAACAATATATGTTCTCAATTAAACGATATCTAACTCTTTCTAAAACACACTCAGTGTTACCAATTAAAATAATTTTTTCTCAATCCGAATACAACATTTAGGTTCTTATATTGTATATAATTAGCATTGTATCAAAATAACCTTTTTATTATTTCATTTGTAGAATGTCTTCTTATTTTCCTGTTCATATATTACATTAGTATTTATGTATACATTATCATTGTTATATTAATATTTCTTCTTTATTTTATTATTTTTATTTTTTTTTTTCATCTTATTGATTTATCATGTCTCTGACCAGATGTAAATAATATCATTTCCTTCTGCACAATTTGTTATTCTTATGGGACTTGGTCCCAGAATAAAATTATTTTTCTATTCTATTCTATTAACAAAAAAGTTGAATTTGCGAAATTTCAGTAATAGGAATTAAAAAAAAAACTATTTCTTATTCCTTTCAAGACAGGATGGTATGTATTTTTTATAAAGAATCATCAAAGCTTTTTTTTCTTTGCCGTTTCATAGCGTATTTAACAAAATTAGAGACCAAACCTGAGTGTCTGGTTTGTTTGCTATTGAGTGTACTTAATTATTTTTTAACGGTATCATTGAAAGTGTATTAAATGTCTCATTTTATAGCACGATACGTAATCCCTAAAAAAATTTCATTGATTTACCAAAAATCACAAAATCATTTATTTTACTTTAGGCTCTATATCTGTATTTTTTCTTTGTGCGACCCCAGATACTCGGATAGAGTATATAAGAATCTGGTAAGCCATAAACCGGAGTAAAAGATGGACACCAGCCAGACTAGACTAGGGCAGGATCCCCAGGGACAGGTACTAAGACCTAGGACCAGTGGGGGCAGGCTGTCCTAGGTCAGGAACCCCTTCCGCTGCCAGCGCTCTTTGGCTACGTTTTCTTTTTATCCCGTTTATTTATAGTGTCCCTTTCTATATATTTGCAGCAAGATATATTTTCGAACTACGGTTTGGTTAATCCTTTCCGAGAAATATCAAATATTTCATGCTTAATAATGAGACCAAAATATTTATCTATATGTTCAGAATAATGGGCAGACATTTTGATTGAGCGTTTGTTCTTAAATAAGCGTTTTGGAGTGATACCAATGACCTTTCTCTACACGTTTTTATTTTTCTATTCACAATTCGGCAATCTTACAACATTTTTTTTACTAAAGTCCTTGTTAAGTATAGCGGCTTCGACCGCTCTTATGAGGAAACAGCTTAAATAATTTTAAATAATGATTGAAGTTTCATTTGTTTATCGATAAAAATATTGTTGTATTCAAGTATTCAATAGAGCATTATATCTTATATGATTTTTTCTCTTATAGCAGTAATTTTTAAATTGCATTGATTAGGTGTATAAAGATTACGCAAAAGCACAATTAGACATCCAATTTTTATTTGTAATGTATGAGTTGATAAGATAGATAGGGACTATTAAGACACACTTTCGGATAAGGGACTGCATTATCTGTGCTTACAACTAAAGTCCGATGAATCATATGTTTACTACAATATCAAAGCAAAGAATAGACATTTTGATTAAGTAATAATTTTTATTCGGTCAAATAATTTTATTGATTCCATTTGGTTTGATTTTAATAGCCAACCATAAAAGTATATGACAGTGTGTCAAAACTCGTTGCTCCTATTGAACATTGCACATTTAAATCTTTATTATTGTGAAATTTTATTATTATTATATAATTCTTTATGATTAGCATATAAATCCTAAGAGATAAATATTTTATATACATTTTTATATTTAACTAGCACCCCCGTCGCGGTCTCGACCGCTCTATTAAGGAAATTTGTCAAATAACATATTCTAACAACTGACGTTTCATTTGTTTATCGATAAAAATAGTAAGTTGTATGTAAGTTGTATTTAATTGAGCATTATCCTTTGTACGATGTTTTCACACATAGCATTAATTTTTAACCTGGTTAAAAATGAACAGATTAAGTAGTTGAAGATTAAATAAAAGCATAAGCTGACATCCAATTTTCTAGTTCAATGTATGAGTTGGTAATCCGGATAGACAAAGACTATTAAGAAACTCTTGCGGATATTGGACTGCCTTATCAGTGCTTACAACTAAAGGCCTATGGATCATATTTTTACACACAATATAAAAATGATAAGGATCGACATTTTGGTTTGGTAATAATTTTTAACCGGTGGATACAGTTTTATCTATTTCATCTGGTTAAATTTTAATTTCTAACCTTAAAGGTTTATGACAGTGTGACGAACCTAGTTTCTGTCGCTTAACAATGTACAATTAAATTATTACTATAGTAAACTTTACTATTTTTAACCTTCCTAGAACTATACCAGGTATGCAAGTGTAAAATGTCGTTTATTTCTTAAAATATATACACAGTAATTTAAAAAAAAGTATAATATATTTTATTCAAAGTACTGACCCTCGCTTTCTACACATTTTGTCCATCTCTCGGGCAATATATGGATACCATTCCAAAAGAATGCTTCATCTTTATTTGAAATCCATTCGTCGAGCCATTTTCGTACGTTTTCGAAATTGTTAAAGTGTTGCTCCGCCAATGAGTGTCCCATCGATGAGAAGAGGTGATAATCAGAAGGCGCCAGGTCAGGTGTATACGGCGGGTGGGGTAGGAGTTCCCAACCAAGCGAAGAAATCGTTTCCTTAGTCAATCTGGCTGAATGTGCAGGAGCGTTATCATGCTGAAGAATGACTTTGGCGTGCCTGTGAGCCCATTCTGGGCGTTTTTCGATCAATGCGTGACTCAAATTGATCATTTGTTGTCGGTAGCGCTCGGTATTGACTGTTTCGCCGGGTTTGAGAAGCTCGTAGTAGACTACTCCCTTCTGATCCCACCACACACACAGCATTGTCTTCTTCCCAAAATCACCACGTTTGAAACTTTGAAACCAACGTTCACATGTCCTGACGGTTGGAGCAACATCGCCATAAGTCTCAACAAGAATTCGATGACATTCAGATGCCTTTTTCTTTTGATTAAATAAGAAAATCATGACATGCCGCAAATGCTCTTTATTTGGCTTAAAATTAGACATTTTTAACACCAAAGAAAGGTATGATACGTCCACGTAAACGACTTAAAAACAACTGACTTTTGTAAACAAATGACTAACAAACAAAATAGCGTTTAGAGATAAGCAAATCCTTCAATAGGCTAAGAGCGCATTCTATTGGAATTAAAACGACATTTTAAACTTGCATACCTGGTAAAGGTGTAGTTAAAATTTGGTTCAGATAGTTTTATAATTGTTAACTAAACCCCCAGTTAAAATTATTGCAACACCCATAATTATCGAGATTTTCCTTGTTTTTACCTTAATCCATACTAGGTTTATATTCATATTAATATTATTTATTAAACATGAGACATTAAAGATTAAACAAATCAATGTTTTTCCCTGTTAATAACCAACGATGGAATTCTAGATTTTTTTTTTTTTTTTTTCAAATTTCCTGCAGTCCATGTTTATCATTCGTTTCGTTATTTTCAAGCATGTCAAGACTTATTAAAGCAGTCATTCAAGCCAGAGGGAGCAATATGTCTTATTAAATATAAATTTAAAAGTTAAAATTGTAAAATATGGAAATTTTAAAAAGTAAGTTTTCTAACTTTTTTGTTTAGTGTAAGAAATATTATATTTTAATAAAAATTGTTTATGTCTAGTTTAGGAATGTTTATTATAGTCTTCAGAACCTTTCCTTATTATCAAACAAATACGTTTTTATAAAATTCAATTATATAAGGTTGATTATAGGTAAAACTTCTTGGAGCTACAAAGATTAAAATATATAATCTATACTATTATATAATAGTATAGATTATATATTTTAAATATTATTTTCAACTACTAAAAATAAAATTAAAAAAAGTTACATTAAGTTGATACAAAAGCCCTTGTGCTTGTGCTTTGTGGTGTTTCGAAGTAGCTGGTAAGCCCGTTGACCAGAGTGGGTTACTTTACTCTGAAAACTACATAAACTCTGTTTAACTTCACAGTAAAAGTTTGAGTCCACTACCGGACTATCAGAAACAAGCTCAGAACCTATTCCAAATTCAACCAAACTCAAAGCATTACTTTTTTCTCAAGCCAATCCAAACAAAATAATGTGCGGCAGTATTTCGATAGATACTCGTAAATTACTCTCCTTGTAGAGAAGATATTTCTTTTGCAGATAATTCCTGATAATAATTTCCTGATTGGACGATATTCTAAATAAAACCTGAAACATAAATTTAGAACCTACACTTACCTACTAAAACCTATTTAAATATATACCTCACAAATTTAGGGAACTGCCAAAATGCATATAAAAATCACTACAAACTTTCCAGGCAAAATCTTTTAGGACCTTAGCATAAATAATGTAACTCTGCTTACACATGCCTACCAACAAAAAACACATACAGACCTACTTCAAAATCCAAAGGTAATTCCAATATGCTCGTACATGACATATCCACAACAATGATGTCAAACAATATCCATAGAAGTTTAAAAAGGAGCTGGAAGAGAGATATTTTAAAATAAAATGAAAAATGATTATTTAGAGAAATTGTGGTGCCACTTGGCTCATTACGACTGAACCATAGCTGTACCTTTTCATTATTTTAAAGCCATCACTTTGGTTGGTTGTTATTTTATGTTTGACACATAAAATACTTAAATACTTAACACAGACACTTAAAACAAAAAATATATATATTTTGGTGTAGTGAACTGACAAATATATAAAGTTAGTAAGTTGATTTTAATTATTCTATTTTAATATCCATTTCGGAAGTTATACATTTTATTTATTTAATTAATTAATCAAAAACGAGTAATTATTAAATGCAAGGTTTTGATGGATTTGAATTTATTATTAATTCCATATTGGTTTAAGTAAGTAAGTGTATGTATTCAGTCGTTGTCGGAGTTTTAATGTCGACCGTTTATGAAGGATACAGAAGTTTTAATCTCTTGGTTAGACTGAGACGTTTTTGTTTTAGTGTGGGCCCCAGGTCATTCTTCTATCAAATGTAAGACCTAAGTAATGAATTTCGTTTGTTTGTGGTATGGATTGATTGTTGATGAAGATAGGTGGACAAGAGTCTTGTCTGAGTGTAAAGGTTATGTGCTGTGATTTGGTGTAGTTTAGTTTTATTTTCCATTGTTTGAACCAGTCTTGTAGTATTGTTAAGTGGTGTTGAAGAGTTAATGATGCAATTGTGGGGGTCTTCATGTCTAGTTAATATTGCTGTGTCATGAGCGTATGTTGCTGTCAATGTTTGAGGGCTAAGTGGCATATCGTGAGTGTAAAGAATATATAACAGTGGAGCTAGTATTGACCCCTGTGGTACTCCGGCTTTTACTGGATAAATAGAGGAGAGTTCTGAACCTTGTCGGACAGAAAAAAATCTATCAGAGAGAAAAGATTGAAGGATCAGATAATAGGTAAAAGGAAGAAGATTTTTCAATTTAAAAAGAAGTCCGTCATGCCAAACTCTGTCAAATGCTTGAGCTACATCTAGAAATGCCCCAGTAGCACTTTGTGATTGGACATACGCCACACAAATATACGGGACTGCAAAAAATACATACCGTAAAAAAATACAAATATTCCAATCTAAATTACTCCGACTAATCACGAAATCACCTCGGTACGTTTCAAACCACACACTTCACACTGATTTAGAAATACCCACAGTAAAGGAACATATACATGACCTTTATAGACGATTTCATGACAGACTTCATGGACATAACAACATACTCATTAATGACATGGCCACGACTGACATACCCGGAAATACTCTCAGAAGGCTTAAAAGAAGCTGGATGAGAGATTTGCTCAAATAAATCTCTTTAACCCATGCCAGGAGAAGGTACTATCGAGTACTAGTCTCCCACACGCATACAAGGCCTGTAGTATTCAATTTCACATCACATTCACTGATTGTTACCCTAATAACAGGTGTGAATTAAAATCTAAAAGAAAAAAAAAAAAATTATTAATTCGGCATTTGAGAAACAATTTTTTTTTTTTTTTATTTTAAAGGTTATTTATTATATTTGATTTGATTAACGTGCTATTCATTCAGTAACAAATCCAGAACAACGTTTTCTTAACATACTTACCATATTACATACTTTATATAGATCGTTCCTCGTATATTGTTGTGCCTTAAATATTTTAGTAAGAAAGTTAACCTAAAAAAGATCTAAGAGATTATATGTATAAATATATATACACACACAATTTTAACAAAAAATAAATAAAATAAAAAAATGAAAAATAAAAAATAAAAATAAGCGAACAATGCGCTCTCTTACTGGATATATCTGATAGTGGTATC
Organism: Euschistus heros; assembly: GCA_003667255.2. Taxonomy (NCBI): domain Eukaryota; kingdom Metazoa; phylum Arthropoda; class Insecta; order Hemiptera; family Pentatomidae; genus Euschistus; species Euschistus heros. The sequence continues at coordinate 394,983 of RCWM02000158.1, read as the reverse complement.
AGTGCGGTAAATTTAAAATAGAAGCGACTATAAAAAATGGCTATGGTTATTATCTAGCTATTTTTTATTCTCCTGGACAACGCCAGAAAATGTAAACATTATCACCTCGTTCATCACCCGCTAAAAAAACAGTTTCTGGTATGACACTACGAAACTATCAACTGTTTTTCTAATCCCTACTGAACTGAAATATATATTTTTGTAATGCAGTTTATAATTTTGGAAAGTATTTCATCAATTTATAATAATAGCAGTAGCAATTACATTTTCACATCTTCCTGCGTAGCAGAATCTCTGAAACGTTCGCATTAAATAAATCATAACGGCACTTATCAGACAGCATTTTTTGAAATTGAAATTACAATTAATATTGCCAATTTTAGAGAGCCGAATTCCAGAAACCATAAACAATAAAATGAGAAAGAATCCCAGTTTTTAGTATACTTCAAAAACAAATTAATCCATAGAATAAACGTTTAATTGAAAATTTATTTATTATATTCTAAACAAAAAATATTAATAATGTTTCGTAATTTTATTTTCTGAATCCATCTAAGTCACGTTTATCTAAAGTACAAATTATTTAATAGATCGTTATTATTTAGTTATAATAAACTTTTGCATGTTTTAGACGGTACACCAGTTTTTGAATATTCAACACAAATAAAATTATTTCTGCAACGATTTTATATTTTTATTTCTTCATTCTTTAATTTTTATTTCTGTTTTTATTATAAGAAATTTGTTTGAGAATTAATTGTGTCCTGTACAACTTTCCTGATTAAAAGCCTTTGACTTATTTTAAGAATCCTTTGATTTTACATTTATTCATTTAACAATTATTTTTGTAAATATTACTAGTTTGAAATAATAATCTTATTACATATGTAAATAAATGATTTTCGTATAACATGCTGTCATGGAGAACTACTAAAATGTTTGGATTGAATAAATCAAAGAAGTATTTATTAGTTTGCCTCATCTAAAATTAGTTGGAGTAATAACTACTTTTCCACATTAGAAATATAAAAATATATTTTTGCTTTTTCTTTATTATTTTATGTATTGTATTGTTTTGTTGAATTTTAAGCTCAAATTTAGTATAATAACATGCCAACGCGCCTTGTCGGTGAGAAGCTAAACTAATGGAAGTCACCTACTTGCAGAATTCGCCGCTAGAGGCCAGGGCAAGCGTCTTACCGCTCCAGAGGCTTACGATTCCCGCCGATAGGTGTCTCTTACATCTCAACTTCCACTGTAATCTTGAATAAACTTAAATACGATATTAAATCTATTGAAAATAATACTAACTGCTCATTATACATTATAAAATATAATGAAAATATTGTTTATTATATCAATTTAATCGTTATTTCAAAATCAAATTCACAATTGTTTAAATTGATTTATATAATTCATAATACATATAGATCTCATACAAAACATAAATATACATGTATACATGCAATATATAGAATATAAATGATATATGCTAGAAGCATAATTCATGTGCAAATATTTTAAATGCATTTCGTTCTTACAGGGATTACGAGGGAAGACAAGACATATTTATACTAGTCATTCACACTTTTCATATTTAACAGATTTTCGATTTATAGTATCTTCAGTAAATAGTTTTTATATATTTATAAAAAAAGTAAAAGTTAAATTTTAAAAAATGCATTGCTAATAAAACAAAAAAAAAATAAACGGAAGTGATTTTTTTTTTTTTTCCATTTTCTTAAAATATATGTATTTATTTTCTTTGAAATAAAGATGAAACATGATAACAATAAATTGAATAAACAAGGTATATAAAATTATTTTTTCTTCGCGATTTTAACAGTACTAATATGATTAACTGGAACTAGTTAATTAATAACAGAAACATGTTATGTTTTTCTTAAGTATCTTAAGTAATTTAATCATACTCACCATTTTGTAACAAGTATTTTGTAATCCGTATGGATATACGAGGGTAAGTCAATAATTATCCGCAATATAGCTATATTTTTGTTTATGTTGGCAGTACTGTTCTTTTGTGTTGATGGCGCATGCTTTGTTTATTCGTTGTTATGTTTATGTGCGTATCAAGCTGGTAGGTTAGTTTTGTTATCGCTGTCGTGCTGTTAATAATGGCCGCTCCACTTTCTATTTGCACCAAAGAAGAGCAACGTTCAGTGATCCGTTTTTTGTGGTCGGAAGGTGTATCAGGGGCCAAAATTCATCGAAAACTTTTGGTACAGTACGGGAACAATTGTTTTCCACAACGGAGTGTCTATGAATGGATTGAAAAATTCAAAAATGGTCGCACAAGTGTTACGCAAAATGAAGGAGCTGGACGACCAGTTACCGCCATAAACGAGGAAAACATTGAGCGTTCACGTGAAATGATTCTCTCAGACAGACGGATAACTGTTGACGACGTGGCAAATCGTCTGCAAATTAGCCACGGTTCTGCCTACGAAATCATTTACAGCAGACTTGGGTTTCATAAAGTTTGTGCAAGATGGGTTCCAAAACAACTGACACAGTTGCATAAACAAACGCGCTTGGACGTGTGCACAAAACATTTGGATCGCTATGTTAACGAAGGGGACAACTTCTTAGACAGGATCGTTACTGGTGACGAAACATGGATCCATCATTACGAGCCGGAGAGTAAACGGCAGAGTATGGAATGGAAACATCCAAATTCGCCGTGCAAGAAAAAATTCAAAACCCAACCGTCCGCAGGAAAACTTATGCTTACGGTTTTTTGGGACTCACAAGGTCCATTACTGGAACATTATCAGGAAAGGGGCACAGCAATAAACAGTGAACGTTACAGTGAGATGCTTACTGCTAAGCTGAAGCCTGCAATTCGAAGCAAACGCCGAGGACTGCTGTCAAAAAGCGTTGTGTTGTTGCACGACAATGCCCGTCCGCATACAGCTGCCTACACTGTAGAAACGCTTCAGAAACTCAATTTTGAAGTATTGAATCATCCTCCATATAGTCCCGATCTCGCTCCATCTGATTTTCACTTGTTTGGTCCACTCAAACAGGCAATTAGGGGCCGTCGATTTGCCTCGGACGAAGCATTGAAAGAAGCGGTGCATTCCTGGCTCGCATCTCAACCCAAAACCTTCTTCCATGAGGGCATCAGGAAACTTGAACAACGTTGGACCAAGTGCGTTGAAAAGCAAGGGGACTATGTCGAAAAATGATGTACTTGTAAGTTTCCTATTTCATTTCAATAAAATTTTATAACTATATTGCGGGTAATTATTGACTTACCCTCGTAGTTTAGTAGCAGGTGCTATGAAAAAAATAAAAATCATTCTTTATATTCTTATTTGATATTATTTAATACTTTTATCAATATGTTTTTATATTTCTATGTTCAGATGTATTTAAATACAAATTTGAAGTTTAACAAACTTTTCTATAATTTATATGCATTTGTTTAGATAAATATTTTTTTATTTATAAAATAATCTTTACTGCTAAATATTCTTTTAGTAAACAATTTAGATAATAAAAAAAAATTGATATACTTGTAGAAAAGGCTTAAATATTTTGATATAACCTACTTTATGATTTTTATTATTATCAACATTTTTTTTTCTACAGAGTTAAAAAGCTATAATTAGATTTATTCTAAAGATTTATCATATGATACAATGGTTAGTAAACATTTATATAAATAATTATATGTTGGTATTATATTAACGAAATAATATAAGTTTCTCTCAAAGATATCAAATTGGTAATGTTCAAACAATGTTTAGTTTTAAAATGACAATAGACATTTTGAACTATGATTTATGGCAATACTCCAAATTCTGAAAAAAATATTTTTTAATCAAGTAGTTGTTTAGCTGTATAATTTGTTAAAATAATCAATCATTTTATGTAATTGCGTTCATTAAAAAAAAAAAAAAAAAAAAAAAAAAACGCGTTCATCTTTATGATTACTGATACCAAGTAAGATACTTGAATTAATAAATGAAGTTTATGTAATTCTCTTTTTTAAGTCATTTTAAAGGAATAAAATAAAAATTCTCTTTATAAAATTAAATATTATTTAATAGTTTTGTTTTTGTTTTTTTTTACGCCTGGTCACAGTTTATAAGTGACTGAATTAAAATACAATCCAAATTTTAAAGACAGTAAATAATCTATCCAATTTGTTTTTATTTTTCCAATGCAATGTAGGTATCTCCAGGCTGTTGCTTGTGATAAATTGTTACTACTTACTTATTTCCACACATTTTTGACGTGGGTCAGAATCAATTCTCGAATTTCCTGTTTGTTGGCAACTTGAGGTCTTCCAGAACGAGCCTCATCTTAAAGCATTTCACCGCCTTAACCAAATTTGAAAAACCAATTTTTTTCAAATGAGCTTTACGCTCAGAAAGCGCCTATTCACCAAACATGGAGCATATTTTTCGAGCGGCTTCCGTTGCCTTTAAGCCAAGTTGCAATTCATACTATAAAATTGATCGTATTGAGTTACAACTCTCACCATTTCAAAATTTTCTTTAAACTTTCAGCATGACTTGATTAAAAGGTAGTCTCTATTTCAAAGACTGTAAACAATATTTTTTACATTGGAAAAGGCCGAATTGAAAATAGAATTATAACAAAGACGGTAATAAATCTTAATTAATGAAAAAACGACAGGGCTTTTGAAACAGGGATGTAAATCTATAATAAAAGGATAAAAATGTAAGTCGACTAAAGAAAAAAAATGAATAGGTCGCAATTTTATTTTTGTCAGAGTTTTTTTCATCTGGAAATATTCAAAATATTATTTATATAATGTTTAACAGAAATTAATAAAATCCTTTCAATTTTTAATTTCTCCTAAGAGTAGTTTCGACCGTTTGATTACTGTAGCCCCAAAATAACTTCTGCAACTAATGTCAAGTGATACCGACAATAAATTAAACGAATTACGCGACACAACTTAACCAGATAGCGTAACTTTCATGAAAGTCCAACTTGGGAGAGTGCCGGCAAATTTAACGGCATTTTAGGTTTCAGCTCAGTTAGGCCTCAGTCATGGCAGGAGGGGAGGGGTGAGGAGAGGGGTAGAGAGGGACGGAGGGTCGGGATAAGGCAACGAAGATAATTTTGTATAATCTGCCTAACAAGAAAACTCATCGCGAGTGTTCGCTGGAGAGGAAATGAAAGAGTGTTCCGCGGCAACACTTACAACACTGTTGTAAACATAGGTCTACTAGAAACTCTTAATTGGCTGGAAGTTAATTTGTGAATCGTGATAGTAAGGAAAGTTGTGTTTTCATAATTATTAAAGCATTTTCTCTTATTCTAAATACAGTGTTTTTTTATTAATAATTATTGGAAAAAATATTAGAGGACTTAGAGGTTTAGGGTGTATCTAATTCACAAACTTCAAACACTTACACTAGTTTACAATACATTATAAATTTGGTTTTTGAATAATATTTCTCAAGGAAATTCGTATTTTGTTGTATTCGTAATTTTACTAAGCATGAAGTTTTGGATCATTTCTGAGCCACAGAAGAGAAAAGTGATTAAATACTCTTAAGTAAAATAATTGTTTTAGAATGTATGTATAAGAAAAAATTAGTTGTTTATTTATTTTGTATTTATATTTTTATTCACATCTGTCATCCATAGTCAAAACAATTACCGAATTTGTGGAATTTTATGGCGTAAGAGCCGTATATTTTCCAGAGGAGCAAATCCTCATGTTCCTCAAACTCGATTTTTTCTAACAGCCCTGGAGATATTTTTAGTCTTCTCTGGAGTTTATCTGGTATGGTATCTAGTATATATTTCCAAATTTGGTTAACACACATTTTTTCTAAAAAAATTAAAAACAGCTAATAAAGCACATATTAACAAATTTTTAATTTTTAACGCCAAAGCACGCATTTATCATAATTGAAACGTTCAACATTATTATGTTTCTGTTTACTTTTTTTTATGTTTTCATTTTACAACAAGAGCGTCTGGTTTTAGAATTAGAGGATATTAAACATGTCTGCAGTATTTTATTGAAAAAAAAATCAATTAGTTAAGAACCATCTGTTATTATAAATGTTTTTGGAACTGAAAGTTTTTATTCGTGTGTGAGTACAGATGTAGACAGAAAAGTTTTCTATTATTTCAGCCGTAGGTCGCCTTAAGTGTCCGGGGACTCTCCTGCGGCACACCCAATTCTGTAAAGGGGGTACCCATAATTGGGGAAAAAATCTGTCGGATGAGCAGGATTTCGGCTTGAATTTTGGTCCGAAATCTCCACCTTTTAGAACCGTTGGCCTTTTAACAGTACATCTTTACCAATGTACTCAAGACTCTTTGTTTATTGATGTAACAATTAAAAAATCATAATGATGAAATACAAATATTGAATCAAGTCCAGTAAATATGTGATGGTGAACACGCGATCAACGTGATCTGGGGATGACCAATGCTAAAGAAAAGCGCCTGCATTCTCAGACCCGCATGACCGTAAAGTAATGAAGGCTATGCATAAGCTCTGGCTCACATAGCGTCCCTTTTTCAAACATTTCTTACCTATTATTGGAATAAGTTACATCTAGTTAGCTATTATTAGTTACACATTCATGCAACTGTGATTAGGGGTGTTTTGTTCTACGATTGTAACATAATTTATAGCAGGCAGGTAAAGGTTTATTTCACCTAATATATATATATATATATATATATATATATATATATATATATATATATATATATATATATATATATTTTTTTTGAAGAGAAAAGATTTGACCCGGTCGGGATTCGAACCCAAGTTACCACCTCTCTAGCGTGGCGCCTTATCCAACTAGGCCACCGGGGTCGTATCCGAACCAGGCAAATCTACATTTATATCAAGAAAAATTACATATATATATACCGGCGACGGATTGTCAATAGATCCAAGTTAAATGTAATGTTCAATATGAACATTCATCCCCGGAATCACATCGCGATTTGCGAGTGCCCGGGGGTTATGGATCACTGAAGAGAGAAGATTTGCCTGGTTCGGATACGACCCCGGTGGCCTAGTTGGATAAGGCGCCACGCTAGAGAGGTGGAAACTTGGGTTCGAATCCCGACCGGGTCAAATCTTTTCTCTTCAAAAATAAAAAATAATATATTTAATAATATTGATTTATATCAAGAAAAATTACACATATATATATATATATATATATATATATATATATATATATATATATAACACGTTATGCAGTTTATCAATATAATAATTTTATAGTTTACTTTTCTCCAATAATTTTGTTACTCAAAAATAGCTTCTATCTGTTTATTATCATTTATATATTTTATTTACATTTTTACTGTTTCATATTACTACGAATTTAGATTATTTATATATATATATATATATATAAATATATATATTCACCTCTATTGGCTTGCCAGGCAGAAAAAAGTTACTGCAAAAATTAAATATGTATGGTTTAGTGGAGGCAGAGTACGTTGTCGGCAGAACGATGGCTTCCCAGCAGTAATTATCAGCAAGCAGAGTGACTTAGATGTTTTCGCCTGACTAAATGTTCACCATCTACTTTATCTATTATTTAAAATTTTGTTTACGATTCTTAATATTAAAAACTGTAAGTTTGGTTTCTTTTATTTTTCATTTTTTCTAATTATACCAGCAGGTATTAGATCATTTTCTACAATTCTATTTATTCTATTTTTTTCATACACTTTTTCTTATATTTTAGTAACTAAAATAGTTTATTTTTTAACCATTATTATTTTTTTATTTTATATAGATAATATCATGAATGTTAATCTAAAATTTAGAGCTATTTCATACATAAATTGTTCCATATTCCTAGGCCTTCATTCATGTACCTACCTAACCCTGTTTCCTTATATACCCACTCAGCCATGAGTAACATCCTCGTATCCTGTCACATCAACGCTCAGTCCCTTATTGCCCACTATGACGAATTCCTTCAATATTTCCTTGATAACTTTTACCACATTATAGCCATATCTGAGACTTGGTTAAAACCCTTTATCCCTTCTTCCCATGTCTCCATCCCTAATTACTCATTCCTGCGCCATGATAGATCTGTCCGAAGGGGCGGGGGTGTCGGGGTCTATATCCACAATAGTCTTAAAGCCAAAATCCTTCTCCAATCACCATCTTCAGATTCCCCTCACGTTGAATACTTATTCCTTGAGATATCAACTACTCCCTACCCTTTGCTATATGCTGTGATTTACCGACCTCCCCATGTTCCATTTGACGATGCATTTGAAACCTCTCTAATCCAATTAACTTCTACCTACTCCAATGTTATAATCTCCGGTGATTTTAACACTAATATGTTATCCGAATCCTTTGATAAATCCTTCCTAGTCAATTTGTTCCATTCCCTTAATCTTTATCTAGTACCATTTTTTCCCACTCATCACACACGATTCTCAGATACCTGGCTTGACCTTTATATTACTGACTCTCCAGACAAAATTCTTTCTTCATCTCAGCATCCAGTTCCTTTTCTCTCATCACATGACCTAATCCAGATTTCATACGATTTACCAACTAAATCCTTTGTTCCCACAGTTGTTTCTTTCCGAAATCTGGACCTCCTGTCATTCGAATCCCTACAACCTGATCTTGATTCCATCCCATGGGACGTTATCTATTCCTTTACCTCGATTGAACCAATGATTTACACCCTTACTTCAAACCTTCATTCAATCCTAAATACTCATGCTCCTCTAAAAACACTAACGATGCGCCGTCCTTCCGCTCCATGGTTGACTCCTGAGATAAGAGAGATGATGAGAAAAAGAGAATCAGCCAGACGGAAATTCCGACGAACCCGATTACCAACAGATTATATTTCCTTCAAAATTTTACGAAACCAAACCCAATCGGCTATCCGACTCTCTAAATCAAAATATACGTACAGTGCCCTTTCTTCTGCTCCTGATCCTAAATCCAAATGGAAAATCCTGAGAAAACTAACCTCTTCTGAACCCAACTGCAACTCCTTCCCAGTTTCCCCGGATGAACTTAATCAACATTTCATCTCCCTAGCTCCGAATCCTTTGCTCGAAACTGAATTACCTTATCCTAGCTTTGATCCTGACAACTTTTTCTTTTCCCATGTGTCCTACAATGATATACTTTCGACCATTATGAAATCCCGAACAAATGACTATGGACCCGATAATATCCCAGTTAAACTTATCAAATCATGCCTTCCCACACTTATACCTCCTTTACCACATTTACAATTTTTCTCTTCAAAATTCGACATTTCCTTCTTCTTGGAAAACAGCGCTGGTTCGCCCCTTGAACAAAATCCCTAATCCTTCCTCCCCAGTGACTTCCGTCCTATTTCCCTCCTCTCCAACCTATCGAAACCTCTGGAACGCATTGTTCAGTCCCAACTTTCAGTTTTCCTCGAAGAACGCTCACTCCTTAATCCCTATCAATCCGGTTTCCGTCCCGGACTCTACCCAAACTGCCCTTCTGAAAATATCTCAAGACTTATTTTCCGCAATAGATCGCCAAGAGTTAACTATCCTTATCCTCTTAGATTTTTCCAAAGCATTCGATAAAGTTGACCACAACATCCTCCTATCCAAACTTCGAAACCTTTCCTTATCCACATCTGCCTTACTCTGGTTTAAGTCCTTCCTTTCCGATCGATCACAGTATGTAGTTATTCCAAATAAAACTCCGTCCAAGACCCAACCCCTATCCTGTGGCGTTCCTCAAGGATCCTCACTATCACCCACGCTATTTTCTGTCTACATTAATGACCTTCCGCTTTCCATCCATCATTGCCGGTATCATCTCTACGCCGATGATCTCCAAATCTATTTATCCTTTCCCAACTCTGACTTATTACAAGCCACTAAAAGGATCCAAGAAGACCTGAATCGAATCTGTAACTGGGCATCGATGAACAAGCTAAATCTAAATGCTGAAAAGACCAAAGCGATTGTAATAGGATCGAGTCACCTCTTAAAAAACCATATCCTCAATTCCCACCCTTTTCCTGAACAGTGATCCTATCAAATTCTACTCCTCGGTCAAAAACCTTGGAGTCGTTTTCGATGAAACCCTATCCTGGAAAAATCACGTATCCGAAATTTCCCGCCGCACCATCCCTATCCTAAAACGTCTCAATTACGTTCGCCACCTTCTTCCTTTCGAAACCCGTAGATTACTAGTTACCTCTCTCATCTTCCCCTACTTTGACTACTGCTGTGCTGTGCATGGGGGTGTTTCTGGGGATCTCGAGGCCAGAATCAAAAGACTATTTAACTGCTTTATCCGCTTTATTTTCGGGATCCCGAGGAGCGCCCACGTTTCGCAGTTTTATGCGGAGTTAAGGTGGCTTATTCCTTCCTACCGTCGCCAGTACTTCCTGGCATCCTTACTTTTTCAAACCGTTCAATCCCATCATCCACCTTACATTTCCGAACTCCTTCAACTCAAATCCTCAATTCTTACCCGCCAAACCCGATCCCGTCAATCAGATTTGCATACTCCTACTCATTGTTCAGCCACTTTCGACAGATCTTTCGTAATCCGATCCTCTTCTCTCTGGAACTCCATCCCTCTCAACATTCGTCATTCAATTAACCTTTCAACTTTCAAATACCACTTCTTTAACCACCTACTATCCACCCAGATCCTGTCCTCCAAAAACTGCCAATAGCCACTTTCTAGTTGTTATAAAACTATAAACTATAATTATAAACAGTTTATATTTATGCAATCTTTTTCTTTTCGTAAAAAAATAGTATAAATTTTTCTGTTACTTTTTATTAATATTTCTGCTTTTTTTCTTCTGCTTTTTTTTTTTTTTTCTTTTTTTTTAGTTTTTTTTTTTTTTTTTTTTTAATTTTTTTTTTAGTATTTTATTATTATCTTACTTTTTATGTAAATATTATTTTATTTTAAGGCTCTGAAGGCCCTTGATTGTACATTATTTTTTATTCTTAAGGGACTTAATAAAGAACTTTATTATTATTATTATATATATATATATATATATATATATATATATATATATATATATATATATATATATATATATAGATATTCCAGTTTTCAACATTCCACTACCTCTGCAATGGGTGCATATATTTTTACGCATTCCATCCATAATTTTACGCGTTTACAAATAAATAATTATACGAACTATTTTATAATAATACATAAAATATTTTTTAAATAATGCAATATAAAATAATTTATTTATAATGAAATCTAAACAATAATTTATCGAATTAATTTAAAAGTTAGACGATAAATATAACAAAGATATAAAATAAAAAAGAATATTATAAAAAATAAATAAAAAGAGAAAAAAAATACGAGTAAATGTAGGTAGACTGCTTGTTCGTTGAGCTCTAAGTAATCCTTGTGATCAACAAATGCCTTAAACTCCTCGAAATATTTGTCTATGATATTCTTCTTTAAAGGTGGCCATTGGTCTCCGTTGAGGACTTTGGTTTTCAGTTTCTGTATCTTTCTAATTTTGCAGTCATAAATAAAATGGTCGTAGCTTTTTCCACTGTTTCTGTTGAGGTTACGAATGCTTTTGTCAGTTAGTTTGAATATTTATAAGTAACTTTTTGCTTCACCACGTACAGTCAGAAATTAGTTTGTTTGTAAGATTTTTAATTTTTTTTTCTATCATCTGTAGTTTTAATGATTTCGTAAGTATGTCTATCTTTTGTCAAATTTGTCCATCTTTCGTTTCAAGTTTGTCAGTTTTTCTTTCAAAATGTCCTTGACTGCACTAATTAAAAAAAAAATTAATTGGAATGCTGTGTCCTATTTGTGCCGTATTTTTAGCCTCTGTATATGCCCGCTTATTTCCAAATATACCTACATGGGCTTTTATACTTTTGAAAGAAATTTCGTATTCTTTGATCTTAGCAAGACATCAATGCCCGCCTGATTTCTTCAACGAGGAATTCTTGGAGATGTATGTTTTTAATATTAAAAAGGCTAATTTGACTATATGTATGTATACAATAATCATTATCAGTACCAAAACAGATTATAGGCTTTAATAGATATTTGAATAAAATTCTAAAGAAATGATAAATTAATATTGTATTTTATAAACTGATGAATACCCCTTCCATGCCCGATTCACGAAACACTTGAGAATGGAATTCCTTTTTTTTCAAACTTTAATTTTACCCTATAACCTAATAGTTGTTTCTTTTTTGTTATTTTTTTTCGAAAAATCAGTAAATATATTTTTTTTTTTTTTACAGGATAGTCTCCCTCTTCCAGTATTATTATAATTCCGTAAGAAATTTAACAATTAATTTGTATAATGGCAAACACTTTCTAACATCTTGGCGCAAATTTAGCCTTATCAATTGTTAATTATTTTTAAAAAATCTTTATACCACTACAACCCATGAGGGGTCTTGGGATAAGTTCTTAGTTAAGGATTTACTGTTACTGTGACAACGGTTTTGAATAATGATTTAGTCGAAATCACTCTCAACCTCCAGGTTTTTCTCCAAAGTAAGAGTACTTGCTTTATAGAGGCTGGGTGTGCCTCTGGAAGGTCTTTAATCTCGAAGTAGATCAACGGCTAAAAAACATATATAAATTGTTTGCCTTCGGTCAGACTTAAACTCGGGCCCAGGAGATTGGCAGTCAAGTGCCTCAACTACTGAGCTACCGCGCCTTCACAATCAATTATATAATTTATATGTTTAATTAATGAAATATCATACAAATATTTTATCTTTCTTAATCGACTTTTTTCTTTAATTATAACGATTTTTTACTCAAATAAATGTCAGAACTGTTACCTTAATGTCACAAGAGGTTAACAACCCCAATTGACCTTGAAATAGTTCTTTTTTACACGACGAAATTTTGATCATGTTCGATAAGTTGGGGTTGATAAACCATCAACATGTCGTCGGCTTGTCACGAATGTTGAATATTTAAAAAGGTTGATTAAAAAGAACAGGATAGGCCACTCTTCGTTATGGTCAACCAGACCTAGAACTTTAAACTTGTACTCGTTATAAATTAGGTAACAGATTTTTATAATTCATATCATTAATGCTTTAGATAGATATAGATTCCAATGAATCATATATCATTAGCTCTAAGCACCATCTATGTTTATACCGAAAACTCCAGTTTGTTTTTATAAATAAAGAAAAGCGCTATTGGATCACCTATTACTTAGTTATTTTTTTACTTCAATAACAAATATATATATATATATATATATATATATATATATATATATATATATATATATATACATATATATAACTGTACAAAATATATAAACCAAGAAAATGTACTGACAACGATTACAATAACATGTTGAAACTTGAAAAGAACTACTCATCAGTAGCACTTTATTGAAAAATCTACACTAGAAGGTCTCTCTTTCAGACTAAAATAAAATGGGAAGCAAGTAGAGAAACTAACGGATTTGAGTGGTTATGGAGCTTAATATGAAAGGTTAGGTATCCGGTGTGGGCTAAATCAGCAACATATGGAACATTAAGATCTTTATGGATAAGTTTATTGGTGACAAAGTAAGGAGCATTGAGGATTTTTCAAAGGATTTTTTATTGTAAGGATTGAATAGGAGATGAATTGGAAAGTTTAGTTGAGCCCCAAAGCTCAACTCCGTACGTTCAAATAGGTCTAATCACAGTCATGTATATGAGTCTTTAGTAATTAATTGGGAGCTTTGAACGTTTGTCTAGTAAATGTTTAAGTAGTCTGTAACGACGGGCAGTTTCTTGTCGTTTTCAAATGTTTGAATAGAAACATTGCACGCTTTCTAACCACAAAATCTTACAGTGGGGCGATGATCAAGCTCGGACATCGAGGAAAAAATAAAAAATATGTAACTGAAAACCCTATAGTCAAATCAAATGAAAAACGAATCCATCTCATCCTTTTCTTTTTTTAAATAACATGAAATATAAAAATGTATTTAATGGAATTACGAAAAAAATGTGTCACCAAATCTTTCCCAAACTTGTCCTTTTATTAATTTTTAATTTTAATCCCTACGAATATTAATTCAATTATTGAAAAAAACTATTTAATTATCATTGCAGACCCATAAACTTCGAATTCATAAAAGAAAATTTACACCACTTCATTGAAAATATTTTAAAAAAAAGTAAAAAAGCTCTTTAATCCGCACCACGAACAAAAATTTACTGTTTAGAATGAATTACATCTTACATATATTTATCGGTTAATATGTAATATAACTACTGATTCAGCATCTATTTTGAAGCATCCTTTCAAACGATTCCAAAACAAATGGATAACTTATGTATTGCTATTATATAAACAGGGCGAAATCTTAGAAAGTTGTTGTTTTTTAATATCAATCCTTCAATTCGACTGTATTTTTAATGTTTTCATCACGTTCTAAGTGGGATGGATTTCAAATTATAAATTGCGATAATTCATCATCGTGAAGAACTTCTTCAGCTGAAGAAAGCCAAAATCCTAAGATACATCAAGGACTAAAGATGATTATTCTTTATTCATGTTAAACAAGGATAAGGAACATCACATGATAAAAACACATCTCCAAAGTGTTTAGCATTTCCGGAAGTATCAGCACCGATAACTGGAGTAAATATACAAATTCTGAATTAACATATATATATTTTTTTATTATAATACAAACTTGATCTTTAAAAAGATTAATTAATCAATTTCAAAAATATGCAAACCGCTGATGTGTAAGGATCATTCAATAAGTAACGAGACCAATTACGACTGCTCAAAAACGGATGAATTATTCCAAATGAAACTTTCAGGACATGAAGTTGGCAACCTTGCGATGACATCTGATTAGCTGTTTAATCATATTTTGTAAACATAACCTCGAATCTACTCAGTTAACGATAGCGAGTCCGCCCGAGAATCGCACCGTTAAATGTGTACAACGACAATTATTAGAATCGTTCGAACGTTTACAAATGGGCAGAAAAGTTTCAAAGTGGCCGTACAAAAGTTTCTGACGAGCAACGCAGTGGACGACCTGTCGAAGTTGGGACTCCCTCTCTCGAATCTCGGACCGATGCGTTAATTCGGGACAATAGTCGTATCACTGTTCAACTGATAAGTGAAAAAGTAAATGCGAGTTTTGGGATTGTCCATAAAATTATTCACAACAAATTACAGTACAAGAAAGCTTGTGCGAGATGAGTACCCAGACATCTCAGTCAAATCAGTCAATTTTTTTTTTTTATTAACATAAATATTTTATTTGACCTTTACTGCCATGCCAAGGAGAAAAGCAGTATTTCAAAAATTGTTTGATAATAGATTATGGATACCATTGGATTTGTTGTGAAATTTTAAATAAATGCTGCTCCGTAGACAAGCAGTAAAATGTCTAATCACTCTGGGAAAAAGATTCCCATTTAATTCGACTGATTCAAAGGGCTATGAAACTGAAACCAGAAGAACTATCTTTTCATGGGGATCTGGAGAATGGAACTAAGAGACTGGAAAACTCCAGAGAGATCCGTAGCATCGCTCTTAGCTATAGAGGTGGGCTTAGCCCTGGAATTAGTGCACTTCTAATTGTCCTTATTCCCAGATTTATCTAATCCACCTTTTATTCTAACTCAGGTTCTCCTTAAGCCCTCCCCTTCATCGCTAATCCCTCCCAACTAATCTGTCTCGTCTCTCTTTCTGGAGCTAATGTCATTCGTTGGGGATATTCGTCACAGCTCTTCACTCTATGATTGGTTGAGTGAAGTGATTAGTAATTATATTTCATTATAAATATTGTTTTTTTTTATTATTAATTTTGAAAAAAGTTGTGAAATTATCAACAATAACATTTATCTTAATAATTTTTCAAGAGAGAGAGAAAAATGGTTTCCAATTATTTCTTTGAACTCTTTAAAGAAACGGTATAATGTTGAACGTTTTCTTTGTATTAACATTCGTAGAATTTCTAATTTATTTTACTCCACTTTAGTTCGGCAAGCAAGTACTAGCCATAGTGAAAATGCCTAAATTGACAGCCAGCCAATCGTCAAAAATTAGACGGGAAAACAATTTATTTGCTTTTCTTGCAATAAACCAATTGGTTCGGTCGAAAATACCAAGTGGATCCTTATCGCCACTCAAGTAAGTACATTTTATCTATTAGTTCTTCTGGCTCTTTGGACCCTGTTCCGAACTTTTAAAATAATATACAAAATCACGCGTGAATTTTTTTCCAAGTAGTAAAACGCTAAAGAGGTGTAAAAATATCTTTGAAAATCCATTCGAAAAAATTATCTGTTAAATATTGAGTTTGTTACACAGAGGGAAATTTTCAAGAAAATACGGCAACCTGTAACAGTTTCCGGACAGCCTAATATACATACATGATAGCTATTTATGCTAAGCTTATTTGAAAACATATAATAATTATTTTTCATTTTTTTAGTCTTTTAATTTATGGCTATACTCTTGGAGAGGTGATCTTATATAAGTAGATGTATGTAGAATAATTATTCTTGAAGTTCTATACTTAAAAAATATTTTAAAAAATTTTTACTATCGACTTAAGCACGTATATAAATATGCCGGCGATACGATCTGAGGTGTCATTTACTTGGAGGCTACTTTCCTACAGGCTTCTTGTGGACCGCGAAACATGAACTTCCATCTTCTTCCTTAAGCTTAGGTAGATTGTGTTACAAATCTAAAAGGTCAAGCCGGTCTCTTGCAGATTATCTTTCTATTAGTTCCATTGGAATTCAGTGTATGATGTGGTTTTATTTATTTTTTTCACTGACGCAGCTTTGGTCAATTGCGATGTCACTAAAATCTTCTCCACTTTTGTTCTGTTACAACGAGATTCCAGGTTTCAGCTACAGTACCGGTGCGAAACCTCTAATGGAGGCTCAGTGAGAGCGATATAGTATAGTCACTCAGTGTATGAGTAGAGAAGCTGGCAATTTCTAGGACTCCATTTTAAAATTTTAAAATTTATTTCAAGGCCACTGCTAATCAATTCAATAAGAATCGGTAAAGATTCAGAGGATTTCGATGATTAAAAATATTTTGATGAAATTTTGAAAATTAGACTGGCATTGATTCAAGGTCAAAACGTATATAACGGCTATTATTAATTTTTTATTCTTATATTTTATTTATTGATTTATTTTTTTTGTAGGTATTTCAGTACGTTAAATTTATTTATTTTTAATGAATGCAACTTATCAATAAATTATTTTATTTTCCACCCAAGTAATTTATTTTTATTTTTTTTTTACTTTATTTCTTGTTTTACATCTGCCAATGTAGACATCCATTGAATCTATTGAGTTAATATATATACGGTGTGAAAGGCATGAGTGAGTGCAGAACTCAGCGGCACCTACTCCTTTGTTCATTTTTTTAAAAATTTCTTTCTTTCTACTTCTATTCTAGATTAACCTCATCCAGCTCTTATTTTGCCTTTTTTGTGGGTTTCATGGCATCTGTGTTATGACCTTGTCGTTTATAAGTGTGTCGGTATATCTATGTAATGTTTCGTAGATTATTTGGGTCGTTATTTGATCATTAACTGTTCGCATACTAAGTTGATTTCGCAGAGTTATGTTTATACGTACCAGGGTGCTTTTGTGATAGTCCTGAATGTTTACACTTGAAATGTTTGGAGTCTTTTAATAAATTGTCTTTTTAGCGGTTCTGTTCATCTGCAATGCATATGTCTAAATAGGTTTCAGTATGTGTGTATAACTGATTGTAGTTATAACAAATTGTAGAGGCTTCCAACAATAAGTGATTAGGTTTCTTCAAATTATTTCACAGATGTCTTATCTAAAGTGAATTAAAGTGAACCAAAAATGTATGTAAGAAATATTTTATTTGGATGAGGGATATCAAGATTTCTTGGTGGCGTTTGTTGTCAAGGAATCTCTGTTATAAATTACTGTATGTTTTGTGTAATTATAAAATGTCATTCTAAGTCTATTGCTAATGCAGCATTTAAAATAAAATTCTTTCAGACCTAACAAGTTGAAACACTATCTCCTACAAGTTGTCCAATCCCACTTATCCTCTCATTTGGCATTTTACTATGTTCTACGTCTACTACGGATTACGTACACAGACAATGCAAGGCCACAGTCTCCCCCAGGACGACAGAAGCAGGCCAGCCTCCCGGAACGGACGACAGCTGCTACTGGCCCATAATGAGGTCGGGATAGGACTGGCTCTTGCTGTAATTGCTAGATCAAAGGCTACACCGAAGGCATTGTCTGCCATCCGAGTGTAAATCTGTCCTTAGCCAGCTTGTTATAGCAACTCCTAGGCTCCCGGCTCATTACGTAGCGATCCCTATCGGCAACTAGATATCCGCTCCCAAGTAAGATACATTACCTCACTAATGAGTTGAAAGTTGTGTTGGATGTGTTCTACTGAGGGGGGAGGGACGGTTCGGAAACCTATAGAATTTGTCGATGCCAAAGGAGTAGCAGCAAAGGTGTTTTTTAATATATTTATTTTAATCTAAATCTATAATATTATATAAAAATGCAAGTCAATTTTCGTTTTAGACCAATAACTGCGAGAACTACTGAACCAATCTGTACCAAATTTTAATTACATCATCTTCAGATTTCAAGGAAAGTTTAGCAATAATAAAATTTAACCCTTTATATGTGGATCCCGATGAAATTTGAAATTCGACCGATATATTGCTAGTGATATAATGAATATTCATTGTCCATTTGGATTATAAACTCATTTATTAAATTTTAAAAAAATTATCTTCAATTGTGTTTTTACGTGACCTAGGTGGTTGCACCTAATCAGTACCATGGTACCAGTCTAAATTTTAGCTATGTCTCGAAATATCGTTAAGGTAGCAATTCACTCTGATACAGCTACTACAGAAATGGCATTTGTTCCTGGATTCAAACAATAAAATTTCCAATTAAACTTTATTTTGCTATTATAATTATCAAATAGCAAGAATAGGTTTACAAAAACGTTGTAGTGAATCTTCTTACTGTTTTTATCACGGTCAATAGTATGTTGGGCTTTTCAGAACTGAAAACCTATAATAATCATAATCAAAGTCATAATATCGCGAGACAGATATTGCATGCTTTTTACACTACATGATTTTTTATTGACAAATGAACCCATGTTAAATTATTTGTTAAAGTTATCTCAGTTCTCTATTTAAGAGAGCAGGCGAAGCAGTGACGGGAAATGCTAGTATTTTTTTATTTGGATTTGTTAGTTACCTCAACAGAGTTTATTATTACTGGTTTATCAAGGTTTGAATTTATATATTTTTTTTTTTTTTTTTTTTTTTTTTTTTTTTTTTTTTTTTTTTTTTTTTTTAACAGGATGTATGGTTCACCAACATATCCAAAACAGAATCAGAAAATGAAAACAAAAAATCAATATAACCTTGGTTTTGTTACCAGATTATTTGAACTGCTTTAGTATTCATCAGGTCTAATCAATACTTTGAACCTTTTAAACAAAGAAAGACCTGTAGTACTTACAACCCATGGTCTTTGGGTTCAGTACTTTGCTAAGGATTTACTGTTACCAGGCAACGGTTGTAAAAGAAGGAGATTTGACTGAAATACGCTCAACCGCCAGGATTTTCCCCCAATCGAGGGAATTTACTTTATTGAAGCTGGGTGGTTCCCGAAAGGGTTTCCTGTCCCTAAAGTCAAGTAACGTCTGAAATAATCTGAAAATAAATTTAATGTCTAATGTCAGCCTCGAACCTTTGAGCAAGGACTCTTGTTGCCTTATCCACTAACTATGTATCATTAACATTAATATTCACAATTAATGATTTTAAGTGTTCTATTGAACGTCCACGTTTTCTAAAGACATTTTAAAACTTATCACAATTCAGTTTTATCTAGTCAGTTATTTTGTTTTTTAATGTAAAAAACGTGATGAAGATAGAGAAATTATATTTAAGTATTTATTTGGCATAACTCCTCTTTATTTAACACTTGTAGCTACATGTTTCGGAGAAAATGCTCCGTAATCATGCTTCTAATTAAAAAAAAAATACATTAATCTATAACATTATACTGATAGTTTTAAAATTATATTATATGCCATTTATCTCTTAATCTGTTATTATTTTCACATTGTCTATTCTCCATGTTATAAGCCATACTACTGAGCAATGTTCATTACTTCTTTATTGATGGTCTTATTATTATCTAATAATACCATTTAATATAGTGTCTATATAAAATAAATTTATTATTTTTATTTCAGTTGCATTGACACTAATATTCACATATTTACTTATTTATTATTTAATTTTGTTTTATTTTATTTTTTATAAGAATAATTTGATTTAATAAAATTATATTTTCAATTCATTAATTATATAAGCGTAATTGGTTCAGATTTTGTACATATCTGTTTTATAATTTACCGCTCGATCTATTGTTTTGTTTATGTATATAGCTTCTAGTCGAGAAACATGTTGCTACAAATGTTAAATAAATAGGAGTTATGCCAAATAAATACTTAAATATTATTACATCTTCTTCACCTTAAAAGATTATGAAGATACGAGATACTCAACTTTCAATCTTTTTTACCTTGAGGTAAAAAAGAGAGCCACAGCAAAAGAGCTTTTCACCCTTTTCACACAGTAGTTATGTGGTTTTGTCTAACGAAAGTTCTCAGGAATCTTCATCAAGGGACGAGGCGCTTGCACGACCTTGTCTTCAAGGCAGAAATCTCCCCCCCCCCTCCCCCTCCCCCAAAGGATATTTAAATAAATATGGCCTAACAAAGAAATGATCAGTCTACTGTAAACAGTTACTTATCCAGAGAGTTGATTTAACGAAAACATTAAATCCTAATAAATAAATAATATACTTCAGTCCTCAGTTATCTCAATTATAGTGTCTGAAACTTGTAGAGGTTTTTGATCGGGAACCAAAGTTGGTTGTTATTTCTGTATTCCTTGACATTTGTCTTATTTTTCCCTTGATTTCAAATAGTTCTTCATCCGTTCACTTTGCTATCACCTTCTCTCTTATGTCTAGATGCTAATTCTTTCTCTATTTTCTTTTTTCTGGAAACCCTCACAGTTTAGTATCATTCTTCTGAAAGCTGTTCTGTCTTGTATATACCAATCTCTACCACGTCTTTCTTAATTCCCTATCTATTGGTAATCTATTGGTTACCATTTTTGTTCTTATGAACATGATTGGAAATTTTTTTCGCAAGTCTTTTATTTTTCTGTATATAAATCGTTTAATCTTAGGAATTTGAACACTATTATCTGTCAATGGAGGTCCCATCGCTGATGGAATTTACGCTAGTCTTCTTCGTTCCCGTGGAACCCCTTCACCCCAGTTCCCTTGCAAATCTGTTCCAGATCTCGGTTGTGATAGAGATTTTATAGCATACAATCAAATGTGGAATCATAGTCCTCCACCGGGGAAAAGCCCGCACCACTTCAGGACTATATTTAACCCCTTCTTCTCCTACATTTCAGTCTTCTCGAGGCCGCTGTTAGTACAATAGATTGACTTTATACCCAGGCACCTCATCTTATTACTTATTGTTATACTCTTAACACATTGCTTTTCAGTCATTTCCCAGTAGTCCTTCACGATATCCTGTATTAGCACCCCACCCAACTCTTCATTCCATTACTTTTTAAAGCTGACTGGATAAGATTTCAATCCTTTCTTTTCAAAAACGATCTCCTTCTTCCTTGCCCCCCTGTACCTATATACCAAACACGGCTGTATAGACAACGCAGTTGCTCGTTGCACCACTTTGCTCCAAAATACCGAAAAAATCTCATCTAATCCCTACTTTCCCACCAAAAACCTTTAGTATTACCCAACACTCCGAAACATATTCTTTGGTTAATATCTGTCCGTCAATCGTTGCTAAATAGGTGGCGGAGATGCCATCAACCAGAAGACCGCATTGCTCTCCGTTCTGTTACAAAACAAGTCTCCCAGCTTTACAGAAAATGGAAAAAAATCAATCTGGGAAAATAAAATAAACAGCTGCCTCCCAAAATTTACAAAAATTTGGAAATTATCGCGATCATCTTATCATAAACGCCTTCCTATTAACCTTCCCACTTTACACTCTCCGCTTCCTACAGCACAAGAGCAAGCACAAGCTCTTTGTGATCATGATGACTCAACATTTTTCTGCACACCTCTCCTTATGTTCTCCTTTTCTGCCACAACTTAAAAATCTTCCGATGTAACGTTTCCGCTGCTTAAATTAGTTAAAAGTATAACGTACCTTTCGATTTTGTTGTATCAGTGTCATTTCTCAAGACTGTTGGAAGATCAATATCCAATCCTGAATATTCAGCTATTGAGTATTGAGCTGAATATAGAATATTGAGAGAAGCTATTGAGGCGTGACGAGAAAAAAGGGCATTCTTGAAATATATGTGTTACTGTCAGTATATTATTGCATTATTGGCAATTCGGCGGAGCTTCTTTAGTGAATAGGTATGAATGTCTCAATCTGGTGTGGCCTATCTCGTTAGTGCAACTTCCTTGTACGACATCCAATTTTCATGGTAAACATACATTCTTTAGCATAGAGACTCGCTGGTTTGATTACTGAATTAATGCTTAATTATTTTTGTAAATTATAAAAAAAAAATTACTTATTTAACTTTTCTGCAGAGATGAGTTTTCAGTTGTTATCATAGCTTATGACTGGAGCACTATATTTTTGTCGTCATATCTATTTCAACACTTAATTATCATAAAGATTCGCTGACGAAAGAGGACAAAAATGTAAGGACATGAGCTACGGAATAAGTTTCTGTCAAGAGTTGACTTGTATTAATCGCGGCGAGGAGCGGCAACAATTCATTGTCATCAAGGTGGCTGTGGGCTTGAGCCCTGGAAGCTCCGGCTATCTCGGACAATTAATTCTCATCAGCCGGTGGCTCAGGTGTAAGGTTACCTCCGCCCAGTTCGGTTCCTCCTGTTGGGAATATCCTGACACCTTTTCAACATACCTTATGATTGTCATTATTAATGACATTATTGTGCAATCGCATCTTTTGTTTGATAGCTACAAACTAAGGAAACCTGTTTTAACGTGATAAGTACTCTCTTACTAAGCAAGAAATTTCTTTGGATCCTGGAAGTTCTAATTTTGTACGAAAACCGCTTATTTCTTAGTCATTGATCCCTTTTACCTGTACAGCAATAATTGCAAGAAATATTTTTAACTCGTAAAGATAATGTTCAATCAATATTTTTTTAATAACATATCGTGGGTTTTCAAGTGAAAAACAGTTAGTTAAAAGCCTTATTTATATATTTTTTTTTTTATCTCTTTATTTTTTAACTACTAGAAAATAAATTGTTCACGTCATTTTTGTATTATTTCTTTTGAGTTCAAGCTTAGTTGAAATATGGGCCTAAGAACCAGAAATATCGATGAGGTGTCGAGCTTGATATTTTGTGTTGGTGCAACAATAGATTTATTTATGATCCTGCACCAATTTTCAAATTTCTCGATCAAAAGTCGATAGAAATCAGATATGGTTAAGGATTGAAAATTCTGTTTGTAGAAGCCAACACAATAGCATAAATCTATTGAGAGCAATGGACGTATTTTAATTATTAAAAATGTTTTCTTATTATTGTCTGATTTAATAGTTTTATTTAAGAAACATAATTTCTGGAATTTTAATTAAGTTTTAATAGATAACCTAAAAGATTACTAGAGTTATAACTTTACAAAATAAAAGTATATTTATATATATATATATATATATATATATATATATATATATATATATATATATATATATTTATATATATATATATATGGTAGTAAATTTCGACGAACACTACACGTATTGATACTTATTTTTTTATTTTTAGTTTGTTGTCTAGCTCTTTGCGAGACTAAAAGATTAGTTATTGTCCATGTCTATTTTAATGATTTATTATGTCTTTTTTTTTGTTTATATATTTTTAAAAATTGTATATTATAACTTTCAAAGATATGAAGAACAAAAATAAATACCACTTTTTGCCTTATTGCGTCTTTTAGCTCATTTTGAATTTTTTTTTTACGTTTATCGACTTTGACTGCACGTTTTAAATATACTAAACAGTGTCCTTAATGAACTTTTAACAAAATTAAAATTTTTGTGCTATAAATTTTGAAAAACAAGTTTTAGACGTATCCAGTGAAAGTTAATCTAAATAAAGCATTATTCTATATAGAGTTTATGGCCGATAAAAAACAAAAATAAAATATGGGTATATATTGTTTTATATTATGAATTGAATATGTAAAAATTACATCAAAGTTTTTGCGTCTATGCACTTGTAACTGCTCTAAAATAAAAATGCAGAATGTAAATATTTGTTTTAGTGTTCGGTGGCTATTAAGTAATAATAAAGGCTTTATTTTAAGCATAATTTGACTTTTTGTGTTTCGTGTGAACACTCCCTCGCCTAGTGTACAAAATAAACGGATGAGATAGTCTTTATAGGAGTTAAGTAGCAAATAATACCATTCCTAATTTGTTCATTTGTAATAAAATAAATTGTATTTAAATTTCCAGTCGATCTCGTTTTTAGTCTTGTTTGAGTGTTTCCCGAGTTTAAATAAATATGCTTAAAATATATCTATTTTTTGTTAATTGTTCATATTTTTTTTCTTGACAAAACATTGTCTGTCGATGTCCATAATATGATCTTGAGAAGCTTCATTATGTCGTAAAAGAACATAGATACTTGGTTCGATGCCAACACGTATATTCCTGTGAAGGCTCTGAACAATAGTGTGTGATGTCAACAACATACAAGCATGTATTGTTGTCGGCACTAAATATTGCTGTCAGCAAGGTTCTGTGGATTTGAAATAAATTAAATTTTATTTAAAGATAATAATAAAAATATAAATTATGTGACATAGATTATACCTTTAGACTTAGGTAAGAAATGCCATTAAAATAAGTATAGCTGATATCCTTTTGGTCTTTAATGTCCTAAAAATATACACATAAATATACACTGTTAAGGCAGCTACTTTTCCTTAATTTCTTTTTGCTTAAAAGCCCACTTTAATTAAATATTTCTTGATTTTAAATAAAGTAAAATAAAATGGATTCTACTTGGTTTCTTGATTTTTTTATTATTTAGCTGAGGAAAGAATGTTTTTTCAGCTATATAAATCATAATAAAATATGTCTATTTGTTTTATCAATTTTTTCTCCTCTCCCTTATTATTCTTAATTACGAAAAAGTTTACTAGAAGTATGTATAATATTATTAATACTATAAAATATCTATTATCATTACATTAAGTATTTTTCAAACATTTCTTCGGTAATAATCAAGCGAAAAGAAAATTAATCTGGCTTCATTTTTTTCAAATACCGATGGTAAAGGAAGTTTTTCAAACCTTGTTGAGTTTTTTTTTTTTTTCATATATTTAAGTTTTTCTATTTTGATTTCCTTTTCTTGATTATCATGAATTTCTAAATTGTTTCCTTGATGGTATCTAATTATCATGCTAAAAATCTAAATATTACAGATTTTCTTAGACAAAATAAAGGGGGGATTGTAAAAACCGAGATTAACTCTCCAGGAAAGAATTCTGTTAATATGTATTTTTATTATAGTATAAATTAGCTAAGTAATCATGTTGTTTTTTGTTTCTTTTTTTCATTTTACATCGAATGTCACAAACTTGCAGTTCCATTTACCTTTTTATTTTATCTGCTAATTTTATCAATTTATTTTACATGACATGTCCTCTTTATTTATTTATTTATTTTTTAGGTCATGAATAGAAATTGTCACTTAAGTCGTGAGAACAATGTACTCGATAATGACTTTACCGGAATAAAAAAAAAGTTTTAAAAATTCAATTTCATGTGGGGTATAGGTAAATATAAGAACCCTAAACATTGGTTAAATCATTCAAAAAATATATTCCACAAGAAATTGAATTTTTAAAACGTTGTTTTCGATTCCTGGAATGTTGTCATATTCGAGTTACTTGTACTCACGGTTTAAGCCACGAAATACATTATTCAAAATATTTACTTTCTTATGCAAAATTTTTTTTTAAAAACTTAATTTTTTTAAATACCACAACTGAAAAAATCTGAGTTATGAAAACAAATAACATCAGAAAGTATTTTTTTACTAGAATATATTAGGTTGTCTGAAAATTAATGCAGGATTTCATGTTTAAACCAAAACCTGATATTATTATTAAAGAGATTATTTATCTCTTAACCACAACCAAAACCTAATACATTACTTTTGCTCTACGTCGTAGTTTCTGCCCAAAAGTCCTATTAAATAAGATCCCATTACCCAGATCTGATACAGTGGCTTCATCTTTCGAAGTGTTATTTTGACTTGTAACTCACAGATTCGAATGCCGATTTTTGTGTTGGTAGTAGGGACCTATAAGTGTGCAGAACTAGAGTTATAGGCGCCAATGAGCATTGGGAGCCGAAAAAAAATATGAAAATAACGTTTTATTTTTTTCTCAACTCTCAGTCAAGATAGAGAAAGAATATTTTCACGTAAAATTGTAGTTTAGTGTGCTATCTCTTTACCACAACCAAAACTTGATAAATAATCTCTTTAATAATAATATCAGGTTTTGGTTTAAACATGAAATCCTGCAGTAATTTCCGAACAACGGGTTTTCAAAAAACATGGTTTCCTTAAAAAAAAATCTTTAAAGAAAAGAGAGCAAAAGCAAAGGATTAGAGCAGAAAAGTGTGGTTTTTTTTTTTTTTTTGATTTTTTTTTTTTTTTTTTTTTTTTTTTTTTTTTTTTTTTTTTTTTTTTTTTTTTTTTTTTTTTTTTTTTTTTTTTTTTTTTTTATATATTTCTGATCGAGTTTCACCTTTTTTTTTTTTTTTTTTTTTTTACACTAAGGATTTACCCTGTATACATTAAGAAAGAAGAAAAGTTTGAAATTTTATAAAAAAAAATAAAAACGAAAAAGCTGTTTTTAATCGGAATTATTTAAATTTATTTATCAATTTAGGAAAAAAAAATATGATTTGATTGTTTAAGCCCCTGAATAGCTGAGTAACACTTATGATCATTTTTTTAATATTTACAAGATTAGTAGTGAGAATTTGATTCAGTAGATAGTTACTTTTTTTTTTTAAATTTAATGTAACAGGTTTTTTTAAATATTATATATATATATATATATACAGGTTTATTAGTTATAATATATAGTATATATAATATATATATTATATTATATATAAGATATTATATATATATAGATATAATTGAAATTAATTAAAGAAAAAAGAAAAATTGACATATTATTTACTGTTTTTTTGCCAACATTCTTTAAACAAGTGTATTAAAACGTAAAGGTTTCATGCACTTTATACATAAAATGGACTTTCGTTAAAACTTTAATTTAATATCCTTTTTTTTTTTAATACATATGTATGTATAAAAAAAAAATAATAAACTAAAATTAATTTTTTATAATAATATGAGAACGCCTTCGGCTGTTACGCAGGAGAGAACTGGTTGTGCAGAGCGTGATGCCCTGAGGCTCGCTCCGGCAGGTCAGCCTTCCAGAACTCCATTCCTCAGGTTTACATCGTGTTCCCTGTTCACGTCTTTACATTAGGGCACTGGCAACTATTTACACTATTCAGTCATAACATAACGTAGTAATAATTTTTTTTTTCTTTTACTTATAATTTTTTTTTCACACCTAATTTTTATAGTAATGGAAATAAATGAATTTAAAGAAGTATGAAAATGAATAACGTGATATGCAAGAGGAAAGCAGAACCCAGCGACACCTCCTTTTTACTTTTTTTTTATATTTTTTATTCTTGAAGGTCCCTAAAGCTCCTATTCACCTTTCTATGGGCGTTATCTGTTAAGAACCATGTGAACATTTCGAGTGTATTGGGATGCCCATGTAATATTTCGTGAAATTATTAATAGTGGGTCCGTATACGTTAATAGTTGGCATGCCAAGTTGAGTATATAGAATTATGTTTCTTACGTACCAGGGTATTTTGGTAATAATTCTAAATGTCTTCGCCTGTAAAATTTGAATTCGTTATATATGTCGTTTAGCTGTGTCTGCTTCTATATTCAAATAAGTCTTAATTATTGTGTCAAGTTATAAGTGAGTATATAACTATTAGCCTTTTGTTAAGAGGTTTATTTATTTATTTTTTTTGTAAAACTTATGTCATTCTCCGGTCAAACGTTAAACCAATACAGTAAACAGTGTCTTCCTAAAAAATCAGTGTTTTACTAAGGTAACCTGCAATCAAATTTTTAATGTCCAAGAGTTGATGTAATGGGATGTGATTTGTCATAATTTATTATGGTTATCCACAAATTATGCTAGTCTTGCAATGTTGACAAGTAATATCAAAACAAAGCAACATTTCAGATGAGCGAATTTAAATGTAAAATTAGGTCTTGTTTTGCCTTGTGATTAATGATTTTTAAAAAATTCGAATCCATTGTTTTTACTCAACCATTTCGAATAACTTATGGACAAGTGAAATCATACTTAAAATTAGGTGAAGTTATGAAATTTTAGTTTGTAAAATATTAACCAGATCTGTTTGGACATTTAGGGCACCTCTATACTATCCAGTTTGTTTTATATTAAATCCTTACAATCTAAAATCCTTCTAAAAACATTATTGCTTTTTACTTTATCACAAATAAACTTATCTGCCTCGCTCAAGTAATAAAAGACATTGCCCTTTGTCTTTTTTTAGTTTTATATTTCATATATTATTGTTATTTTTTCTGCTAATATATTACATTGTTTTAATTTTCAAAAGGGCACTCATTCTTCCCGTTTGATCCTTCTTCCATAGGACTTAAAGACACTATTTTGAGATCTGCCAGGATTTAACGTTTATAAGATGTTAGAAGGACATTTCGCCAAAGGTGTCCTTTTGGCCACTATTGCTGTCCTGTTTAAAAATTGAATTAATTATTGCGTTTTTTAAAAAGGACACTATCTCTTCCTTAATCTATATTAAAGGGCAAAATTATTTGTTTCATATTGTAGCAAATTCACTCATTGTTAGAAATAAATAAAATACATCAAACTATTATAAAAATGCGTGTCTATTGTTTAGAAAGTCCAATATCACTATGCCTTTCGCCTCACCTTACCAACAGCTGCATCACGGCCTTAATGGCATTAAGATCATTACAGTCGTTGCTACTAACGTCATTTATACATTATATGTATATAAATAGGATGGAGCCGATGACATAGACAATAACCCATACATATCGATTGATGACATCGAAGATAAATAACCGAGGAGAGATACAGATTGAACCCCGGGCCGAGACAGGAGAGGTACCTTATTCCGCCTTGCCAGTCATACAGCCTGATGAGCTACAAAAATGTGGGGAGAAATTTCTTACAGGAAAGGCTAACTTCTTCAGTCCTCGGCGGCATTCCGCTCTGATGGGTTTTAAAGTGTCTTATATAAATCTTTAAAAGAAACATGAAGGATAAAATTACAGTCTAAATGATCTTAAAAAATAAGATAAAAAAATAGAAAATGGAGAGAATATATAGAAAAAGTATAATGACAGTTAACTTGCTAAATGAATTTCTTAGTGATACTTTACGATATAATTACATACATAAATAGAAAAATAATATTATATTTGGAGTGTTTAAAGAATAAAAAATAACAATACTTGAATGAAATAAATTTTTTAAAGAGTTAAAGAAAAGTGTCAAATTGTTTTTGTTTTTTTTTTGTTGTTTTTTTCACACCAGGCTTTAGAAACCACCTGAATATCATTATAATCGATTGGTTTTTTATATTCCTTCATGAGGAAACCAATATTAAAATATCCATCTGTTTAAATAACTTGCACTTTTTGATTTATTATAAAGGTATGGTAGTTATAGCAGACAACTCGGATCGCTTTCATGTAAATAAATTCAGAAGATTTTATTCTAATGCCGAAGAAAATATATTCGATTTGGGGGGTAGAGCAATCTATTTAAATATAACCATATTAACAAACATTTAAAAAACCTCCAACAGAGCTTACATCTATCTAAGAAACAGAGAAAAGTTCATAAACTAATAAATATAGACTGAATTAAAAGTCATTTCAATCAATAAATTAATTTTTGTTTTCCAAGGAACTGTGTTAGAAACCACGCGGATATCATTATTTTCACTCCCTTATTCCTCTCCATCCTTCTCTCTTCCCACGTTTTCCTCATTCTTTCATTGCTCCTTCTTTCTTTCCTCGATCCACGCTATTCCTGTTCTCGCATCTCTCTCTCCCACAAAAAGCTTAATTTATTTTAGCCTTTTCCTATAGTCATCCCTATCGAAACAGTCTTGGTTTGTTATTTTCTGTTGCTCAGTTTCTTCCTTTATCTGTTTGATATACCCCCAGATAGCACTCTTGTATTGAAGATTTCTCTTTTTGTGCATCCTGACCTTATGCCAATAGACCCTTAATCTTCTTACTCTTATGTCCGTTTCCAAATCATTTATTCCTTTGTATATTTCTTTATTATTATGACTCAACCTATAGCCTTCTTGTGTCTTCTGTGGGCCGTGAATTCTCCATAATATTCTTTTTTCTATCCTTAACATTTTCCTTTGACTGGGGTTCGAAGCGGTTTGTTTCCATTCCGTACAGTATCGCCAGTTTGACGACCGTATTGTCTTATCTTCGCGTTCATTGACAGGCTCCTTTTATTACATACATTTCTTAGTAGTAGTTCAAAATTATTACTCATAAAACAGAAATAAAATTAATTTTAAGATATTATTAACTAATAATTATTTTTTAAATATATTTTTAAACAATATTTGACTAAAAAAAAAAAAAATAAATAAAATAAATTTTATCCCTTTTTTTTATCAATTCAAATTTGCAATTTTACAAGAAAAAAAAGAACATCAAGGAAATATGCGGTATTTTGATTATAATGTCACGAGAAAAAACTTACAGAGAAACTATCCATTAGTAGCTCTCTAATGAAGGTTCTACATTCCAAGAAGATACCGAGGCCATCTCCTCAGGGGACTGTCAGGAACGGAATGGGAAGTAAGTGGAGAAATAAGTGGATTTAGGTAAGTATTTAGTTTATGATGATAGGAAAGGTATCTGGTTCGTACCAAATAACCGACATACGGGACATCAATGTCATTGCGGATCAGTTCATTTGTGACTAAATAAGGAATATTTAAGATTTTTAATTAAGTATGGATTGCAGAGATTAGCTACGGAAAGAATTCGATGCTTTGATGGAATCCCATAACTCTATATACTTATGTCCGTATGTCCAAATAGGTTCAGTTTTTGTAGTGAATCAGGAGGTTAGTACATTTGTCAAGTAAGTGCTGGAGCAGTCGAAATTGACAAGCAGTTTCTTGTGTATAAAGGTTTGAATTGATTCTCTTGTCTAGATAAAATCCAAGATATTGTATTTGTTCAAGATTATTAAACGGCTCTCCATTAACCTTCCAATAAGCGCGCGTATCTCTCAGATACGCAGTTAAAATGTTTGAACACTTCTCTTTGATCCATGGCAGTCTTGGGATTCTCACCTTTTCTATCCTCTTCTTTCGACCCAACCCTATCAACACAGTCTTGACCGAATGTTCTTACGGTAAACAGAAAGGTGCACAATTATCCGTTTCTTTTTTTTTTTTCATATTTTAAAGACAATAATTTTAAGAGAAGAAGAGATCTAAGAAAACTTTGTGATGAATTTGCAATGGAACACGTACGAATAAGAAGTGTAAAAGTGACAGGAGAACTTCGTAACTCAGTTTTTAAAAAAAAAAAGTGAGGCTGCGGAAGAGCATTAAGATATACCAGAAGAAGGAGAAGAAAAATTCAAGAACCTCCTAATAAAATACGTAGGCTAATTAAAAAAAAATTAAAAAAGTGAGAATCGGCCGTTTAAAATGTGAGAAATTTAGGCAGCTCATTTGTTTGCAGCATTGAAAAAATGTTTGAATTGTTGTATTACATCTTCGTAGTGATTTTGCGATTTTCATAGAACTAGTTTTCAAGCATTGTCGTTATGGTAATCAAAAAATTTTTTTTTTTTCTGAGTTCCTTGAGATGCTGTGAAAAAATACCCTGTTTGATAACACGTTACATGTTCATTTTTAAATCAACTTTTATTGTAACTTTTTTTTTTAAAGCCTTCAGCTATACCTTTTAAACTATACCAATTAACATATTTGCCTTTTAAAACATATATCGTTAAGTGACTATGTGTCAGCAGTCCATGTGGCAACCCCGAAATGTATAAGGTAGCGAGATTAGCCGCACTAGCCAATATTCTGAACTGCTGATTGCATGACTTCATCTCAGATAGTAAAACAATGAAAATATATACTCACTTATATGAACGAAATTCAGGAAGAGGTCTCACTTTACCACACTTTTCCCAGAATTGACAAAAAGCACTCGTTTGCTGATTTTTCCACTGATAGGAAATATAAATCGCTGGTAGGTTCTAAGCTGTTCTCCTAACCATATGACTATAGGAAAAGACTAAAAGAAATTAAGGTTCTTGTGAGAAGGAGAAATGCGAGAACAAGAGTGTATATATAGTGAATAGCGTGGACCGAAGAAAGAAGGAAGGATCAATCGGAAAGAGTTAGGAAAACATGGGAAGAGAGACGGAAGGAGAGAAGAGGTATGAAAAGAAGTGAAAATAATGATATTCGCGTGGTTTCTCAGACCGTTTCGTGAAAAAAAAAAAAAAAATTAATTTATTGATTGAAATGACTTTTAATTCAGTCTATATTTATTAGTTTATGAACTTTTCTCTGTTTCTTAGATAGATGTAAGCTCTGTTGGAGCTTTTTTAAATGTTTGTTAATATGGATATATTTAAATAGATTGTCCTACCCCCCACATCGAATATATTTTCTTCGGCATCAGAATAAACTCTTCTGAATTTATTTACATAAAAATCCGAGTTGTCTGCTATAACTACCATACCTTTATAATAAAACAAAAAGTGCAAGTTATTTAAACATATGGATATTTGAATATTGGTTTCCTCATGAAGGAATATAAAAACCAATCGATTAGGCATCGGGGACGATAAAAGATCGGAAAGGTGTGGGATCCCGAATGCCATCCCACTCTCGTAAAATGTAAATTCGGGCCGGTTCTTAGCAACTATAAAATACAACTGGCTTCCACTCCGTCTCCTTATTTACTCTTCCTTCGGTCTTCTCTTGTTCGCCGTCCTCTCTGAGGAGAAGATCTTGTCGAAGAGGACAAGAAGGAAGTTAACGGAGCGAAGTGCCATCAGTCTGTGGGCAATCGATAGTTTACAATGGCAGGCTGTGGCTTCCCGTTCTTGATTAAAAGTTTTAATTGCCCTTGCTTAATGGCTAATGGCACTTCTTGGTCCCCTCCACTCACCCCCTTCCAGGTCCTATCTCTGCCCAACATCTAATCAATTACTATTAGTTTCTTCAATGTAAAATACAACCAGTTTGTCGTCTTTTATGAAACCGTTTATATATACAAGTGTTTCATTAACCTGAAGTTTTGGTATAGGGTAGACTGTTGCCCACAATTTGGCTGATATAAGTGTTTTTCTTCTGGTGGCCCGTCAAGGTAATACCAACCAATATTTGTAAAGGATATTATTTTCATTGTTTAGTGTGCTTTGAGTCTGAGTAGCAAACGAAGTAAGGGATTTATTTTAATGAGCAATATGACACTACATTAGGAAAAAGTGCTTGAGAATCAGTCAACCTTCTATCTTTATCCCGAATCGACTGGGCACCTTTGCGAGGGGTATCTAATTGTACCCCAGATCAAACAATCGATCAGTTACCTTCAAAAACGTGGTAGGAAACAACAATGCTCCGTTGCATGAAAAAACATTAAAAATGTCAGTAATAACAAAGAAGCTCTTCTCCGGGGGAGTGGAAAGTACACTTAGGGATTTGCGACTAAACATTTCTTACTCACATAACATCTGATAGTACGTAACAACAACAAGAACAATAATTGTTTCAAGGTGAACTGTTATGAAGGTACAACAGTCTCCTCTATGTATTTTTGGCTTGTACGTATTGTGTAATTTGTAGTCGATTTAGGTGACGTCAGTTTCTGTTAAAGTTTTGATTTTGAACATAATACAAGAGGTGGATTTACTTTATGCGGATATGAGTTAAAAAAACAAACAAAGAACAGGACCAAAATCCTAAAATTAAACCTGTACCACTTACAAACCATGAAGGGTCTTGAGTTCAGTACTTAGGTAGGCTGTACAGTTTCCGAGCCAACGGTTGTAAAAGGAGGTAATTTGGCCAGAATTCACGCACAACCACCAGGTGTTTTCCCAATTAAGGGTAACCAACTTTTTAAGAGGCTGGGTGTGTTTCAGGAGGGTCTCCCGACCTCCGATTCGATCCACGGCTGAAATGACACAATATAAATTTCCTCTGTAGTCAAGTGCCTTACCCACTGAGCTACTGCGCCTCCATTTAAGGTTAAACGGTAAGGACATAATCTATAAATGGTAAGAGATAATGTCCTTACTAAAAAAAAATAAAATAAAATAAATAAATAAATAAAAAAACCAATATATTAAATCGATTTTCAAAAGGACAACAGTAGCGGACTATCCTGTGA
This sequence comes from Euschistus heros, assembly GCA_003667255.2. NCBI lineage: Eukaryota > Metazoa > Arthropoda > Insecta > Hemiptera > Pentatomidae > Euschistus > Euschistus heros. Next base: position 360,279 of record RCWM02000158.1, on the reverse strand, counting down.
CCGTTAGAAATCTTTTGAAGATCTGAAATCATTTGATGTCCTGTGAAGAGGATTAAGCAGGAAAAGAAGTTAATAGGGGAAAGAAAGAATAGGGCGTCCTTTTAGAAATTAAAAAATACTTAATCAATTTTCAAGGACGAAAATTAATTTGTTGGGAAAGAGTGGTCAAGGATATCTTTCGGGCGCCAATAATCGCCAGATCCTGGCAGATCTGAAACCAATACCCTTCAGTAGCTTTTGGACAAAGGTTTGTTCTGCAGAACTTACATAGCTTTGTTATAATATTTACAACTATTGAAGTTTCATTTTCAAAAATGAAGAATACGGAAGAAAAACATGAAGCTTACCTAATACATCCAAAATGCTTTTTATGAATGGAAACAGTGTGTGAATAATTTGTGTTAAAGGAAAAATGGATTTATATTTTTTCTCTATCTTTCCCCTTATATTTTTTTTTGTGGTCAGGAATAAACATCCAAGTATCTGTAAGCTTAGAGATTAACAAACTTCAGTCATCAGAATTATTATATTTCTTTCCAGGAGTGAGTTCTGGTTAAAGCTTAGTATAAATAATTTGATTTCCATGGACCATTAGTTTTATTTTTCTCTGCGCACCAGTACAAAACCATTAAATTATTACTTTTGATTTTATTTTTTGGTTTATTTTATTATTTGGTTTATTATATGTATTTTTTTTAATATATATATATATCTATATATATATATATATATAATAAATTCTTCAATGAAGGTGTTACTTTTATTGATCAATAACAGTATTATAAACAGCATTCAACTCCTCTTTATTCCCTCTTCTTTATGGAAACAGAAATAAGTCTGATGATGGGACCTTGTTTCCCGAAACATGTAACAAGTTTTTACTTTTAAAAAAGAGGAGTTGAATGCTGTTTATAATACTATTATATATATATTTATTTTTTCTAATTGATTATGTGTGAGCATATATATATATATATATATATATATATATATATATATATATATATATATATATATATATATATATGTATTTATAAACTGACAGGCAAATATTTTCACCAAATTATTGTTTTCTTTTTTCTTCATTTTTTGGCTAAAAGTTTCATCTTTTTAAGTGTTAATGTATTTACATATTTTGGTCCGTATGAAGCATGTTAGGAAAATCAAAAATATAGATTAAATGAATTACTAAAGTTTTTAAAAAAATATAACAAAGAAATTTTAAATAAAAAAAAAACAAAACATTATATTTATATCCATCTTTTGGTTTCATTACGTCTTGCAAGACTTCCATATAGTATAGGTGTAATGTAATTTTGATAAAAGGTAACCTTTTGAGCTAATCAATCCTGTAGATGAACTCTGACACTGAGAACCCATAGATTTGCCTACTAGAGCAGGAACTAGACTATCTGTATCACTTGATATAGTGCACATTATGTCGAGTCCTTCATTACTGCCCTCTGGTTTATGACCTCTCTGCCTGTCCTTTAGCATCAATCAATGGACTGCTAGCGCATTCTACGAAATAAAGAACACTTTTAATTATTTGAATATTATTTAAAGATGTAGGTAGTTGGGGTTTGCAGTCACAGATAACAGCAATTAAAAATAAATTAAAATTTGCACAATATATCTCAGAATAAAGATCATTTTTTGATTTCATTTCAAATACTGAGGATCAAATACAAGCCTAGAACCCACTTTGGTTGTAGTGGTATATATGTCCAATGTATATTTAAATTAAGCAATTTTGAAATTTAGGTAGAGGTGTACTCAGCATGTAAGAGTTGGATTCTTAACAATGGTATATATGTTAGCACGACTTCTGTCACTTTTCCTTGAAGCAGTGGATTTATTTTTTTGTTTTTTTTTAAAACTATTTATTGATATTTACAACTGTACAAAATATACAACAAGTAAATTTGATGATAATGATAACAATGGCACGTAAACAACTTGTGATTAACTACTCACTATTAACATTTCAATAAAAATTTGATATTACAAGGTCCCTTGGCCATTCAGACACCTCGGAGGATTATCTGGAATGAGGTGTAAGGCAAGTATAAGGAGCTTTTTGACTAAATATGCAACATACCGAACATTAAGGTTTTTATTTATAAGATTTTCTACTGCAAGGATTGGATACGAGATGAATTAGACGGTTTAGTGGAGCCCCAAAGCTCAACTCCATATGCCCAAATAGGTCTGACAACTGTCATGTAAATGAGTCCTTTGTAGCAAATCGGAAAGTTTGAACTTTTTCTAGTAAGTGTTGTAAAAGTCGAAAACGACGAGTTTCTGTCGTTTTAGTCTTATAGGATTTATTGTTACATTTTAAAATTTCTGTATTGCCAATTCCATGTCTTATATATTTTCTCAGATGATATCCTCTTCGATAATTATTTTCAGTGGAACAGGTGAATTGACTGATTTTAAGAACTTGACAAGGATTATAAGTAAATACTAATTTTTAAACGGTTGATTGCGGTTTTCCGTTTTTTTTTTTCTTCTATGTTTCAAACGAAAATAAACTGAAACAAAAGCTATGCCTATAAGGAAAGGAGTTATACGAATAGAATTAGACTTCTGTAATGTGTCCTTTTTCAAAAAACATAATAATTTAATCAATTTTAAAAAAGAGCAACAATTGCGGACTATCCTGAGACCTTTTAAAATCGTTATATCAAGGAATATTTCAAAATAGTCTCCTTAAGGAAGAAAACTAATATATATATGGCCAAGGATGTTCTTCCACCATCTTAAAATAGTATCCTTATGAACGAAAACTAATAAAATCGTTAAATCCTCGAAGATTTGATGGGAAGGACTGTGGCCAAGGATGTTCTTTGACCGCCAAAAATGGTTAGATCCTGGCAGATCTGAATATAGTATCCTTAATCCCACCACTGAATCCACACTGCCTCTGTTCTATGTTGTACTAATTTAGTAAAAACTTTCGACGGGAAGGCTCGTTGCACACACACCGGTTTTTTACCGGTCGTCCAAATTTCAATAGTGAACGACATGTCAAATAGTAACCTTGCACACACACCGACTTTTTGCTGGCCGGCAAAATGCCGGTGAGTTGCCGGCGCCTGCCACTGCATTATAATTACTGTTTTATGCACTATAATTACAAAAGCTACTATTTGCTTGAGTTACTGAATCGAATGGAACAATATCAATTTGTTAATCAGAAATTGTTAAAACGTTTTAGGTCGAAAAGTCAAGAATAAAATAAAATTATAATTCTACTAATTGTTTGACCGGCAAAAAGTCGGTGTGTGTGCATGCACTAGCACCGGCAAAATATCGGACGGTTTTTTGCCGGCCGGCAAAAAGTCGGTGTGTGTGCAACTGGCCTTAGACAAGCACCAAATACAAAGAAAAATTCGTTGAGTTTAACCTCGAAATAAAATCGGACTTTTATCGACTAAAGAGGAAAAAAATATGCAAAAATTGTGTGTTGCACTTTATTGTCTGGTTTCAGTTATATTATGAATAAATAATAGATAAAATAGATAATAAATAAATAGATAAATAAATAGAGATTAATAAAAGTTAGAAAAAACTCGCTAAGTGAGCCGTGAGTGACAGTCGACACGTGTGGTCGTTGATATCTTCCCAACGGATCATTTTAATGTATCTTCAGTAATTAGCTTAATGACAGGCAATTAATTTATCTACGACAGCCTTCCGTTCTTGTCATCCTGTATCTTTCCATCTCGAAAAATTATAAACATATGTTAGAACTATTGATAGTCTACGGTCAGGTCGTAGTTTAATTTTATTTATATATTTAGTTAAGAAAAATTAAACGTCAAATTTTTTTTTTTTTTTTAATTTTGTAATATTTTCCGAAAAATATTTACAGAAAACATTTAAAGTACTTCCCTTCCCCAAAACTGACCGTATGATAAATCCGGCTTAATCCTCTACTCAAACCTACGAATTTCTCTTATACTCAACTATCTGCATGCTACATTTTAAATCCGTCTTTCCATCCTCTTCTCTACCTTTATAAAAACGTAAATCAACTTTTTTTTTTTTTTTTTATTGATGTTGTTTTTCATTTATTTTTTTTTATTTTATACAGATTTTCTTAAATTAGATTAACATGTTCACCTAGGACCCGGATCAAAAAATTACTTAGACTTAACTTCATTGATCGGGTAAACTACTGTTTTCATATCTTTAACTAATAATTATTATTAAGTTGTTAATTAAATTGATAAAACAAATGATCAAAAATAAAGAGTTTAGTGGAAGTTTTAGTGAAAAAGAATGCTAACATTTTTTTTTATTTCATGAAGTGTCCCGGTAATCGGATTTCCAAAAGTTGGTCGCCTTATCCCGGTCCCTGGGGATTTTACCTCCCCCGGTTAGTGGTCTTGATACTATGTGAAAAGAATCATTTTCTTCTTTATTATTTATTGGTATTGGGCGAAGAAGATTGTAATGGTTTTTATTAAAAGCTGTTAAAAAAAAACAACAATAAAAAATTGTTTTATGATAGGCAGCAACCATATATTTGCCAGCTGAAAGTTTTTGTACAAATTTATGAATAGTTTTCTTGAGATTTGCATGGACGAAATCTCGAAAATTTTATCTTCAATTTTAAAAATAAATTGTTGAATGATTCATGTTTCCTGACTTTATTAGGATTTTGACTTTTTAGTTTTAGTTATAAAAAAAAAATATATATATATACGAAAATAACAGTTTGGCCTATGAGTAGAGAATCGATGATTTTCAAGTATTCAAATTCTGAGGATTTAAAAAAAACAAGTTTGTAACAGGTTCGGTTTACATATATTGCCGTATTATGTATTATAACAGTATATACGTTTATTATATACGACTGGTCTTTATATAAAGCTCAGAATGTTGGGCAATGACTAGATCCAAAGAACAAGGCCTTCTCTATATTCAAAGGAAGGTACCAAGAAGAATATACGGTGGCGCCTGTGAACTGGGAGCCTGGAGAAGAATAAATAACGCTGAACTAAGCGCCATATATAGATATGTAGATGTATGTACTTTAATTAAATTATAAAAGCTCCGCTTGGCTGAATAAAATATGAATAAAATCCAACATAAAGTACTGTCAGAACATTCCTAAAGAAGAAGACTAGTTGGATGTCCCTAGCTTCCTTGGGACCTGCGACTCAAGATGTATATTGATGCCTTGGATTTGGAAGGCAGCAGCAAAAAATAGAGATAGCTGACGATCAATGATTGGTTTGGCTTCGACTTAACATTCGGGGCCTTACTCTATCTAATAATAAAAAAAATTAACAGGGTTAATACAAAGAAAACAAGAAATACCTAATTATTTTCCGAACTACCTCTTCACTGTATTCATTGACTTTATCTTAATTTATTTAATTTTTTATTGTACAATTATTGTATTTACAACTGTATAAAATATATACATCAGGTAAGTGTGTTGATAGTGATTACAATGGCATGTCAATACTAGACAACTAGTCATCACACTAAAAGAATCATCAAAAATATTTTATACAAGAAGGTCTGTACGTCATCTCCTTTTCAGACGCCTCAGAGGTTTATCGGAATTGGAGTGGGAAGCAAGTTGAGAGACTAATATATTTCAGTGGTTATGGAGTATAGTATGAAATGATAGGTTTCTAGTTTAGATTAAACCAGCAACATATGAAACATTAAGATCTTAATGGATAAGTTTATTGGAGGCAAAATATGGAGCATTGAGTATTATTCGAAGGATTTTGGATTGTAAGGATTGGATACGAGGTGAATTAGGTGGTTTATATCTAATGAGATGTAAATGAGTCTTTTGTAATTAATGGGAACCTTTGAAAGCCTATCTAGCAAATGTTGAAAAAGTATCTGGTCGTTATAGTCTTGTTGGAGGGTTACGAGTAATACTTTTGATGGAGTCCTAGGTTCCGAATCTGTTCGGGATTAATAGAATATTTTTTTTTTTTTTTAAACCTTTCATTGAGTAATTATTACAATCTGTCACAAAAAAAAAAAAAAAAAAAAAAAAAATAAAAAAAATAAAAAAAAAAAAAAATGTTACAAAAAGAAAAAGAGAAAAGAAAAGAACTATCCTATACATAAACAATATAAAATATTCTATATACAATATTAAATAGTAAAACTTGAAAAAAAAGAAAAAGAAAAAAGTAAATAATAGTAATAATAAAAGATAAAACTAAGGTAAAACTACAATTATACTCTATTTACAATTTACACTCATCCTAGGGATCCCCTCCACCAGACCCGTCCCTCCACTAATGAAGGGAGTCACGTCACTGGTGTAAGAAACCCATTGGAGGCTAAGTGAGAGCGCTATAACAGAATATTATTAAAAGACACTGTAGGACAAGAAGATTAAAGGCTATTTAATGGGATTTATTTGGGTTTATTTTTATTCTACAATATTGACACCATTCTTGAAGTTAGTATGAGACTTGGTATACAATAAAGGGATTATTATTTCTACGCTTGTGTCATCAGCGTAGGTGGTGGGGATGGTGTAATTTTGTCTTGATTGTACTTCTTTTCAATTAAAAATCAAGTAATGTTAAGATATTATAAATAGGTTTTTAGCGAATTTATGCCTAAATACAGAATTTCTGGTCACGTATCTTATTTTCAGAGTACTTATCGATAGAATTATTAAAAGCGACTGATATAAGTTAGGATCGAACCCAATTCTAACGAGACATTTGGTGGAACGCTGAATTGAATATTTTTGTTTTAATTTTATTCCCAAAATTACCATAAAATAATAATAAATAGTTGTAAATAATATGAGTTTTATATAAAATATACATAAAACGTAATCACGAAATTAACAAACTTAGTATAGTTAACTAAATAATACAGTTAAAATTGGTTATAAACTATCCGTTTGTACGCTAGCGAAATATATGTTTTTATTTAATTCTATTTTTGTTTATCTTTTGGCGTGAACACTCTCGGTTTCCTATTTAAAATGACGTGTGAATCGAAATGCGGAATTTCCAGAGACTAATTGAAACTAAATTTAGCAATGTCTGTCACATTTTCTGGCAGATCTAACTGTTTTGTAATAAGGACTGTAAATCATAGCTCTCCCGTCTTTGCTATTTTAAATTTAAATCACATACGCCCTTTGAGATGATAAATGTTGTACGGCGTCTTTGTGGATTATGTCCAGAGCCACGGCGGAATGAAGCATTACCATAAATTGAATGACCGTTTGTTATTTACTATTGTAGTTTATAAAAATATACATAATACGTTGGTCGATGTTGTTTAATTTAATATTTTTAATTTTGTAAATAGATAATAAATGCGTTAATCGATTAAGTAAATAATTTATTATTAGTATATAAGTATATAGTAATCATATAGTAGTTATATCTGTATATGGCAATACATAATATATCAATTAGAGAATTTTAAACTGTTAATCATTGAGGAGTTATCTTTCAAAACTGAACATGTCCACTTCAGAAAATTGATAAAAGAGAAAAAAACCACACCACTACACCAGTCCTCCCCCTGCTGTTAAATCCAAAAAAAAATATATTATTTAAATGTTTGATAAATATCTACTATCAAACACAAAGTAGAGTAGTGCATGCAGCTCGCTAGGTTTTATCTAAAAAATAATAGACCGAAAGTGGACATGTCCAGTTTTAAAAGATAACTCCTTAATTATAGTTGAGACTGCCTCTATTTTACTGCATCGTAAAACACAACAGAAGTTACTGAGATTTTAGGTTACTTATTTGGATTGATGAATTGCAACTTCTATTGGATTTTTTTTTTTTTTTTTTTTCGAATACTAGTTTTGAATGTTAGGCATTCTTCATAAGTTTTAAAACGTACAAAAAAAATCTGTAGTTCAGCACTTTGAAGCATTATATATATATATATATATATATATATATATATATATATATATATATATATATATATATATATATATATATAGTAATTTTACAAGTGTTAGACTAAAAATAAAACATGTTGATACTTTCCTATGAAGGAAGAAATGGGAAAGCCATCTTGAAGCTATGATTTCCTAGAGTTAACTGGGATGTAATAAAAAAAAAAAATGGTGGAAGTGGTCAGCTCAATAATCAGTATTGATATAGATCAGTATAATCAGTATGAATATAGATGATCTAATAGGTAAATAGACGATCATCTATTTACCTGATTATTTAGCTGAATAACCAACATCCTTTTTTTCTATTACATCCCAGTTTAGTCTAGGTGCTGATAGATTCAAGATCTGAATAACCAACATCCTTTTTTTCTATTACATCCCAGTTTAGTCTAGGTGCTGATAGATTCAAGAAGCCCTTTCGCTTGTTTCCTTGTTATTTTAGTATCAACATGTCTTAATTTTTTTTTAATTAATATTTTTTAATCTGTTTATCAATTTGCAGATGTTTTCAGCACTTTATTCAAAGTATGAAAAAAATGTATATATTGATTATGTTGTATTTACGTAGAAATATTCGTGAGAAAAGACATGTAATACAATTCGTTGCAACTCCGAATAAGGAGAGAAATATGATGTGATAGAAGAAGTAAGTACTCTCCGATGAATACAGAATCCTTAAATGTTTCTCATTAGTGATAAGTTTTTAACTGACTTAAAAAAGGAGGAGGTTCTCAATTCGCCTGTTTTTTTGTTGTTGTTTTTTTTGTATGTTTTTAACGCGATTATTCCGTCAGGTATGAAACAATTTTGATTATGCTTTTTTTGATCTGTAGGTCATACTTCGGAAGTGGGCCAATAAAAAAAAAACAAAAATTAATAACAAATCACTGTTATATAAACTTCCACTATAAACATATTACTCCGTGGTTTGCTAAATCTAGATTATTGACACAAATAATTTACTTATATAAACAAAAATACGCTCAGTTACCACTAAAAATTAAAAAATAAAGTAAACTTTTAAAAGAAAAGAACAAAATAATACTTCAAGATTAAACCTAAATGTACAAACTTAAACGAAAAAATATTTTTAAAAAAATTATTACTTCGAAACAACGAGAATTTAAGAACAATTAACGAAATTATTAATACTTATATAAATATTCACAATTTATGATCATTGATTTTCTGAGTCGGTGCCATCCTAAACAGTTTTCTCGTACCATTCTAAAGTTTGTTGCAAAGGCAGTATTAAACTGCCCTTATTAACAGACACCGACTCCAAAAATAAATGATTATCGTTTAATGCTCTTTGTTTCAAAATGATTAAAATAATTATTTATTTTTTTTAACTTTTTAGTTCAATTTTGTGCATGTAGGTTTAATCTTGATTTTTTTTTTTTTTTTTCTTTTCTAAAAATTAAATTTATTCTGTTACTATTGTAAACAAAAATATTTTAAACAATTTTATTATTCCTTTGTTCGGACCTTAATGGAGAATTTCAACTTTTTATTGAATCACGTCTCTAGATAATAATCTATTTATTTTAACGGGATATTCTATGGTAAGATGTCTTTCTTTGTTGATCCTCTTCCAAACAAAAATGTTTATTTCTATAGCACGTCACAGCCTGTAATAAAATCCATTTTTTTTTTCGAAGAATAGTTTTCGCATTCTTCATTAGCTATAAAAACATACGAAAAAATCGGTAGTTCAACACTTGGAACCACTCGATTAAGAAATGGTAATTGTTCATTACAAATGCTAATTTTTGCTTATTGTAACGTAGTATTTCACAGATATTTTTGAACTTTTGATAAATTTGGCCAACAGTAGTGGCCATTAATTCGCCCTTCGCGCTAACGAGCGATAAAATATAGGACAATTTATGACAGCAATTACCTGCCGTTTGTGGCTGGGGTGTGGAGGGGGAGGAAGGGGCTGTGGGAGGTGTTCGTTTATGGACTATTTCCATAGCGACATTTTCAGCTCTGTCGTTGTAAATTCTCGCAAATCTATTTTACTATTTATTCCGTTCTAGATATAAACGGGCGCGGTTTTATTTCCAATTTAACATAGCGAAACGATAAATAACTTCGTTATTTCATATATTCATGTATGCGTGGTAGTTAAATTGAATCCTTTTGTTAGAAACGTTATTTCGCTGTAAAATGTGTAGCAATAACAGTAACTGTAACCAGTAAGGATCTCGGACTAAGGTCGATTTTGAATTCTTTGTCGAAGTATAAGTCACGTTTCCTTGTGAAGGAAACAATGTATCGTTATTCAAAATTATTATGTCTCTCGTAATCATAAGAATATCTAAGATACGAAAACATTAGATGTCTTTTATACATGAGTGTGTTCGAGTGGGAGAAATAACATAGGAGTATATGTATTATTGCAACATAGGAGTATAACATAGGATAACAAGGAGTATATTAACAATTTTAATCTCTTTCTCTTTTCTGGGTCTCTGGGTGTGTGAAATAGAGAGAGAGTGAGAGTGAGAGAGAGAGAGAGAGAGAGAGAGAGAGAGAGAGAGAGAGAGAGAGAGGAGAGAGAGAGAGAGAGAGAGAGAGAGAGAGAGAGAGAGAGAGAGAGAGAGAGAGAGAGAGAGAGAGAGAGAGAGAGAGAGAGAGAGAGAGAGAGAGAGAGAGAGAGAGAGAGAGAGAGAGAGAGAGAGAGAGAGAGAGAGAGAGAGAGAGAGAGAGAGAGAGAGAGAGTAAATCTTCTAAATTTTCAAAATCTCTTCTAATTCTAAATTTTATCATTTCTTGTTTTAGACCAGACGATGGCCATCAAAGTTATGGCCGAAACGTTGGCAAAACGAAAATACAGTTTTTTAATATCAAAAATTGCCTAAAACTTTTTACTGATCCCTCTCAACATCCTAAATCATATAATTTCGTGGAAAAATTTATTGACGTTTGAGTTCGACTCCTCTCTTCTATCTATAAACGATTTTGTCACAGCTCTCTTATGAAGTTAAAATTATATCAATTTTTATTTATATTCTTTTCAAGGATGCACTAATTTTATTAGATGAATATATATATATATATATATATATATATATATATATATATATATATATATATATATATATATATTTTTTTTTTTTTTAACTCAATTTTATTATTGGCAGATATTTTCTTAAGTTTATTTTTTGTCATTGGAGAAATCTTGCACATATGATCATTTCAAGATTTTTTTTGTTTTATTTTAAATGAACATTCATTCACTTGCTGTACCTAATTGGCCTTCATGGACCAAGAAAACATAGGACGAAAAAATCTCTTTGAAACCGAATGCATAACAATACCAATAGCACTTAGATGACCAAGCACACCGCGATCCGATATGAGAGTGTGAGAGAGAGAGAGAGAGAGAAAGAGAGAGAGAGAGAGAGAGAGAGAGAGAGAGAGAGAGAGAGAGAGAGAGAGAGAGAGAGAGAGAGAGAGAGAGATTCTATTTATTTTCGTAGAATAATCAGGGAATTAGGCTGAAGCTTCTTAGCAAGAAACGATACCGGATTGCAACAGAAATAAGCTGAGTATTACCTTTAGTTTCTGGAAATATTAATATTACTTTACAGTAAGCACTAAGTCTAATGTATTAGTTAAAATTAGTAAAATATTAGGTTGTTCATTGGAGTTATGAACAACCTAATATTTAAGAGTTCATTAGAGTGTAAAACGTCTAGGTCATTGAAGCTCCGTAAAATATTAGGTTACCTATTGCTTACTTTTAGTTTTAGATAAACTATTACTCCATAAATAATTAAAATTGTTCTTATTCATTGCAAAATGCTTTTCTTACAGCGCTCTCAATCAGCTAATACTTGTTTTTTAAACAAGAGACGCAAGTGAGAAAGTAGTTCGGGGAATCCTAGGCTGTCTATATTTCATATATTGTATGATAATAATTTTAATTTTTTATTATTTTTCTCTTTTTACTATGTTATTGTTAATTTGTTTTATTTCATTTCATAAAAATTATGAACGGATTCAAAACATTTACATTACTTATTGCCCGTGAGTGAGTCAGGGTGCAATATTTACATGATTTTCGCGCTGCACATACGAATATAAAATTTACTTATAAAAAATTCTTTTAAAAAAGTTTGGTTTTAATACCCCAAGTCGAAATGCAAACTGATTCTCTTCTCATATCTTTACTCGAGTTTCCACTCCTTTAGTTGTTTCCTGTTTTATGGGTATAATAAAGGCTGGATCCCTGGAAGGCATAAAATGAAATCCAGACAGATAATCCACCATCTTGACTGGCCACCTGCTGTGTGGCGCTTACTGCCCACTTTTGATGTAACTGGTCGAAACAGTGAGTGTTGCCCTTATGACGTCATAAAACCTTAGACATTTCAATTTAAAAATTTTAAATTCAAATAACCCTCTGTTATAGTTTTTTCGTCCCCTCTTAATAATCCCCGTTTTCCATTTATTTGAAAGGTCACTAATGTTTTAAGTTATAAACTATTGTCATATGATTTCCAAGTTTGAGCAAAAATTCTAAGGATTTAAAAATAAAGGGTCACGGTAAAACCGATGTGGCTCGTTGAAAATCTCACTTTTTTTTTTCTCTTTCGAATTTTTTATTCACACCTGTTACTGAAGTAACAATAAGTAGAATTTTCAAAGTTTAATAATTCAGGCCTTATAGACGTTAGGGAGAGTTGCACTTACAAGTACCTCCTCCTGGCATGGATTAAAAAATGAAAAAAAGTATTTATATGAGCAAATTTCTCATCCAGCTTCTTTTAAGCCTTCTGAGAGTATTTCCAGGTATGTCAGTCGTGGCCATGTCATTAATGAGTATGTTAATGTATTATGTCCATGAAGGCTGTCGTGAAATCGTCTATAAGGGTTAAGTACATATTCGTTTACTGAGGCTACTTTTAAATCTTAGTGAAGTGTGTGGTTTGAAATGTATCAAGGTGATTTCGTGACCAGTCCAAGCATTTTGAAATATTTGTATTTTTTTAAGGAGCGTATTTTTAGTAGTCCCGTATATTTGTGTGGCGTATGTCCAGATAGGTTTAGGTTTGTTTATGCATTTAGTTGCTGCCGGAGTTTCAATAAAATTCACTTGTGTGTCTAAAGTGAAAAAGAGTCTTCATATTCGATTCATCTTAATTTTTTTCAATAGAGAATAATAATAGTTAAATTCCCAAGTTCAAGATTACATAACTATTTATTAATCTGCTTAACATTCGGGTACATAAAAGATAAAAATGTGCTTTGAAAGTTCATCGCCCGGGAAATATCTGGGGGAGCTATAAAACCGATAAGAGGCTCTAATGACGGGAATGATCATGCTATTATCAGATTTGAATATCCAATTGCTTAAGAACTGGATGACCGAAATGGAGGGATCTTGATAAAGAGTAACCGTAAGGAATAAGATGTCGGAGAGACCTGGTGACGATTACATCTCCTTTGTCTTATCTCGATGTTTAAGCGGTTATTAAACCGCTCTTACATATGTTAGTTTATCAATGGCGCCACCATATAAAAAAAGCGTTTTGATTAATGTGTCTCATTTGTAAATCTATGCCCTTGGTAATGCCGCACATTATTAAGATCTCTGTCGGCCATTTTCTTCAAGAATATAGTTTAATTTCACTTTTCTTTTATATCTATAACACATTAAATAAATTTTATATTAACTTCCTTTCAGAAAACGTTACATTAAACCAATTGTTTGTGAAGCCTTGGACTTATTTAAATGCATATTTTCGATTGAGTTGTCTTACATTAAATGTCTATTTTTGAAAACAGGAAATTTAAAAAAAAACTCATAATTAAATAAATTATAAATAATAGTTGAATATATTTTACTCAAAAACATTAAAAAAATTGTTCAACGCGTTTAGCTGAAGGTCTAACCACGATTTCAATGCATGAATTTGAAAAGAAAAATTGAGTCAGAAAATCAGTTTTTTAATGTCTGAATTATTTGTCAACAATATCCTCAAATAAAGTTACCCAAGCTCTGAAAAAAAGCAGACTGTATAGAATAGAGTTGGAGAATACGGGAGATGAGGTAGGAATTCATGACCCAACTACAAATTTTTATTAGGTTTACTGTTCGTTAAAGCCTTTCGTTTGATTAAATGTTAATACATTCGGTGGATTTCTTGGTTGATTTTGATAACTTTACCTTTCATTAAAAGAAAAAAAAAAATGTATGTCCCTGACACTATCTACCTATACTATTATAGATACTGTAAAATCTCATAAAATAAAATAAATTTAAAATCGCGAATTTCTGCATTTTTAGTTTTAAATGAAACAATAAAAAAAAAATATATATATATATATATATATATATATATATATATATATATATATATATATATATATATATATATATATATAACCTATTAGTTTTTTCATTCATGCCTTTGTTCCGGGCCTGCCTAAAACAAAATATTTTTCTTTGGATTATAAAAACTGGAAATGTGAAAAATCTAAATAACTTATTTATGGCCATTCATTGTAAATGAATTTTGTTTATTATATATTATAGCTATTTATGGTATAGTGTTTTATCAGTATTACTTTTTGTTGTTTGCTGTCCTTCCCAACCTCTCTCTCTCCCTCCCTCCCACTCAATCCCTCTCTCTTTCCCCCCTCTCTCACTCTCTCTCTCTCTCTCTCTCTCTCTCTCTCTCTCTCTCTCATATTTTTATCTCCTTCCCTCGTTAGAGACTATTTAATAAGTAACCTAATAGTTCATTAATTTGAGCTAATATATTCGACATAAGTGCTTACTGTAAACTAGTTTCTCTTTATCTCCTCTCCTTTCTCTCTCTCTCCCACCTTTTTTTTATCTCCTCTTTCTCTCCATCTGTCTCGTTTACTATCTCACCATTATCCCTGCCTTCGAAATTTATTGTTCTACTCCACCCCTCATTTCTAGAATAAGATCACTCGGTGTATTCACACTAAGCAATCTTTGGAGTATCAGAACTTACAGAAGATAGATCAAGGTCAGATGGATTTTGTTTGTGTAAATAGGGAACTGTATACTGTATACGAATTGAATTATAGATGCAGTCAAGCTCCCGTACGAGAGTTGCATTGCATAAGGGCATTTGTAGCGACTCTGTACTCTCACCCCCTCAATCTCTCTCTCTCTCTCTCTCTCTCTCTCTCTCTCTCTCTCTCTCTCTCTCTCTCTCTCTCTCTCTCTCTCTCTCTCTCTCTCTCTCTCTCTCTCTCTCTCTCTCTCTCTCTCTCTCTCTCTCTCTCTCTCTCTCTCTCTCTCTCTCTCTCTCTCTCTCTCTCTCTCTCTCTCTCTCTCTCTCTCTCTCTCTCTCTCTCTCTCTCTCTCTCTCTCTCTCTCTCTATCTCTAACACTCACATAAACTTACACATTTTAAGGAAGTTTTAGGGATAATTTACTTTTAAAAATATAATAATTTCTCCAATTTGATCGTATTATTTGTCTGTAAAAACATCATTGAAAACAAAAACAAATGGAGTAATATTGATATTATACATATATACACAACGCCAGAGGGGGAAAACAGAGAAAGGAAATAATAAACTTTATTTAGCAAGGTAAATAAACTGAGAAGGGCAGTCAAAGGGTCAGAATTATGAGGATGGGTGTGGTGGGGTTGAGAGAGATAGGGTGGGGTTCAAAAAGTGAGATACATTGTAAATAACTAACTTTTTTTTTCTTTTTTTTTTTTAGGTAATCCTTGAAACAGATTTAGAGGACTTTAGAACCATTTCTGCTCTAAAGGTTTAGAAAATATTTGTTTATATTTCATCACTGGTAAGTAACTAGTTATTTAATAAGTTTTCGGTTTCTTATACTGATCGGTTATCAGTTTTGTAGTGGTTTTTAGTGTAGTGGATTTTTTCAATAATTCTCATGTTCTTTCATGTACATAGTAGGTACTTAAAAATGGCGACGGATAACACACTTAAGTTGCTGATTAATAATTTTAAAAATCTAAGGATCTTGTAATTAAATACATTATTAAATTTGTATTAGTGTTATTTCTGATTTTTATTACAATTTTAAACATATGATTGAGCTGTTGCGGTATTTTTACAACTAGTTAAATATATTGCATAAATAATAATTTATATCTACCCCATGCGTTAATTGCGTCTTGCATTCGACGGGGTATAGATTTATTGCGATTTTATATCTAGGAATATATCTAGGAAGGTATTGTACATCTAATGGCAACTGTAACAAATTATATTAATTTTAAAATATCGTAACTTTTAATTTTTTTAAATATTTTAGCTTTTATTAAATTAATGTTTTTAATAATCCGAATACGTTTCATATGATTAGGCTAGAAAATATTATAGTGGCATAAAAACTTAAACAAAAATAGAACTTTTAGCTCAAAAAATGATTTAAAAAAAAAAAATGGGTGGAGCTTTTGCCGGTCAGTATATTTTTATTTTATTTTAAATTACTGTACTTATTTTATTTTAAATTGATAAAAATTATTCAAAATAAATTTATAAATTTGAATGAGTTCATATTTTTTTCCCTTTAATTCTTGCTTTCGTGCTAGACGTTATATTACTTTTACTTGTGTTTAATTGTTATTTTTTGTGCATTACTTTGCGTGTTTTGCACAGTGTGGCTGTAGTTTATTTTATGTTTCCTAGATTAATGGTTTGATACCTTTCACTAGGTAACAACTAGTAAACGATCTAATGCCGATTCTTATAGGTCAGGATTACTTCTAATTTATATTTTCTGGAAAAGGTTGTCCGAGGTCAGATTTCTCGTATAATTTCTTTCGTTGAAGTTTCGTAACAATAGTTATAGTTTACGTTATAATTAGGTTTCTTTTTCTTTTGAAAAGAAAGTATAAGTTGTAATTAGTGAACTGACTAATAAAATTGTGAGATACCTTTTTTGAAGGTAATACCAGGCTAGATTAATGTAAAAAATTGTTTGAAACATTTAATAATAATGTTAAGTATTAAATAATTTTTAATCTTGGAGAAGACGTTTGAATTTAGAAAAATGTTGAAATTTGCGATCGAGTTCAACTCGACAGACTATTGGTCTCTAATTTTTTTTTTTTTTCTATGATTTTATTATTTGAACTTACATTTTACTGTCCATTTAGTCTTTAATTATTTTATACTTGATCCTTGATACATTTATGTTCATGACTGATGTTTAAATCATTAAAATCAATTAATTTTATTTTTTATGATTGTTCAAATGGTGTTTCAAAGAGTAGCATAATGTACTTCTAATATTAAAAAAAAAAAAAAATTCTAAACAAATAAAACTTATCACCTAATAAGTAATTATTTAGAATAAATAATTACACATTTGGGTATTGATTATAGTCTAGCATTTATTTTTTTTTTTTCTGACATAATATATTAAAAGGAACCGCAGGTGTATGCTATATATACAATGAAACAATTTAATGCAAGAATGGCTTGAGAAAACTGCACTTCTATTGGAAAACGCTTTTTAAAAACTTGAAATGTTTTTTACCTCGTATTTTTAATCTGTTTCGCTTGGCATTGTTTTGTAAAATAGAAAATTAGATGTTTATTCTAAATTATGATTCGCTATTTATAAATTGAGGGCTGTCCTAGTTCTTTTTTTAGATTTCTTTTTTATTATCATACTTTCCAATCGACGGGAAACTATTTATTTATAGCCTTGGTTTAGTGAATTCTATCGCTTTTAGAACTACGCCATTGTATGATAAATTTTAAGATTTTATAATTTTTTAAAAAATAAATTATTGAAATATTTTCCATTTAGTTTACAACACATTTTATTTTTAGATTTTATTTAAAGCAACTCCTTGTAAAATATATTTCATCAGATTCATCAACTTTTTTTTTTTTTTTTTTTTTTTTTTTTTTTTTTTTCCTTTTGACTATGAAAACTGATGGAATATTGATATGAAAGATTCTTGATAGGAAAGGAATGGCATTGAAAGTAAATTATTTAAATCGACATGGAATGATAAAGTTGTCTGTTGGTCTGAGGTTGTGTGCAGTATGTTATTTCTTGCATCTGCACTGTGTGAAGCTGTATTGTTACTTTAAAAGGTTTCAGGGTATTTTTTTTTTTTTTTTTTTTTTTTTTTTTTTTTTTTTTTTTTTTTTTTTTTTTCCCTCTAGGACTGATAACTCTCAAATGGGGAGTGATAGCAGTAGCAGTAGTAGCAGTTGTATTATTTGAACGATTTTAATTAACCTTTTTGCCTGATAGACCCTATATTCCTTAAGTACCAAAATACGTAAATATGAATTTAAAATTTCATTTGCATTTAATTCAGACTTTGATTGGGAACCTAAGTAGCTTAAATGATTATCAAATCACAATTCAAGACATAACGTTTTAGTGATTACTCGACTGATTGCTGTAGAATCTGTTCTTAAAAGGATTTGTGAATCACTGAGGAGGTTCTTAAGTAATAAACGGATCATTTGCTTCAAGGCATAGTACTTCGAACGTGGTCAAAAGTCCAAAATGTCAGTTTTTTTTTTCTTTTTTTTTAAATTTCCTAGATACTTCCTATGTATAACTACTACTAGAGGGTAGTAGAAAAAGGTTTGATAAATAAATATATATATATTTCATGTATCATAATCTGTAATACTGGGAGAGATAGGGGGTTGTCTAATATATACAAATATTCAAATCTGGACACTAATAATAATTCATCATTCAGTTGTGTTTTTATTGCTCATCTTTCCTGTATTTGTAAAATTAATAGCTCTCTTTTTTAAGAGAATTGATGATCACAATCAATTCAATTTTAGTTTTTCTGAATGGAGGATAACAGATAGGGATGTTTTTATCCAAGTGGGTGGAGGTCTCTTGCTAGGGCCCCAAGGAGCCAGTATATAAAGTTTTTACTAGTGAATTAAATATTTGTGCTCTCTCAAATCCAAGGTCCAGTTTAAACGCATTACACTCTCAAGGAAATGGCAAGAATCCTCCCGGTATAAACAACGATTTGAAAATCTAAGCAAAAGGAAAATTAGGAAGTACCACGGTGTTGTTTGGAGGGCGTTAGTTAAAGACTAAGAAAAGTCGCGTCCGTGATGTAGTCACGATAAGATTATAAGAAAAACTAGAGTTTACTTAGTTTCAAAGATCCACAATTTTCCTATAATGTATAAGTAAATTTATGAGGTCTCGAGAAATTACAGTCTACAAAGCTGTAATAAGACCAGTTGTGACTTATGGAAGCGAGTGTTGGGTGCTGACCCAAGAAAATGAGAGGTTGCTGAGGATTTGGGAAAGGAAGGTCCTCAGAAAAATCTTCGGTCCGGTGAATAACCACGGTAATTGGAGAATAAGAACCAATCTGGAGCTGGAACAATTGTTCGGTGAATACAACATCATTTCGATAGTGAAAGTAGGCAGATGAAGGTGGCTCGGCCATGTGCAAAGGATGACGGAAGATAGACTTTCAAAAAAGACGATGAGCGGCAGGCCGGGAGGGAGAGGAAGACTGAAGGGGAAGATTGAGAGGAAGACCAAGGCTGAGATGGCTGGACAACGTTAAAGATGACCTACGAAGACTAGGAGTGAATGTTTGGAGAAGGAAGGCGGAAGACAGACAGGAATGGCTGTCTGTACTTAGTGAAGCCAAGGTTAGCAAAAGACAGAAGTACTCTATGGTGGAGCAGTAAAAGAAGATGTCTTATGGGTTATACAAAAATACGTGGTTTAACAATTAAAGGCTATTTTATTCATTTATTGTCGGACTAATGATTACACATAAAAAATAAAAATGTCAGTGGACAGTATTACTGATTTGAAAAATTGA
The DNA here is from genome assembly GCA_003667255.2 of Euschistus heros. NCBI lineage: Eukaryota > Metazoa > Arthropoda > Insecta > Hemiptera > Pentatomidae > Euschistus > Euschistus heros. Next base: position 340,521 of record RCWM02000158.1, on the reverse strand, counting down.
AGTGTTTTCGAGAAATACTTTATGAAATTAGTTTGTAAACTAAAAAGTCAAGATCACGGCTTATCCATTAAATAAATTGTGGATTAATTTTTTTTTGTATAAGTGTTATTACACCTCAGTCATTATTAATTCAATATATATACAGATATACATAGCACTTAAGACACTCTTAGAACTAAGCCCGACAGGAGCGCGGCCATAGAGAGGAGGCGTACCGTTAGCGACACCTGTTGCGAGGAGGAGGTGGTAGTGGAGGGGGCCTCTGAGCGGGCAGTGTGGATGGAGTGCGACTCGGGGCTGGCCACCTGCTCTGAGGAGGCGAGCGCCGCCCCCGAGGAGCTTAACCCGCGTCACCCCCGGACCCTCAGGCAGCACTACTACCCCGAGGGCGGCTGGGGGTGGATCGTATTAGCGGTCAGTGCGCTCGTGCATCTTCTCGCGGGGGGTCTTCAATCTGCGGGGGCAGTCTTCGCCGCCTCCGCCTCCAAGCAGTTCAAGGGCACTGCCTACCTTACAGCAGGTAGGTCTTCAATCTCTACCTACTAGTTGTCCACAGGAAGCCAACTCTGAAGACGTTGAAAGGATCAAGGAGTTGGATGTCAAACAGCGAGATCATAATAAACGAAATACATAAACATTGCATTGCCTATTCCATTAATTATTATTTACCCGACATTTGCTGGACGGATTCATGTGTTATTCGGTGGTTGTCGTGATGATGTGGTTAAGTCAAGGTATCTTGAAAATTATTCAGCTATTGATCTTCAAGAAAGAATTTTTAATTTTCTGTGTTGTGAGAAATTGGTTAAGTTGTGTTTCTAACGTTCTGGGAGTAATAATTTTTACAGGAATGGTATTTTTAGAGGTGTTATAGAATTTAAAAAAGCGATCCAAAAAGCTCTGCTGAAAAGTGCATAATTTTGGCCAATTGATTTCTTGACGACAGCCAAAAATCACAACTTTTTATTGTGATGGTTTATTCAATATAATTCTTGGTTAAATTACTCAACACCATTGAATTCCGTCAAAACTTCTATATAACTTCACGTTTATCCTATCTTAAATTAATTGTTTTGTTTTTTTGTTGTCAGGAATAAATTCTCTAGTACTCACGGCTTATGTTCATTCAGTTGCTTTCAATATTTTTACAGATTTAGAGGCTATTTTAACATAATTCAAAACATAATTTTTTTATTAACCTTCAAAGCAGTATTTAGAGTAATTATAGGATTTAAGTTCTAGGAGTATTAATTTTGACAGAAATGGTATTTTTGGAATTACAATAAAATTGTAGAATCTAGAAAAAACGATCGAAAAAGCCCCGCTGAAAAGTGCATAATTTTCGCCAATTGATTTCTTCACGACAGCCAAGGATTTTAAAACTATTTAATATGACAGTGAGACTTAAAACCAGCATTTTGAAAGTTCATTTTCGACTTTTTATAGTGATTAAATATAATTTTTGGTTTATACGCCATTGGAGCCAAAACTTCACATATATCTTATATAAGTTATTATGTACTCACGGCTTACATTCGTTCAGTTGCTTCCAATATTTTTGCAGATTTAAATATTAGTTTTCGTCGATTGATCGAAACTTTATTTAAAATTAATTCAATTATTAACCTTTAAATCAGGAATTATAATATATGCGTTTTGAAAAATTGGTTGTTACGTTTCTTAATGTATCTATTTTTGGCGCAAAAGGTATTTTTAACGTAATTATAGGATTCAGGAAAACGATAAAAAGAGTTCCACTGAAAAGTGCACAGTTTATTTATTTACGACACCCAGGGATTTTTGATATCAGTTCTAATTATCTCATATAACAGTGCGACATAAACGTTTGCCAGTGTTATGAAAGCTTATTTTCAACATTATATTGTCATGGTTAAATTTATCTAATTTTATTTTTTTGATCAGTGATTTTGTTCCTCTTGTACTTACGGCTTACATTAAATTTCGTTAAATATTTTAGCATATTACGACGTTCTTTTTCGTACCAAACATCTGTAGTTCTCGTAGAGAATTGGATAAGTCCAATTCCTTGTAAACGATTAACCTTCAAAACAGTAATTTTAATATCTGTGTTGTAAAAATTGGTTGTTGTGTTTCTTAATAAGGCCATGAAGTATATATTTTGACGGAAAATGTATTTATAGAGTAGTTATAGGATTTAGGTATTTTTTTATATCAACTCTTAATAATAAAATATAACAAGCAAGAATAAAAATCAGCGTTATGAAAGTGCGTTCTAAACATTTTCTTGAGATTTTTAATTAAATCTTTTGCATTGTTACTAAACACCATTAAATTTTGACAAAACGAGCATCGCTCTCTTCACTTTAATTCTTTCATAAATTTCTTTTCCTTTTTTTTTTTATCAGTGATCCTTGTCCAACCTTCTTGTACTCACAACGTAATTATAATCAATTTCGTCGAATCCTTTGGTATATTCACATTATTAAGTGTTTATTTATCGTACCAAAAACTGGTAAAGTACATATCAGTGGCTGTTCTGAAAAAGACAAGTACAATTCATATGAAAACGATTCAACTATTACATTCAAAGCAGGATTTTTATTATCATTATGTAAAATTGGTTAAGTTGGGCTAATTAAAGTATCTATTTTGCTCTAATAGTATTTTTAGAGTAATTACATTTAGATAGAGATCACAAATACTTTACTGAAATGTGTACAATTTCGACTTACCACCTTCTTCACGACAGCCAGGGATTTTTAAAAATTAATTTTAATTATCAAATAGTGCGACTTAAACCGTTTTCTAGCTTTGTGAAAGTGCATTTTCAACTTTTTATTGTGATATTTTATTCAATACGATTTTTGGTAAATATAATCAACACCATTGAATTCTGCAATAAATACTATATAACTTCACGTTTATCCTATTTTAAATTTATTGTTTTCTTTTTATCAGTGAATTAACCATCTAGCACACACGGCTTACGTTCATTCAGTTACTTCCAATATTTTTGCCGATTTAGTCATTATTTTACGATGATTTATTGAAACCTTATTTCATTATTAAGCTTCGAAGCAGGAATTTTCAAATCTGCGTTTAAAAAATTGGTTGTTACGTTTCTTAATAAGTCCTTGAAGAATCTATTTTGACGCAAATGGTATTTTTAGAGTAATTATAGGATTTTAGAAAACAATAAAAAAAAGCCCTACTGAAAAGTGAAAAAAATATTTCTTTACGATAATTTCTAACTATCCCAATAACAGTGCGGCTTAAAACTTTTGCCAGTGTTATGAAAGCGTATTCTCAACATTATATTATGATAGTTCATTTGATTTAATTTTTGGTTTACATACTCAATTATAACTTACAGCTCCCTTCACCTTCATCCTCTCAAAAACGTGTTTTATTTTTCATGAGCGATCCTTGTTCTTTTTTATTAATAATCTTGTAACTCTTGGACTCTGCGGCTTGCTTTCATTTCATTTCGTACAATATTTTAGCATATTATAAGCATAATGTTCGCGGCACAGTGTTATCGGTGGTTGTCACAAAATCGATGGATAAGTCAAATTTCGTTGAAAACGAGTCAACTATTAACCTCCTAAGTGGGAATTTTAATGGCTGCTTTTTGAAAAATTGGTTAAGTTGTGCTTCTTAAAAAGGCTTTGAAGTATCTATTTTGACGCAAAAGGTATTTTTGAAGTAATTATAGGATTCAGGAAAACGATCGAAAACGACCCATTAAAATGTGCACTATTTTGATTTATCAACTTCACACCAGCTAGCGAGTATTCTATTAATTCTTGATCATCAAATATAACAGGGGGGGGGGGGGTTAAGCGTTTGCTAGCGTTATGAAAGAGCATTCACATATTATTGTAATGGTTTATCTCATCAAATTTTTGGATAATATACTCAACGCCATAGAAGCCAAATCTTATCTTCTTATTTTTTTTATTATTATTATTTTTTTTTTATTTTTTTTTAGTAGTAGTGATTCAACTCATTGTAATCAACTGAATGGTAATAAATTGGATTCAATACTGTGAAAATACGAGGTGTTAAACCGCAAAATAAATCGCAATGCCTCTGCAAAAATAATATCGCTGATAATTGCTGGATGTTTAGGATTTATAAATTATTTTTTATATTAATTCTATAATTGTCAATTATAACAACAAAACTTAAATTTCATTTTGTAGCTTCATTCACAATTCAATAAATTTAGTTAGGGAGGTGCGTTATGAAAGTGCATTCTCTACATTTTGTGGTGTATAAAATCTAATATTTGGTTTATATACTCTATATATATCACTTATATCCTATCTTAATTTCTTCTTCCTTTTTATAGTAAGCCTTGTCCTCTCATACTCCCACCTTATCATTCTGACAATTTTTTATTTTATATTTTATTATTTATATTTTTAATTATAAAAAAAAATAAATAAAAAATTGTATACATCGGTGGGTATCGTCAAGAAGTCGATAAGTCCAATTAGCTTGAATACAATTAATTTATATACCTTCAAAGCAGGATTCCCAATATCTAATTTGTAAAAAATTAGTCAAGTTCTTCTTCTTAATAAGTCATTAAAGTATCTATAAAACTCAAATGGAATTTTTAGAGTAATTTTAAGACTTAAAAAAACGGTCAGAAAGGCTCTACACGCTAAATATGTATGTATTTTTTTTTTTTTTTTTTTTTTTTTTTTTTTTTTTTTTTTTTTTTTTTTTTTTTTTTTTTTTTTTTTTTTTTTTTTTTTTTTTTTTTTTTTTTTAGCCCTTTTTTTTTTTTCCTTTCAATTTTTTTTTTTTTTTTTCACGGTCAGAAAGGCTCTACACGCTAAATATGTATTTTTTGGTAAAATATGATGGTTTTGACATTTCCAGTGGGCTGTATTTTACGGTGTTTTAAAATTTAATCGACCTGATAGTAAATTTAACCAGATTTTAGTTGAAAAGTTGAAATTTCAGATCGGACTCTTGGTACTTATATAAAAAATCAATTTTACTTCATTTTTACTGTACAGGCTTCGTGCGACATTAAATGTAATATGAAGCAGGTGAAACGAAATATCAAGTTTCATCTAAAATATTTTATTGGTTTAACTCAAAATAGTTTCTTAGAAGACTACTGGTTATAGATTAATCTTTTACTAAATGATTCTTGACAACTTTGGAATTTATTGATTTATAAATATACTTTTTTAAATACGCTTTTATTAACATAATTTTTATGCAATGGAAATTTTCATCGTAATTTTCAGCAATCTGGTAAACTTGAAAATTAGCAAACATGTTAACGACCAATGGCAATACAATAATTTCACAACTTTATTCTAATGTTCTCTCTTAATCCAGTGAAATTGCCCCAATTTCGGGTCCTGCCTAGCAAAAGGCGGAGTAGTTGATTTTATGTTTTATATGATCCAGATGAGTCCTGAGAATAAAATATCAAAAATGTGATTAAATTTGATAAGCAGAAATTTTTTGGGGTCAAAAAACCCCAAAATGTTCTCTCTTTTTTTCAGATATATACATAAAACATATACAAAAATACTTTTAATCGAAAAATGTGTTACTTCCAAAGTAAAGTTTGTTAAATTGTGCGTCTACAGACATCCCTTGATCTGAATTTAATTAAGGCGTTCAGCCACAATCGGCTGTCAAAATTCGGTGGTTTTTTCCATCTTTCACAATTAGTTAGTTTTGGTCATGTTTTTTAAGACTCAACAACACAAAAACGGCTAATCGAATCAAGAAATGTTATATGTTAAAAGTTGTAGATCATAAGATTTCGTGGCACATAGGATTTTTAAATTCAATATGTTCCCATTATAACTCTTTGATATGTCAATAAAACTAAAAAAAAAATGTTAGTTGATATGGATAAACTAATTTGCCCACTTTTCAAATGTTATTTTTTACCATTTCTGAAGCTTGAGTTACATACGAATTCAATAAACCTAGCTACGTTATGTGGCGAAGTTTTCAAGCTTCGGAAGTGGTACAAACTAACATTTGAAAAGTGGGACAAATTCACCCCAATATGGCAAAGTCCCCCTGGTTGACGGTATCAGTTTATTATAAATTATACATTCAAATATTAAATGCTAAAATGAAACATGAAATATTACACCTTATATTAATAGTTATATTAATTTGAAGTAATCTATCATGACTGAAGATCTACCATTAATTTTATTTAATGCCTAGAGCCATGATTTCCTTTAAAAACGTTCAGGATCAAGAAAGACCTGTGAAAGGCGATTAAAAACGTATAAATCACTTGGGGCCATGTAATTAATAACATCTATTCCGCCCCTTGTTCGCTGAAAATTTCCTTCGGATAGAAGTTGTATTTTTATTCAATCGAATGTTGAAACCGTTTAATTAGTTATAATTAACTTATTTTAATGGACATCAAAATTTCCAATTAATTAATTACCATTAGCATCAGATGTTAGAATGATTTTTCTGATCACAAAACAAACCCTTGACATTTAAATTAAATTTACTACCCTGCTCTGTCTATGTTGTCAATTGAATTGAATCAAACCAACTCATCCCGTCACCTTCCACACCACGTAAGCTGATGACCCTGTGTCACCTGTAAATAATAATCTTTTCATTGCAACCCAATAGCTCTAATCTTATACTACAAACCTTCATGAATGGTGTAAAAAATGGAAAATCAAAATAAACCCTAACACATCTCATCAAATAATCTTTACCCTTAGTCGGAAACCTATGACTTCCTGCTCAAAAATATTTTTTATTAATATTCCACAGATCCTCGTTGAACATATCCGCTACCTAGGACTCTATCTAGACGAATTTGGATCCACATGCGAGACTTAAAAGACAAGAAACTGCACGTCGTTTTTAACTACTCCAACATTTACTAGACAGACATTCAAAGGTTTTAATTAATTACAAAAGGATAATTCGCATGATAGAAATTAGACCTGTTTGGACATAAAGAGTTGAGATATGTTCCACTTATCTTTCCATATTTTCTTTTATCCAGTTCATACAAACTAAAATTTTTCGTAAAATCCACTATATTATATCACAAATAAACTTAATCGTTATCATCTAAATGTCTCATTTCTCGCAGAATACACCCAAACTATTTTATGGTTAGCTTAATTTCATAATAGTGTTGTAAAAGAGCTCAGCTGGAAGACTATAAGGCACTTCCCTCTATAAGAGCTTCTCCAACAGACTAGAAGTCTTCAGGGCTCAAGGTAAAAGGTTCTAGTCTCGGTTCGAGCCTTATGGTACAAATGTTGAGAATGTGAAATATTGCTATGTTTTTTTTTGCTGATACAAAGATTTTGTATTAAATTTTAAAACAAATGATATTATTAGTAAATAAATCCTGCGCAAAGTTTTTGATATTCATACTGTTGATGAAATAGTGCTATGATTTTTTTCCTTTCATAATCCATGACACTGCATTAAAAAATAAAATGAAAATAACGATAATATTGTTTGTTTAATCGATTTTAATTAATTGCTGTATGTCAATATAATTTTTAATTTAATCTTTTAGTGTTTTTTTAAAAAAGTAAACAGATGGGCTCGTGGTATGGCAATGTATTTTTTCTAAGAATAAAAGTGTATTGTAATATTTTCTTATTTTTTTTAAATTTATTTATTTTATTTTTTTAATTTTTTGATTCGTAGAATCTGTGAAACGTGAATCTTTTGCTGGATTTTCCAGGAAAATAATGATTAATTTTATTGGGACTCCAAGATTTACTTCGTAAAAATTAAATTTTGTATGTTCAATTTTTTAAGGCTCAACACTATTTCATACCCACTCGAATTCACTTTTCTCCCTACTTGCTTTCCACTCTATTCCCGATGACTCTTCGAGGGGTTTGAAAAGGAGATGGTCTAAAAATCCATGGTCTGCTGTGAAATGTAAAACAATTATATTATTTAAATCCTTGAACTAAAACAAAGTATAGTAGAGTATGCAGCTCGCGAGTCTCTATCAGAAAAAAAAAAAATCAAGCGAAAGTGGACATGTTCAGTTTTGAAAGATGTCTCCTAAATTGAAAGGTAGAAAAGTACTAAAAATTTTTTTTTTTTTTTTTTTTTTTTTTTTTTTTTTTTTTTTTTTTTTTTTTTTTTTTTTTTTTTTTTTTTTTTTTTTTAATAGACAGCAAAATAAATAAGCATGGTAATACATGTATACTTAATAAATACTATAGAATATGTATGATAGACAAAATAGTGCCTAGTTTTAATTATTAAACACCTACCAATTTTGTATTTTTTTAAAGAGTATTTCATACGTTTTCTATTCTAGATTGAAATAATAATTTAAATCTTCGGTAAAGATTCTAATAATTACGCTATTAGACAAAAAAAAATAATAAAATATAATAAAATACTAATATTCTCGTATTAAATACAAAAGTTATCTAGTTTACCTCGTTCCGATATTTATTTAATTATTCAAGTCATAACAATTAACATCCGAAATATGTTGGCTGCTTGAGAAAAAAATGGAGTTGAAGTATCTTTAAGGTAGTTGGAATGTTGCAAGGAAGAGGTACAATTTGAAACGTTACTTAGCCCCGCGGTTAAATTGCTCTGCCCTAAATAATGGGGTCCCGATGACTCAGAGGATGAAATCATCATTTTTCTCCCAACGACCTTTAGTTTTAGAAAACCAATATTTTCTATTGTTAATAAAATCTATTTATTTTAATTTTACAATATTAAACTACTAATTTATACTATTTATACATGTTATAAATATTATATTATACCTACCATTCTCAAAAATTATTATGAGTAACACTACATTATATATCCGATAATGAAATGTGGTAGGTTTTTAGTCTTTCCGCTATTTAGGTTTAGATACAAGCATAACTTAATGGTAATTGTTAATCTGAAATTTGGTATGGAAAAAGGTTTGTTTCGGCTTGCTACGGTAGTGCAATGAACAAGAATGTTTTTATTCTCTTGAAAGATATAAATAAGAACTAAAAGTTTTGTAAGTTTCATATTTCTATCTTCAGCCACATTACAGTTATTGAAAGACAAAATCTACAATTTTTCATTTATGATTTCATGCAAATTAATACGAATTAAGGGTTTTTATAATTGCTTAGGACTAAATACAGACCTTTCAACAATCTTGGAAGATAACAATGAAAGAACGGAATTAGTATTCAAATTCCTGAAATTAAATGGTTTGTTTACAGAAATTTGACATAAATGATAAGTAGCCTATATAATATAATTTCATATAAAGTATACAATACAAATAAGATAAAATATGTTTGTAAAGTAATTAAATAAGAAAGAAAATTTGATGTTTATAACCGATGTAGTTGTACGCCATAAAACTAAAACAAACAAAAAATACAATAAATATTATTTATGGTTATGCTACCAACAAATATCAATAAACCAAAAATATATCAGATTGGAATCAACTCTTTTTCAGCTTTAAAAAAAAAAAAAAAAAAAAAAAAAATAAAAAAAGTGAAATTTCGATGGATTTTACATTCGGTTTGTCCTGTGATTTTCATATAGAATGAAGAATGATAGGTAAATAAACTACTTAACCTGTTTTGATTGCGAAATAATAAACAAGATGGTTTTTGTTTCATCGTACAAAGACAAATACTTTTAAATTTATGCATGTTTTTGTAAATCTTTACAATCGCAAAATTAGCCGTACGCAATGGAACTAAAATCTTCACGATTAATGAACTAAGTTAGAAAAAAAACAAAAGAAATAAATTCGTTTTTAAGTCTTGAGACATAGGAGAAACAAACAACCCGAAAAGTTTCAGATTTTTTTTTTAAATGGTCAAGCATCCATCCCTGGATCACTTTAAACGGAATGACCCGTAAATTATTCGAATGATAACCACTTAATATGATAAACTTTATGTTTATTAATAACAGAACTTGGACAGAGACAGACAATAATTTTTTTTCTTCAAATCTAAAACTGAGTTCCTCACATTTTCAAGAAAGATAGGCATTAACTATTGATGAGCAGTATTTGTAATCTCTCTTCTTTTTTTTTTTTTCTTTCGTTTGATTATTATTGTTTATTGTTTTTCTGTTTATTTCGGGCTTAACGTCCTTATGTGCTCTAACTAGGGCAGGGCGGGTTATCCTACAGGTTATCAACCTATGCTAGCCAGGGTGGGAATGTTAATTATGGTTTAATTTTGTTTATTTTTTTATGTTGTTTATTTATAACTTTTTATAAATGTTATTTAAATATTTTTACTAAATATCTTCTTGTAATCGAAGTAGGATAGCTTTATAACAAGGGCTACGGAAAGGCACAAATGAATGGTTAATTTAAGATAATTTAAATTGATAATTGAATGTTTATTGGTTTATCGATTAAATTATTGTATTGTACAGATTAAGTGGTTGGAGAGAGCGGAAACTGGACATCGAATTTTAAATATTAATATATGAGTTGGTAATTTAAAATAAAGAGAGACTAATAAGAAACTCTTGCAGATTCTTAAATCCATGGCATTATTAGTGCTAACAACTAAAGACATATGATTCATATTTTTACACACCTTATCAAAAAGCAAAGAATCGAAATTTTGATTTGGTAATAATTATTATTTGAGAGAAATAATTTTATCGATATCATCTGGTTGGATTTTAATTTCAAACCATAAAAGAACTCGACAGTATCGCAAAATCGTTTCTGCCACTCAACATTGAACATTTTTTTTTATATACCAGGTATGCAAGTTTAAAATGTCGTTTTAATTCCAATAGAATGCGCTCTTAACCTATTGAAGGATTTGCTTATCTCTAAACGCTATTTTGTTTGTTAGTCATTTGTTTACAAAAGTCAGTTGTTTTTAAGTCGTTTACGTTGACGTATCATACCTTTCTTTGGTGTTAAAAATGTCTAATTTTAAGCCAAATAAAGAGCATTTGCGGCATGTCATGATTTTCTTATTTAATCAAAAGAAAAAGGCATCTGAATGTCATCGAATTTGTTGAGACTTATGGCGATGTTGCTCCAACCGTCAGGACATGTGAACGTTGGTTTCAAAGTTTCAAACGTGGTGATTTTGATGTTACTGGTCAAAAACCAGAAAATCGACCAAAAAAGTTTGAGGACTTCGAATTGCAATCTTTATTAGACGAAGACAATACCCAAAACCCAACAAATGATGGCAGAACAGTTGAATGTCACTAGGCAAGCCATTTCCGATCGCCTGAGAGCTATGGGAAAGATTCAAAAGGTTGGAAAATGGGTTCCACTTTGAAAGCGAGGGTCAGTACTTTGAATAAAATATATTATACTTTTTTTTAAATTACTGTGTATTTATTTTAAGAAATAAACGACATTTTAAACTTGCATACCTGGTATACATTTATTGAATTTTACAACTGTACAAAATATATACATCAAGTAAATGTATTGACGATTATAATAACATGTTAAAACTTGGATAATACATAAACTAATAATAATATAATAATAATAAAACAGGATAAATATTTTTGGATAATACATCCTAAACGAATCCATATTCATTTGATAAAAAAAAACGCCACGTTTAAAAACCAAACGATTCAAACAATCATTAATCATTATTTTAATTTAATTATTTATTAAAGCAATACAATCTTAAATTTTTTGTTTTGTTTTATCAATTTATTGAAATTTACAACTGTACAAATATGTACATCAAATAAATGGGTTAATGACGATTACAATAACATGTCAAAACTTAAAAAGAACTACTCTTCAGTAGCACTTCAATAAAAATTCTACTCAAGAAGATCTCTAGGCCATCTTTGCTTCAGACGCCTCGGAGGATTATCAGGAATGGAGTGGGAAGCAAGTTGAGAAACTAACGGATTTGAGTGGTTATGGAGGATGGGTATCTAGTGTGTTCTAAATCAGCAACATATGGAACATTAAGATCTTTATGGATAAGTTTATTGGTGACAGTAGTAGGTGGAAGTAAGAAGCATTGAGGATTTTTTGTGAGGATTGAATACGAGTTGAATTGGATGGTTTAGTCTCAAATCTCAACTCCGTACGTCCAAATAGGTCTAATAACAGTCATGTATACTAGTCTTTTGTAATTAATTGGGAGCATTGAACGTTTGTCTTGTAAATGTTGAAGTAGTTTGTAACGACGCACACTGGGGCCATATATAGGGCGCTCGCGCTCAAAACTCCAAAAAGCGGTTTTTTCGTTTTATAAATTTATTTTAAATAATAAACTAAAAGATAAAGTTATAATTTAATTAAAAAAGGCATATTTTTTTATTAATGATAGGTTTTAATTTAATAAAATGCATTACTTTTAATAATGTACTTATATTATAAATTTAATATAAAACTTTCTTTGGCAGAATTATCTTAATAATGTGTAAAACTACAAGTTGAACAATTTAATAAAACATAAAAGTAATAAAATTTACATAATGTGTACCTGTAGTATAAAAATAATAAAATGTTGCAGGTACAAATATTTCGCACAATATCTACAGATAAAACAATAAAACATGTTTATAAACAAATATCATTTAAGATATTTTAAGTATCAATCATATTTTTAGGATTATAATTAATGAATAACTATGTAATGTTTTTTTACATGATGTCTTTAAATTAGTTACCTATTTAATATTCACGTAAATTTTGAAGAATCATTTCAAATTTATTATTGAATCAATGTTAGTTTTACCTGATGCCCTAAAAAAAGTTTATTATGGGTCTAATCAGAATTATCTGAATCCGCAATATATAGCTAGTTGTAATGTGACATGCAATGTTGTTTAAGGTAGATGGTCCAATTGTTAAAATGCCACAAACATCGGGGTCGAATTAATATTAATTCATTTTGTTTTTTATATTGGCATTTTTCTGAGGTTAGATATCAATTATCAGATATTAGATTAGACTAGTTATTAGATAATAGCAGCCGATTAAAACCGTCATTAATTTTATGAAATCTAGAAGTCTTCCTAGTAAATTGTTCACCATAAGCCTTAAAATCTTTGTTACGGGCCTTTCACTAAATTCAAAAGTTTCAATATCTTGATGTTGTGCGAAGGAATTACCCTTTCGCTTTCACATTTATTTATACAAGAGCTTCTATTATTATGTTATAATGACAGTTTAGCAATTCCCTAGCGCTAAATTGAATTAATCAAATTCAAAGATTTAGGCTTCAAATTTTAAAATTTAAAGATTTATTTTCAATTTCGTTCATAAGATTTTATTTATTAGTGTTTTATAGTACATACCTGTTTAATTCTAGAAGTTTTTCTACAAAAATTTTCCTGTAAGCCTTAAAATCTTTGTTGTGGGCCTTTCATTAAATTCAATATTTTAATTTTGCGCAAGGGAATTGCACTTTTGCCTTCACACCTATATTTACAAAGGCTTCTATTATCATATCACAATGACAGTTTTGCAATTCCCTTGCGCAAAATTGAATTAATCAAATTTAAGTTTTAAGAATTTAAATTTTGAATTTCATCCTTAATATTTTATTTATTAATTTTTATATTATATACCTTCACTTGAACACCACATAGTATGACTTGAAATATCAAACTTTAAAAAAAAAAAAATTAGCGTATTGAAATGGTTTGCACTTTACAATCGACTGAATAATGCTCTCTAATAATCCGCGACATAAAACGGATTAAAACATTGAAAGGAAACAAACAGAAGTGAGTGTTATTTACTAATTGATTTGCCACATTATGTAGATTATTTTAGCTACAAAAAAAAGTAAAAATACCCAAAAATCAAAAATAGAGTTTTGAGCGGTGTTAGTGAGGAGATGGCCCCAGTGTGTGACGGGCGGTTTCTTATCGTTTTAGTCTTATTGAACATTTAAATTTGTATTATTTCTTAACGTTCCTAGAACTATGAAGTTGATGTAAAAATTTAGCACAGATAGTTTTACCAGTACAAACTCTGTTGCAGAATAACGCTATTATCGTAAGCTTTTTAAACTTCACGGTATACGTCACACCACATTTTTATAGCATTTTTATAATAACGATTTAATAGAACTAAGCAGAGTTTATTATAATTTTTTCTTGAAATATAAAGATAATGTTGTTAAAATTTGGTACTGATTGGTTCAGTAGTTTTCGCGGTTAGAGATCACAAACAAAAAATGGCTTGTCCTTTCATATAATAGTATAGATAAATATACAACAACAGCTAAGTGTTTTGTATCTTTTATCAAAGCCAATTTTTTTTCTCAATAGGTTTTTGAAATAATGATTAAATCATCTTTATAAATAAAAAATGACCTTCAAAGGAGAAGTCAATTTGTAATTCATGAGCTGGTATATGAAACACTCTTTGAAGATCAAAGAGGGAAATTTAGATCGGGTGCTTTTATTTATTTATTTTTTACTAAACTGTATATCTTTAGTTTTGTTTGTTTATATGGATTCAACACTGACTAGGATGGATTATCCCACAGGTTACCAACCTTTTCTAGCCAATTCGTAAAATTCGAGATTCGTTGTTTTCCCTCCTTGATCCTTTCAAGCTTCACCACAAAACTTTAACTTAATATTAAAACCTATCTCGGTGATCTTTCATTATTATTTAAAACCTATATTAATGAGCAATTAAGAATACAAAACACATAAGGATTTTGATATGTTTTATTGTAGTTTAAGGTATTTCTTGTATTTTATTTTTTATTATTTAATAGATAAAAAGCAAAATATTAACCTTTTTTATATAATTATTGTTGATATGTATATATATATTTTTTTTTTGCAGAAAATGTTATTGTGTTAGTTCTTGAAATTAAAAAAATACTCAACAATATATTTTGTCGTCCATCTACAAGCCCTTTATTGTCTTATTATTGTTTGGATTTCAATAAATAATATTGCCGTTAATTATGTTTATTGCAATGTTATTTTACCATTATTGATTTAGCAATTAAAAGTTATACAAAAAAATAATATTTATAAAGTATTTTTTAATGTCTTAGTAACTTAGGAATATCTAGATACTAATGATTTGAATTTAAATTGATCCACGTTATAAGAATGTATCAAATTTTATCATATTTACTTACTTTTGATTTTTAATTCTTTTGATAATTCCAAGTGATATATATTTATATACAATAAATAAGATAACATTTATTAGTGCATCATAATGCAGACATCTTTCGAATCGATTTATTTATTTGAAGAAAGAGAATTTGGTTATTTTACTATATCATAATTCCACTGATCTCTGTAGAACAGATCGAATACCTAGGACAAAAACTAAACGTTCAACTTGAATTCACGTGCAAGACAGAAACGACAAGAAACTTCCTATCGTTATCAAAATCTTCAACATTTGTAGAGAAACGCTAAAAGATACCGATTATTTACAAAAGACTCATTTATATGACTAGTTAAACCTATTTAGACATAGGTAGTAGATCTGGGGCTCTACTCCTAAATTCATCTAAATCCTTACAATCCAAAAATCATCGAATGATCCTTAATGCTCCTTACTTTGTCACAAATAAACATCTTAATATTCCATATGTGGCTGATTTAGCCCAAACCAGTTACATATAATTTCATAGTAAACTCCAAAACCACTCAAATCCAACTTGCTCTTTCAAGTTGCTTCCCATTTTATTTCCGTCAACCCTCCGAGGTGTCTGAAAAAAATATGGATTTAAGTGCTGCTAGGGGACACACAAAGAAAAGAAAAGTTATTATGAACATAGTAATCACATTTGCTAGATTTTTTTTTTTTTTACATAGATACGTCTTTTAGCTTTCGTGGCCTGTACTATTTTGTTGTAACGTTTGTTCAATTTAAAAAATGTTAAATTTTGACACGCTCTAGCTCTGTAGATGTTGCTCGGATTGAAAATTTGACAGTTTCCAAGTCAGAAATGCAGAATATTTTTGGATAATAAATCCTAAACGGAGCTAAATTGATTTGATAAAAAAACGCCACGTTTAAAAAGCAAACTTTCTCTCAACTTTGTTTATTTCAAATAATTTGTAAATGTTATTTTAATTTAATTATTTATTAAAGTAATTAATTCTTATATTCTTTGTTTTGTTATATCAATTTATTGAAATTTACAACTGTATGAATTTGTACATCAAGTCAATGTGTGTTAATGACGATTACAATAACATGTCAAAACTTGAAAAGAACTACTCTTCAGTAGCACTTCAATAAAAATTCTACTCTAGAAGATCTCTAGGCCATCATCTTTTCAGACACCTCAGAGGATCATCAAGAACGGAGTGGGAAGCAAGAAACTAGTAGATTTGTGTGGTTATGGAGCTTACTATGAAACGATAGGTATCTGGTTTTGGCTAAATCAACAACATATGGTACATTAAGATCTTTATGGATAAGTTTAGTGGTGACAGAGTAAGGAGCATTGAGAATTTTTGAATGATTTAGGATTGTAAGAATTGGATACGAGATGAATTAGATGGTTTAGTGGAGCCCCAAAGCTCATTTTCTTTTTAATTCTAAAATGTCAATTGGGAAAAGCGGTAGGTTATAGATGGACATATCCATGATCAATTGTTTTTCCTAGTCAGAGAGAAATGTTTTTTCTTCTATTGTATACAGTTGTAAATTTCAATAGTTAGATTAAAAAACTAATAATATAAATTATTATATAATATAATAATAAAATGTATGTATTTTCACATATTTAAGAGTTTTTAAATTGATTCCCTAATCTTTTAGTTGTTTTTGAAAAGTCGTAACAAACAGCACAGTTATAGCGTTGTAAATTTTATTCACCGCTGTTTTCTCGAATCTGAAAAGAGCTGTTCTTTAACGTAAACTGAGTATTTACGAGTTTACTAGCAAGAATTCCAAAGTGTACTGTTTTTTTTTTTTTTTTCCAACTAAGTGGTCGTATCTTAGGGCAGACGTGTTCCTCGTGAATCTAGTTCGTAAAATATATCCCGCTCTCCGGAATGTGTTCTATCCCAAATCGATGAATATGAGAAACTGTTTAGCGTCATTTTGTTCATAAATATAAAAAACAATTTCGTAAAGGGCGCAAGGGGCCTAAGATATTATACCGTTACGCATCCACAATGGACGAGCTTGGTAATAGGAATTCCATTATTTGATCCTAACTCAGTGTGGCTGCTACCGTCGTATTTCCTCGCTCCGATGGAAATTCGGCTGAAAAATTGAAATAAATATTCAGGACTGAATGGGGTATATTCTTATATTCGGATGTTTACAAATTCGGGATTGAATTAGCATTTTAACTTTTTTTTAAACGGATCCAACAGAAGTCTGGCTTGTCGTCTGCTTATAGGGTTTATATTTACGTCCAATAAATAATCACCTTATTAACTCTGAAGTCCTTAATCTGATGTAGTAAGGAGGTAACGTAAAGGAGATTATCGTAAGTTATATATTTCGTCGTAGGACTCGATTCTCCTTTCCATATAACTACTACTTCAAAATTCTAAAAAATTGTTCTACACAAAATAATAAATGAATCTTTAGCTTTGCCATCTGAAATAAGCTAACAGGCAAAAAAATCCATTCATTTTTTTTTTTTTTTTTTTCTTGGGTATAAGTTTCGTTGTACGACCTATACTTATCGAATGCAAGACGAAAATATCTGTCATCTCAGTGAGTAAGTGGTTAAGTCGAATTTTGACAGAGATGAGTTAGGTGACTAAAAAGAATTGTGGAGGTTTTTCTTCACGGTGAATAAGTTTAAGTAAGATGTTTTTTTTTTTATATAACATAGTTATTTAAAATGAATATCTTGGTTAAATATTTGTTCACCGTGAAGAAAAACTTTCAGCATTCTTTTTAGTCACAACTTATTTTGATCAAAATTCGACTTAACCACTTATTCAGTGGAATGACAAATATAAACCTTATTAATTAATGTTAACGTGTTATGGATGCTTGACCATTCCAGCCAATATTAGGAGGCCGCTAACTAATTTTATACTGAAAGCTCTCTATCAATTATTTGTCTATGAAATATATTTTCATAGTGCACATTATAAACTCTGCGACAAAAAACAGTTAAATAAAAAATATAAATATATCAGAAAAATGTACCATTCGTTTAGATTAGAAATTTACTGACAACCAGCACATTCCACGCTGTTTTTTTTTTTTTTTTTTTTTTTTTCATTTTATGGGTTAACCATAAATAAGTTTTATTTTTATTTGGATGAAGATCACATTTTATTTTATTAGATCATGACGCTAAATTATTTATTTAGGGCATAAGAAACGCATTAGCATTATCAATATTGAAACATATAGCATTATCAATTTGAATAAAAGTAAGCATAAATAAAAAATAATAATTTACAAGATTTTAAACTAGACCTATACCCTATCGAAGATGAAATGATGAACACAAATGGTAATATTTTTAAATTATGCTAGGTTTTATTCAAATAGTATGTTTTATAATCCTAATTCTATATGCTAATTCCATATAGTATGTATATATATCAAACTTTAAGCCGAGAAAATAAAATAAATCCACTCATACATAAATGGGCCGAGTTTAAAAGCGTGTTTTATTTTCTGTGTTCTATGGCTTAAGAAATTTTTCAGATCACTTGGCAGATTCTGCGATAGGAAACGTTACGCGTGCACTAATATATCAATCTGTGAAACATATTCGAAAAGAACATATATTAAAATCCAAATAGTTAATACTAATAACGAGTTCACATTTCTTTGTTTCTGTTGAACGTACCAATAGGAGAAAAAATGATTCCATGAAAAAATGTTGTTATAAAATTTATATGAAATTTGTTGACAGCGAATGGATTTTTTAATAGAAAATCGAAAAAAAAGTTATCTTCGATTTTATCTAAAAAATGATGGATTATTATAATACCATCTGTATGCCATGTTTAATTGTTTCACAAATATTAGATCCTATTTAAAAAAATAAATATCGACGTTTCATAAAACATGATGTTTACTGTCGTTTATAGCACAGTCAATTTATACCCTCATAAACGGTTTCGTTATAAAATTGCAATTTTAAAAATTAAATATTCAGCAAGTACAACAAAGATTAGTATTAGTGCAATAAAATTCTCCTATTCCTTCCCACGCTGAAGGAGGTGCTAACATTTTTAAAATTCCTGTCCTAGGTCATGTTCTTTCAACTTTTTTAAAAATAGTAATTTCAAACATATTATATAAATCTTTCTTTGTTAAAGCAAATTTCAGATAAATATTTTCTCCTTTAATTCCGCTTGGTATTTTATAGTTTACTTTTTTCTCCATAATCATTCTGATGTATGATTATTTTTAAGTGTTCATATAGTAAATAAATTATGAAATTATGACTATTGGATAAGTGCTTGTGTTGTTAAAAAAAAAATGAGTTAGTTAGATATGTTATTTTAAAAATTAATTATTTATTTATTTATTTGATTACTGTTATTTTAAAAATTAATATTACTATCTTTGAGTTTATATATATATATATATATATATATATATATATATATATATATATATATATATATATTTCTTTTTTTTTTTTTTTTTGGCTTCAAGACTTGTCAACACAATAGTTTATATTTTGAATGAATTTCAAATGAATTCTCTGAAATAATTTTTTTTTCTATTAAAAAACTAACTTATAAGATTAATACATAGATAAACGTTTGAAAATATATTTATATATACATATACAGACCAGATTTCAATGTAGCCAACTCAAGTGGCGGAATGGGATCGTTTGGGTCGGGTACCTACCCAGAGCAAACTTAAGATTGTAATTTAGATACAGCGCTCGGCCACTCTGTTTAGATTTCCACTCTTTTATTTATACTCCTTACTATCTAACTTGCCCGTTTCTTAACTTAATAGCAATAGTTTCAAAAGTAATCCAATCTACTTTTGTAAAATGTTTAGTTTATATTTTTATTTTTAATGAATATAAATTATTTTCATTATCAAGAACTTTTTTATTTTCTGGTGTTGATCAATAATTTAGTAACTCAATTTCTTTCACTTAATTTTTTTTTAAAACCTAATGCTGCTGTTATAGTCTAGTCAATAAACACGTTGTGGAGTGCATGGAATATGCGATAATTTTTGACTTCATAGCTTCGTTAGGAATAGTTAGAAAATAAACATACTAAAAGTCCCCGCCCTGGTGGAAGGGGGAGAGCTAACTGTGGGGGGAGGGTAGAAGTTCAATTTTTTTGTTTCTTCCCTCCCCCCACCCTCAGCTCACCCCCCACGGGCGGGGACTTTTAGTATGTTTAACTTCTAACTACTGTTAACGAAGCTGTGAAGTCAAAAATTATCGCATATTACATGCACTCTACACCCCTCATTTCAGTACTCTTTTACTGGGGTCGCAGTTCTCTGCGAAAACACGTTTGTTGGTACTCATTTAGCTGCAGTTCCGAAACTAATTGTTTGATCCGAAATTTCTATTTTTTTTTCTGAATGCTCCTTAAATTTACTATAAGAACCTATATATTAAATTTGTTCAGTCTTATTAAATTCCCCACACCATCTCGTTTAAAATCACTTACTATTTTGAAATCCAAGTTTTTTTTGCATAGTTTTCACTATAACTCCATAATATAACGGCATACTTTAACTAGATTTTAGTTGGAAAAAATAACTTTCAGATCTGACGAATAGTTTTGGAGTTATAGTAAAAACTATTACCTGATTATTTTTACTCTGCGTCGTAGTTTCAGCCCAAAAGTCCTATTAAATAAGATCCCATTACCCAGATCTGATACACTGTGATGTGGTTTCATCTTACAAGGAGACGTTTTGACTTGTAACTCACAGATTTGAATGTCGATTTTCGTGTGGGTAATTCCGCTAATCAGCATTTGGAGCTGAGAAAAAAAAAATGAAAGTCACGTTTTATTTTTTTCTCAGATCTCAGTCAAGACAGAGAAATAATTTTTTCACGTTAAATTGTCGTTTTGTATGCTATCTCTTTACCACAACCAAAACCAGATAAATAATCTTATAATAATATCAGGTTTTGGTTTTAAAATGAAATCTCGCATTAATGTCCGGACAATATAGGCTGACTAGGGCTGCGTAGGGCTATTGGTAACTAAAAATCGTTAAGTTTTAAGTCGCAAACGTCTTAGATATGCCCGATTGGGGTTGTACTTAAGAGACTGGCATAGACTGTTGGAAAGCTAGTTTTTTAAGTGTCGTTCCCCTAACAAAATATATTCCACTGGGATATGCTTTAATTCTATAGCAGTTCTAAAACCCAGGAGTGCTTTCAAATTACATCCTTTAATTTTTTTTGCTAGAAGCTCCAGTAAACATAGCTTTTTATTGTTCAGTGCCCGAGATCTTTTAATGGTAACGGTGCAATGGAACTGATCACTGCAATTTATTTCAATTCAATTTAAAAGGCAAGCTACCATATTTTTAGTACTTTATTGCACCCGATCGCCGTTCCTAAGTAATGTACTACGGGTATCTTTTATAATTCATTGATGGATGAATCTGTTTATCCTTGATCTCTGAGATATCTTAACAAATTATCTGTGGCGTTGGATTTGCATACATAAATATTTATCTTGTCCAATTATGGGAATCTCTTTAGCACATTTCTCTTATTGAACTTTTCCATCGAACTTGGAAATAAAATAGTCTCTTTATATCTGGGATAAGCGCCGTAAAGCTGTACCCCACATCGCTGCGATCATTGCACCTTTTTTTCTATCTGATCTAGATTTAGATCTAGAAATATATTCCTGCTGATTGTGAACTAATTTATCTCACTGATTTAATTATAGACATTCAAAATATCAAACGTAATAACAATTTATTACTAATAATCACACTTATAACCACATTTATACTATATACATGTTCGAAAAAAAAAGGCAGATATATCAATTGGGTATAGGCTTACTAGATGTATCTCATGTGTTAAAAAAAAAAAAAATTGTAGTTATTAAGAAATTTATTTATTTATTTGATTACTACTTTACGTGGCGTGTACAACAATTCAGCATAGAGGCTCCATTACATTACATTTGTTATTAGAATTATACATTATATTAGTTGATACATGCTGTTTTCTTTGAGAAGGGTTTTCTTTTAACAGTTTTTTTTTTTAAAGCTTTCGGTTTTAAAGCCTCGCAGTATCTTTAGAGATGCAACGAAGTCCTAGAAGATAACAGTCGGGTGCAATCCTTGATAATGTGCTCCGTTGTCAGCAGGCAGTTGCAAGTGCTGAATTCTGGTGGAGGATTGCCAGAAATTCAGAAATAATATAATCTACTTATTTAAATCGGATTTCCCGATCACTAAAATTGTAGCTAAATGTTGGGATCTTCGAAAAATAATGTTTTCTTTTTAAATTTAAATTACCCCTGATGGACTGTTTATATTTAATCGATTAATATTCTGTGTCGATATCAATTTTATTATTCCTCCTATACAGAAATATATTAAGAGGAACGAAGAAATTAAGAAACAAAAAAAAAAGATGCATCAATGATTCTAGCCTTTGGATCGACACGTATATGCTTAATCTTGTTTTTTACAACCTAATGTTATAATACATAACTGTTATAGATGGTAGTGCCTATGGTCATGTAATACAAAACACCTGTAAATATTACCAATCATAATTATTTTATTATAAATGTTTGCACTGAATGAGTGTATTTATTTATTTACGAGCTCATAAACTAAGTATGTAAAAAAAAAATAGTGTTCCGTACTTTAAAAACTCATTTCCTAGTGTAATATTTAAATGCTATGAATATTCATTTTTTTTTTAAATAATAATAATATAATAATAATTTATCTACAATACTCCATTTATTATTAAAGTGCAAAAAATAAATAAACCTCCAGTTTTTCAGTTTATGAATCTTGAGTTTCACCATTGCCTGTTTTTTTTTTATTTTGGCAATTGCGAAAAATCAAATGTGAATTAGGATCTTTTACCAAAGCAGTGCAATGCAAGTATGCCGTAATTGTTTCTGGAAATCATTTAAAAAAAACAAACAAGAAATGTTTCAAATGTTCCACCTGACCTTTGGCGGGAGGTTGGCAATTCATTATGAAAAATTCTGCTCTTTTTTTTTTTTTTTTTTTTTTTCCTAAGAATTTTAATTGAAATAATAATTCAGAGAGAGTGTGCACCTGAATTTTCGTTCAAAATTCTAAATGAGGCGGCATTACTTAAATGAATTATCGTTTAGGTTAAGGTGGTAAAGGTTATGTATAAAATGACCTAATAACCTAGACTTCGAAATTAATGATGTATGAATAGTTATAATTATAAAATATGTTGAGATTTATTTGAGTATTTACAGGCTTGGGAATCAGAAACGTGCTCATTGTTCGTTGTTTTCATTAAATAACCTCTTTAGTTATTAAACAGTTCACGTTTGACGGATTATATCTTTGTATATATGTCAAGGTGTATTAATACTCTTTCAAACAAAAATGTTTGTTTACTTCGGTAGCATGTCACTGCTTGTATATAATCCATTTCGTACTGAGATTTTCTTGAGCGATTTCTTTTTATGAGTTTAATAAGAAACATTTAAGATGTCTAGGTTAATAGTGTGAGTGAGCGCAGCGTGCAACGAGAGATTTTGTCAAAGAAAACCCCAGAACAATTCTTCAAGAGCTTGCAGAAAATTGCTCTCAAAAAATCGATTGCTGACCACTCAAGGCAATAGTAAAAAGTAAAAAAAGACCGAAACTCAGATATCTGCTTGAAAACTCACCGTCATGGAGTTTGTAGTACACTTCTTTCCTGAAACAGAAACGGACGTATTCTACAAAGAATAGTCACTTGTGATGAAAAGTGGATCCTATACGGCAATCCTAAACTTTCTAAACAGTAAAGAAAGGAGAATGAGTACAAAATTTTCTAAAGCTAAACTTAAAAAAAGAATTTATTAGTTACTGTTTGGTGGGTTTTATTTGGGTTGATTCTCTACAGCTTTTTGAATCCTAGTGAAGCAATCAATGCCAAAGTTTATTGCTATTAAAATGATGCTATGCACAAAAAATTGGCATTTATGAAGCCATCTTTAGTAAATCAGAAAATCCCAATCATGTTGCAATGCAATTGACAGCCCCCTCCCCCCATTCATCACTTAAGATCTTACGAAGATTGTTTGAGCAACGTCATGAGATTCTGCTTCATCCACTCTACACTCTAGAACTCACGCCAAGCATCTACTAGATTTTAATATTAATTTCACAATCCACCAATTCGATGAACTAATTTATAATCAAAATGCGTTTTAGACTTTTTTAATAACAAGGACTGTAACAGGATATAGAAAAGTTATTAGCTCGCTTGCAGAAAGGTATCAGGATTATTTTGCTTGATAATATATATATATATCTGTACCACTTCAACTGATCAAGGATGTACAGTTACTGAGCC
Organism: Euschistus heros; assembly: GCA_003667255.2. Taxonomy (NCBI): domain Eukaryota; kingdom Metazoa; phylum Arthropoda; class Insecta; order Hemiptera; family Pentatomidae; genus Euschistus; species Euschistus heros. The sequence continues at coordinate 316,093 of RCWM02000158.1, read as the reverse complement.
AATGTCTGTGGAAGGAGGAGATTTGGCCATAATCACGCTCAACCGTCAATTTTTTCCTTAACTAAGGGTACCCAATTTAAAGACCGTGTGTGCCCCAGATGGGCCTTCCTTCCTCGAAGTCGGCCCCAGCGTTAAATTACAGAAAGCAAATTTTCAGCCGCCCTTCAACTAGTCTCGAATTCGGGCCCAAGATTTTTTAGATTATTTTTTTTTTTGTTCGTGTGCTTAATCTAGCCCTAATATCTTCCAATGCTTTTATTTTTGACTAAAACGCCATCACTCTCGTGCGGTTGCATAAAAATTATCTAAATTGTACCGCCAGGGTCTTTAATGCTGTTTAAAACGAGTTGCCGTAAAGTTGAAAGTTATCTTTCTGATTGCCTCGTTTTTAAATACAAAATTATCAGGGCCCTTAGAATGATTTGAGGGGGCAGGGAAATGGCAATTAGCGGAGGGAGGTAGCAACACGCCTGGTAATTAACAGTCCACTTCAACTGTCGCTCGCTTTTATTGAGGCCGTAAACGGAAAATGAGAACGCCCACTTGCAAGTTTAACTCTTACCGCTTTTCATATCCCATTACACTTAAACTTTCAGTGGTTGGGTGGTTTATTTGTTTAGTATTAATTATTTAATCTCACTCTGATAGCATATTGCTTAATATTACTTATCACACTGTAATTAGAACAATTACTTAGTTTTTCTTTCATTTCTTTATTCACTACTATTACAAACGCAACAATTATTGAATTAGTTAACAATAAATGTAGTACTGGTTTGGTTGGCATAAGGATGAGTGCATTTAACCCTCATGGCATTGGTCAAAATAACTAAATGAATAAAATCATGATGAAGGTAAATTAGATGCGTCAGAAAATAGCTGAATAGAAAAAGATGGAACAAACTTATTTTTGGCAACGGTATTTGACGTAGGTTGTAAACAGTTCATATTCATAATAAAATGAACTTTATACGTGAAATGGATATAATCTGTTATAAATATTAAATAATAAGATCTAATAAGCTGTAGGGTTTAGTAAATAAATAAAATTTTAATCGTTTAACTCCGCAATGGTAGAACATTGGCCTAACGAAAGTTTCTTGAGTTAGGTGTTTCCTTTTTTACTGTTACGTTTATACTTCCTGTCGAGTGTAGTAATCGTTATCTGAAACTCCCCGGCGCTTTAGCTTTCAGAAACTTCCGAAATATCAACTTCTGGGGTCATTTAACCTTATTAGGCTTGAGTTCCATAAACTGGAGTTCTCTGAGAGAAGACTCGTTGATTTCTATTGATATTTGCTTTGTTGGGAATAATTGTTGTTACGGAGTTGATATTTTCTCCGATAAGCTTAATATAGCAAGTGTAATACGAAAAAATATTCGATCATAAAGTACTGGTCTCTTTTTTTTTTTTTTTTTTTTTTTTTTTTTTATATTCCCGTTAGGTTTAACAGTTGATTCCTTTCTGTTTCTAGATTGTTATGGCAGTGATGACTTCATTGTTTTGTTTTTTTTACGGTCTGTTATGAAGGATAATGATAATGAGCAGCCATAATCAGCGGATCTAGACGATTGGTCACTGTCAGAAATCATGGTTCCACAGCTACTTGAGAGGGTTTAATTCCTCCTGGCTGCCATTGCTTGCTTAAGCAATGAATTGCTGCTAGGAGACTGTTTCATTTGGCTCTTTAAAATCTCTAAAGTCAGTTGTGTCAAAAAAAAAAAAAAAAAAAATTAAATAAAGAGGGAACTTATTCTTGGTTTAATGGTAATTTTCCTTAACCATTCCGTATTAATAACTATTTTAAGCTAGTATCTATTTTATAAAATTTTATTCATCGTGAATGAGTGATGTTATTGCTGTAGAAAAATGCTAATAAAGTGCAAATGTAATATGTAGTTTAGTGAGCTTCGTAAATAAAATATAAAATCAAACTTAAGTCATCAGGTACAACGTATGTTTCAAGCGATATTGGAATTGTAAATAACTTAAAAGGAACTCGCAGTTCAGTACAAGAGAATGTATTCCTATGTTGTGCGAAGTGAGGATCGCTATCAGATGATGCTAACGACTGCTTGCGAATAACTAATTTCAACTCGTAAACTTTATTGGCTAGTATAAGTTCCATTTGGAGGGGGCAGTTATGGCTGTATCCTCCACTCGGCTAATGGCGCACTACAGTTTATACCCTCGCCAATTGAGGCTATTTACTCCTTCCTTCCCTTAATTAGTATCTGTTGCACCCGACCGGGATCGACGTACCTGTTGACCCGATTTGGTCAGGAATTTCTGGAAAAATCCTCCGAGTAGAGGAATCACATCTTGAGTACCTAATTAGCATAATCAATTCCATCTAAATAACGTCCAGTTTCGTTTAGTTAGTCGAGGATTTAGACATCCAAATTTTGATTCATGCTTGCCAGATTTTAAAGTCTGGATAAAAAATACGAGATGAAAATGTTAATTCCTTTAGAAGATATAATTTATTCTTCATTTTTTGATACACCATTTTTAAATTATATTAATTTGAATTCCATTAGAAAGTCGGGAGCTTCCATGATACGGTGGCTTTTAGAAGGCGACAAGCACTGACATTTTGTCACTGTGCAGGCAACTAATTTTTCACCTTACTTGTTGCTAAAAAAGATATTGCAAAAGGATGCCAAATAGCTTAGCAGGAATAAAATAGTAAGAATGAATGAAGAGGAGAGATAATCATTATTCTATTTTTATAGCTCTTTTTTTTTTTTGGTCTCGAAGTAAATAACACTTAAATGTTTATAGATACCCGCTCATCTATTAGGATGTCATCGCTGTGCGTAATAAGGCTCAGGGGTTAATGGCATAATACTAAAAGGTCGCCCTTCAAAGAATTAGGAAACGAGTATATGTTTAAATTAATTGTATAATGCTGTTTCTGTTGTACAGATAATTTAAATTTACCATAGTGTGTGCAAGTAACGAACTAATCAAAATTAAAGAATATTAGGACCTAATGTAGACTGAGTATGAATAAACGAAAGAATAGTTGGTAGAGTATTGGGGTAGTTTGGTAAAATTTTGATCTCTACATTTATAAGCCGTTATATTTTGTCCCCTCAACTTGTTAAACCAATTGTCCTACATTTTTAAAATTTAATATATAATATATATAAGCGCCTGTTGCCAGAACGTGCACGTACGAGGTATCACATATTAGCCAACAATATATTGGGTTGTCAGAAAATTAATGTAGGATTTCATGTTTAAACTAAAACCTGAATTATGATTAGAGAGATTAATTATCAGGTTTCGGTTGTGGTAAAGATATATCATAGAAAACTACAATTTATTATTTCTCTATCTTGGCTGAGAGCTGAGAATTTTTTTTACTCATCTCCTAATGCTCATTGATTGCTATAACTGTAGTTTTACACTATTATAGTTCCTTAAAACGCACAAGAAAATCGGTATTCAAATCTGTTATAAGTCACAACGTCTCCTTGTAAGATGGAACCACGACATCACACTGTATTAGATCTGGATAATTTAATAGGACTTTTGGGCCTTGCAGATAAACCTCTAAGGCTTCTGAAATAAATATGGCCTCAGGACTTTCAATTAAAGAAGTATATTAGAAGTGCTACCAATCAGTAGTTTAATTTCAAATCATAAAGATTATATTGTATAAAATTGTAAATTTCAGTATCTAGCATAAAAATAACCTTTTAACTATAAGTTTACACCATTGATATACTTTTCGGCAATACTTTTTTTAGGGTATGATTTCTGGATTCCCCTATAGAGAAAAATAAATAAATGAAATAATAATAATGTGTTATGTTAATGCATGTGGTTAAACATGCATGCTAACTATATCATCTTATTAAATTAAGATGTTTGCTTATAAAAATGAGAGAGAATGCAAAGGACTTTATAGCTATAATAATGTTTGTTTTATGAAGAGACATATATTGTGTCAGCTGCTGAGTTGGTTGGGTAGCTGATTTAGGACAGTGTAGGACCGGCCATTTGTGGAAGCGGTGCGAGTGTGACCACAGAAGTTACAGTCGGCCGCTAGATCGCAAATAATTTATATGATGTGGTCAGCATTTATTGGCACTCTCTATTGGATGTTTATGGCGGGTCCTTTATGTGCCTTCAATTAACATATCCCTGGGGCTATGGCTTTATTTCAGGTGGGATCCGTTAAAGCTATAAACTGGTGTAGTGTGCTATTCCAATTTGGGTTCGGCAACAGGAGGTACTCAAATAGCCATACTCGTAAACTGGGTGCTTTACCATTCCAGCTTATATTATGAGACCGCAATTTATGGTATTCCAATGCAAATACAGGCGTACAGAAATTTATAAACTAGTCCTGTCGAATGTACAGCTGTATATTGCCTACCTATTGGGGGATTGTTTTAGAATTGTTTATTCGGAACAATCAATATTACACTGAAAGCAAACCAGTTAATATTTCTCTGCCAAATATATTTTCAATCTATACAGTAGAACCGTACTAATACGACTTTCTCTAGACCGACTCTTCGGGTAACCCGACCCTCTCACGGAGTGCGCGGACAAAGTTATACATTTCGGTATGCAAACGTGAGTTTTATTGCTTGTAAAGCAAAATCCAAGTTTTAGATCTTGAAGCGTCACCTCTCGCTAATCGGTAGTGTCAAAGCGTCAACTACTTTGAGCTTTTCTACGTTTCACCTAAATATCTGCTGCACGGTCGGTTCTTAAGAAATGCTTGTTTATTCAAAATTAGGTTAGACTAAATTTAATAAAATTTGAGCAAAAAATAATCCAACTAGCCTAAACGTAACTAAGATACAGACTTTTAAATTTTCGGAATTCTCTCAAAACAGGCAGATTTTTTTTTTACTGTTTTTTCTTATCAACGGCGTTTATATCATTATTCATTAAGAACGATATAAAAATGAGTTAGGTTGCTAAAAACCAAACTAAATATAATGGTATTATGGCCAGTGCTTCCGTACATAAATAGCTGGCTAAAACACAAATTTACATGCCTATGTAAAGATATTAATCTATAAATGTATCGTACTTTTCTATTTCCTTTGTTATTTTTAGAAATGTTGATATATAACTTTTAATATGATTATAATAAAAATATGTGGTTCATTGAAATCTCCGGTTAATCCGACTTTTTGGCCTCTCCTCCCTACCCCTTGGTCTCTTAGGGGTTGGATTAATGAGGTTCTACTGTATTTATAATTTTAGAGTAATCAGCTATAACATTTTCTGAGTTAAACATAATCTATTACAGATGCAAAAAGGGTTCGTAATATTTCAATTTATCAATTATACTATTTAAAAAAATGGAAGAGAAATTTAGTTAAAATGTATACGAATACATAAATTTATTTTCTTGCTAAAAAAAATGTACCTATAATACGAATAATATAATTAATATGGAAATAATTATATGTATGGTTATATGTATGGTTTAGAATATACAGTTACAAACGAAAAATTCCACTCAATTGATTTTTTTCATTTTTTGGCTAAAAGTAATATTATATTTTAGGTATTTACGTTACCATATATTATTATGTATTAACCAGGACATATGAAACGTACTAGGATTGATAAAATAAAATCAAAAATAAGCTAAAAAAAAAACACTAATTTTAAATTTAGGACATTTTTTAATAATGTGGTTTACATCAGCTCCTTGCGTTCATTACGTCTTGCATTTGATGGGTTCAAAATCTAATGTGATCACACGAGTTAGTTAGTTAGTTAGTAGAACCTTGGGGAAAGCTGAAAATGAATTTTTTGAGGGTGAGGAAAATAATAAGTATGAACAGTCAAGAGAACTGCCTGTGCAAACATGATAAATGATAGGGAAAAAAGACTTGAAGTTTAACAACAGTATGTTCAGCAAAAGCAAGATTCCATGCTTTGAGTGTAAACTAAATAATAATGAATAATGTTTAGTATTTTGTTATCTGTTATACCTTTGTCAATATAGTGTTCACAAGCCTCCAGATATTGGGGCGTTATATCTATACAGATACAGCAAAAAGTTGGAACTATGTCTTATTTCATTTTCTGTGATTACAGGAATTTTTTTTTTTTACCTATAATCTGTTTTGATGAAGACATAACCTGTATTATTAAAAATTATTCAAACGAATATTTTATATGGATGTTAACTGTAATTACTTGAGATGATTATTCACTTTAAGCATTTTAAATTTCGAATCATTTATATCTTGATTAAAATGTTCTGACAATAATTTTAACTACCGACATTTTTTCTGTGCCCGTAATCTGATAACTGGTCAAATTAGGTATCGTTTACAAAATTGCCTCGCTCGCCATATTCCATCCATCTCTTTTCGGCCAGTGGCAATTTTCGTCCCTAAAAGGAAAACAATAATTAGTGAATATGAATCTCCATAACGCTGTGACCAAAAGGAGACTTGGCCCGACGAGCAAGCTCGCACGGAATCCGAGCTCAGAATTTTTTTTATGTAAACAAAACTATTAAGACGTAAGCGTTTTTGATCCGAAGCTGCCCTAGAAGGTAAGGCTATATATTTCCATCGGTAGAATTCCATTCTTGCCTTCAAGTTTTTTTATGCCATTCATTTAGTTTTTTTTTATTTTTTAGCTTTTAAATATCTTTATCAAGTGCGCATTGAATAAAAAAAAAAAAGATACCCGTTCATATTTTTTATTACCACTTTAATAGATCAATTCCGTCCATTTAGTGTTTTTAAGTTATTATGTGCATTTTGTTATTATGAATTTGTTATGATATATTAACAATTAATGTTTAATTTTCATAAATAATAGTAGATATATGTAATGAAACTTTTTATGAGAAGGATTCAGTTATTTTAGAAGTTAAAACAAATAATACCAATATTCATAATTTGTAGTACACTGTAATAAATTTGTTTTAATATATTTTTGCATATATTTAATTATTCGAAATAGGTTTAAGAGAGCTTTCCTATTTAATAATTTGGTTGAATAACCCATATAGCATTCCCAACAAATAGTAATAGTAGTTTAATTTTCCTGACTTATATACATATACATTACATTATATTAAATATCGATGCTATACATCATATACATATATATATATATATATATATATATGTATAAAGAAATGTTATGAAGTCTCTAATAAACATTTCTAAACTAGAAATAAACAATTTCTATTAAAATAAATTACAACAATTCTTCCAGTAAACAAAGAAGTTAGAAAACTTAGTTTTTAAAATAATCATTTTTTACAATTTTAACTTTTAACTTTTTAATTTATATTTAATAAGACATGTTGCCTCCTTTGGCTTGAATTACTGCTTGCAATAGTCTTAGCATACTTGTAAATAACGAAATAAATGATAAACATGGACTGATGGAAATTTCAAAAACATAACCTGAAATTCCATCGTTTGTTATTAACAGGGAAAAACATTGTGTGTTTAATCCTTAATGTATCACGTTTAATAGATAATATTAATATGAATATAAACCAAGTATGGATTAAGGTAAAAACCAGGAAATTTTCCAGAATAGTTTAATTTCCTTTGCCACATCTATTGAACTTCCCCAGTTATATTTAATCTTATTGCTTTTTATTTTTTAGACTTTTCCGTTCATATTTCATCCTAAGCATTCATATTTAAATATTTTCCAATTATGTTTAATCTTTTTCTATTTTATTTTAAACCATTTCGTTTATATTTCACCCTTCTTCCTATATTTTTAGTCTTTTCACCATCAGGTTGAACCATATTCCAATTTTATTTAAACTTTTTTTTCTGAATGGAATAAGGCCTATAAATTTTTATGAGAAATCGGAGAAAAAGCCCAATAATCATCAAAACGCATAAGAATAAGATATGATTTATTTTATTTTTATATTTGTTTCCTGTTTTTTTATCTAATAATAATTGCTGGATTGTCAAAAAATGACGTTTTGATGATTATTATCCTTTTTATCCGATTTCCCATACAAAAAAAATTAGGGGCTTGGTTCCATTTAGAAAAAGCTTAAATTGAAGTCTAAAATGGTGGAAAATGCTTCAACATAAATGGGAAAAGACTAAAAATATATAGAGAAGGTTAAAACATAAATGGAATAGTTTAAAATAAAATGTAAAATGATTTAATATAACTAGAAAATATTAAATGTAACTAGAAAAATATTTATTATTTATTTATCATTCTTGAAAAAGTTTAAGTAAACTTGAAAAATGTATACATGATACCTTTGGTGTAGCTGAATTTTCCTTTAATTTGAGTTGATTTGTTATTATTTTTCATACTTAAAAAGAAAAGTTTAAATAATAACTTTCAGTCAATTAGTCACTGAGGTTTAAAATTCTTCGTGTTTAAGTATGCTTTGTCAGGATAAATAGTTATTGAGGTGTCAGGGCCGTGTCTTACGTCATGTGTGTAAATTATATATAATTACGGAGCAAGGATAGGTCCTTTCGGAACTCCACCTTCGCCTGGGTTATAGTAGATAATAAAGTTTCTTGAAGTACAGAAAAGGAAACAGATTTTTTTTTTTATACTAATATGTATTTATGACAACCTACTTGTGTTGGTGGTGTTATTATAATCATAATTATTTTGATTAAATTATTTAACGGTTATATTTTTTTTTCTTTTTTTTAAACTATTGATTATTTTTTTCAGGTAAGCAGTTTCCCAATGTATAATGTCAACAAATATTAATAAGGTATTTTCTTATTTTTATTGGCTTATTATTTTTGTATTTAGCGGTCTTGAAATAGTTTTTTTTATCCTCTTGTGTACTTGTGAATTTCCCTGAGGATTGACGGGGTTTAATTAGCTATATACTAAACTATAGTTTATATTTTACAACAATAAGTATATTGTTAAGAATAAGGTTTTTTATTTGTTCTGATACATATTAAACTTAATTTGCAAGAGTTGTGTAATTTTATGGGTAATATTTCCAGTAAAATGGTATACTGCTTTTATAATTAAAAATAAAAGTTTGGTTTTCTTAATAAATGTGTTGATGGTTATAAGATAATTTGAATGATTAAATAATAATAATTTTTCTCGTAGATCCAAGGCACTTTGTGATAAATTATAGTTTATAAAATATTGACGGTATAGCAATCGTAATTATGAATAATTAATTATTTGACTAATAATTACAAAATTATTATACATAAATAAAATAAAATATAGTGATAAATCAAAAAATGAAGTTATTGAAGTTATCAAAAAATAAAATATGATACAATGGTAAATAATAGCCCTAAACTTCTTTCCCATAACTCCTATCTCCATACAAATTATACCAATTCCAAAGACACAGCCGTTTCATCCCACTGTGCATTTGTTAGATATCAATAGAATGATTTATAATTTAACAAAACTCGATGAAACTATTGAGCACTGTTAGCGGAAGCTAACCAGGCTTTAGTTGATCCACGAGGTACTCAAGTTTCGAGATTTTTCATCTTACCTTGAGGTGATCAGCGATGCCCTATTTATTGAGTGAGCGATTCTATGTGTGTTCTCCAACAATTTATCTTGTGTTTTAGCCGACAAAAGCTCTCAGAATATCTCCTTCAAGGAACAGAGCCCTTTAACGACCTTTCTTGTTATCAAGACTGAAATCTCCCTCCCGAACTTTTATAAGTCACCGTTGAACAGTGTACTCAATGTTTGTAGCCATTTGAGCCCCGTTCCGACCTACTTTAAAGGACATTGGGCAAAAATCAACGGGATTATTTCGAAGCAGTGTCCTATTACAATGGTGAACCAAAATTTTTATTTGCAAGATGAATAATAAATAGAGACATTAATGCAAAAAAATAATTTGTCAAACGTAAACAGTTTATTATCTTGAAAAGTAATTTAATGAAAATATGGAATCCTGCATTTCGAGGCAATCCAATAGTTACTCAATATGTTAAATGATATATCTTATAACGAACAATACTCAAACTTATACATCAAGTTACCCTAAACAGTGTGCCAGCTTGCTCTGACTCGCCCAACCCACGGGTGGTTTCCAGTAACCTCAGACAAGATGTTACTTCCTCATCGACTACCCGTGGGTGGCAGGAGAGGATCGAAAGACCCCTTGTTACACCCCCTTTGTCGTAATATATATTTATGAGCCTGGATATTAGTAAGGTAGATGTGTCGGGGCTCTTCCATTATTCATTTGTAAGCGGATCAGCACGTTTTGCTCTGTCTCTGTACGCTGTCGTCCGTTTACATCAAATAAATGGTTCTTAAAATCTAGAAACCGATGATTGGCTTGAATGAACAAAATTATAATTAACGTATTATAGTATGTATTATAGTATTATTATAATATAAATTATTATAAGACGTATTACTGAACCCTCTTCTCAATGTTTTGCTAACCATCAATCGTTTTGAACATGTTTTGCAACTTACAATGTAATTTTCATTAGTTGGTTTAAATTATTGTATTTTTCTCCATTAAATTTTTTAAGACATAGCTCTAACTATCTTACTATTAGCCAAGAATACTTTAGATTCTGAAAGAAATGATGTGTCGGTTGCTCTTAAACTGTATTTGAAACATGGTCATGGAGCAAGTTGGCCCATAAGAACCGGAGTATTCTAGCCTTCTTCTTGTTCCATGTTAAATAGAATCACGTTATTATTATTATTTGTACGTACTGAAATGAGGGGAATTAAAACGAGTGTTTTTTTAAGAATTTATTGCTGCGACCGAATATGATCTCATTTTTGTTTGTACAAAAAGGAATATTTGTTTTAAAAATCATATCTCAGAGTATGCTTAGCAAAGCGACTTTTGATTAGCTCCTAAATCAAGAAAAAAAAAATGATCTGTGCCTACATTCTAAGATCATAAATTATATTATTAGATCCATTCGTTTTACTAATTTAATAAAAAAAAAGTATAAAATATATTATAAGTCGTTAAAGATCAACAAGGATATTTGAAGAGTTCAAATCCCACCTTGGCGGACCCACGAAATGAATCTTGACCTTCCCACCCAGGCCAGGAAGACTGGGCAATGGAAAAAAAAAAAAAAAAAAAAAAAAAAAAAAAAAAAAAAAAAAAAAAAAAAAAAAAAAAAAAAAAAAAAAAAAAAAAAAAAAAAAAAAAAAAAAAAAAAAAAAAAAAAAAAAAAAAAAATTTGAAAAAAAAACTTATTTTAGGGCTATACCAGCGTTCGCAAAGTAACTAATTTAACAAGGAAGGTCTCCGAGTGTCCAAAAAAAAATGTAATGTGGGCATGTTCTCTACCAAATTTTTTATTTGTTTAAGATTTTTTCTTCATGGAGGTCTGTTTTTCATGTTACGTTCCCCAATAAACCATTATAACCCAGCCAGCTCTGATTATCGGTGGACTAGTTAGCGCTAACGGTATGGAAATGGCGGAGGTTGCCCGAAATACGAAACCTATTTGCAGGAGCTCGTTAGGTCAGGCCCGACTCCTCCTCCTATTAGGATCCGTCCGTCAAACCCGCAGCTAATTTTGGAACTGGACAACCATATCTAACACTGCTCTGATTGAATTGTATAATATTGTCACGCGTGTAAAGGTTTTTTCCTGTACAAGGGTAGCTTGTAACGAAAATTTGTTGAACAACATTATTTTATTGCTACATCCCTATACCCTGTTATTATTTCAATCATTAGGAAATGCAAAGAGGAGCTAGTTTACCTAGTAAACAAACAAACAAAAAAAAAAAAAAAAAAAAAAACAAAACAAAACTACTATTATATTTTTTAATTTGAAAATTGGAGTGAATTCAGCTATAAAAAAATATAGAGAGCTGCTGTTTTAATTTTTTTTTCAGTTTTGCTTGCTTATAGAATATTTTTTTCACTTCTATGGTAAAGGTTTAGTGCTCACATTCTAAGATCATAAACCATTAATCCATTCGTTTTAATTTAAAAAAAAAAAAAAAAGTATAAAAAAATAAAAGTCGTGCAAGCGATGCCTACTTTTAGAAAATTCAACTTTTTTCTTTTTTATCGTCCTTCTTTGAGTGAGAGCTACTCAAAAGAATAAGCTACAATTTCCAACGGGCTACAATTTTAATGAGGTTAAACCATATACAGGGTGAGTATCTCTTAGTGTAAATTTTTTTTTTTTTTACAGGGGAAGGCATTTCTACCTATCCATGTTTATTGGTTTATTTTCTTATTGCTTTCGAATAATGTGGAGGAGCACCATGGTGTTGGAAAATCATATTTTGTTAAACTTCAGGTAGAATATCGTGATGAAGTTGTAGTAGGATATTTTGTAACAATCCCAGCAATTCTCATCCTTCAATCTGTTGGGAAAACTATGAATATCAAACACTATTTGACAGCAGCACAAAAATGAATGAAGCAACGATACCCCACATGGAAAGGTAGAAATGACTTCCCCTGCAACTTATTGGAATAAAAAGGTAAGGCCTGTGGCATTTCTCTACATTTTTTATTTTTTATTTTTTATTTTTATTTTATTTTATTTATTTTTTTTTTTTTTTTTTTTATTTATTTTTTTTTTTTTTACACCAAGAGGTACTCACCCTGTATATACATGTTTAATATGGTTCTTGAGGTGTAGTCAATTAATTGACGTTTATCTACTCCGAAATTATTAGTTATTATTATATTATTAGTAGGTTTATTGAACTTTGTTGATTGACCAAGTTAAGCAAACATGAGGATGACCAAGTCACTCTTTAACTATAATATTCATCTCCAGAAAAAAATAATACAACAAACATACAAACGTTAATCTGCAGTGTCTTCTTCAGGCGAATTATTTTTAGGTTAAACTCTGTATCTTCTTGAGGCTTCCAGAGCCGGCCCTGGTCATGCCCTTAATGTATTTCCAAGCCGATAGCCAAATTGGCACCAGAGGGACCGTTAATCGGGTTAGGTCTAGCCTATTTTATGTGTGGGTTGCCACGTTATGCCTATGAATAATATATGAATAGGGCTGAAGATAAACAAGGTATGCAATTAAAGATGTTAAACTATGAATATCTTACATAAGTTATAATAAGAAATATATAAGCCAACACTTATATCTAAAAATAACTGTTAACATAATATTTCATTAGGATGTTTATGAATAAATTTGTTTATAATTCCATATTTCTTTTCAAAAGAGGAATATTAAGAGACAGTAGATTGATTAACAAAATAGGAAAGTGAAAAAAAAAAAGGAAGGCGATTATATATTGATAATCATAAATCAGGTAGAATTTAAGAAAAAACATTCATATTAATTTTCATGAACCGCATAACAACGTTGAATAGTTACAGAATCTCATAGAATTAAATGAAAAATAAAATTGTACCAATATTTCTTGAAACACTAGTTATCTCATTTTTTTTAAAGCTATTTATTGAAATTTGCAACTGCATCCAATAAAAAAAACGAAAAGGAGTAAATATGGTGAAAATGCTAAAAATTGCAAGCCAATTGCTATAAAAACAACTACGTTTCAATAGAAGTTCTATATTAGAAGGTAGACTTATAAATAGTTGTATATAATGGAATATGGAAAGTACCGGGGCCATCTTTTTTTTCCGACTCCTCGGAGGGTCAAACCATCCAATTCACCTCGTACCCAATCTTTAAATACAAAATCCTTATAAAAATCCTCAATGCTCCTTACTTTGTCACTAACTTATCCACAAAGATCCTAATGTACATTACATATGTAATTTTGCTCAAACCAGAAATCTATCCTTTCATAGCCCCACAATCATTGTCAGTGTGACAGTAAAAATGTCTCTATGTCTTTTAAGAAACAAGCCTATTCAGATAAGTTACTAAGTCTAATATGTTTTATATCTTTCGTATTATACTACATTGGGTGCATTGCATTTTGCAAACAATTTTGGATTGATGGAGCTTAACTAAAGTTTTCAGGGTTCATTGGGTTCAGCACATCAAGACAAACATGGATCGATCATAAAAAAAAAAAAAATTAAATCTTAGGCTAATGTAATTGCAGTTTTTTGGAAATCTTTTAGAATGATATTATTTATAATTGTAATGGAAGTAAATTCTCTCACTTCTAGATGGGAGAATATAAGAACGCTGTTTTGAGTTCAACTCCTGACACTATGTTTTTTCAACTTCATACTGAATGCCATTAAGTTACTTTTCACATTACTCCACTTATTTAGTTTTTTACGATTGTCACAATAGTACTGCCATAGTTTCATACTAGTGCCATCTCGATTTAAGGAGTAACTTATAAATACCGAATATGAATAAATATGGACCTTTCTTCAGCTTGTACGATAATGCTTAAGGTTCTGCATTTGAATCTTACTACGTGAGACTATTCCTCTGTCAGATTTTAAAAGTTTTAAAATGTGCTTAGGGCATAATGCGAATTTTTGTGAAAAGGGTTGAACGACTCTAAATAAAAAAAAAATATAAAAAGACTATGGCAACTCATTACAAATTTCTGAAGGAAATAAAAAAACAAATATAATTGGGGTGATTATTAAAATTAAGGAGGGTAGGCATTGTAGGTTGGTAGTCATAGGAGGGAATAGGGAGGGTTGGGAGGGTTTGTGAAGGAGGGAGGGAGGGAGGAGGGAGTAGGGAAGAGGGAGGAAGCATCGGATATTTATGCCCGCTGGTGAGTGTGCCCTTTGTAGTGGTCGCTCTCTTGTTCCTCAGTCCGCACCTGCTTTAGGTCCCCTGGCCCTTAAAAGGGCTACTATTGTACCGTTTTATGTTATAAAATATTTTAGTGCCACACTTTATTGTATTATCATGTATATATACTGTAACTCAACCGTTATAAATTAATAAAACAGAATTTTAGCAGATGATCATAAAAGCTTATCCTGTTTTCATACCACAATTCATGCCACTTTAAGATTCAGTTTCGTGCAAAAATATTTTTTTCACACTTCTTTTGATATTTAAAAAAATATATAACTATTAACTCTTTTTAGGGCATAGTGTACTACGGTACACCAAATTTGATAGATTGTTTGGAGGGGCCCCATCATTCAAAACAATGAATGAGGTTAAAAAAAAAAAAAAAAAAAAAAAAAAAAAAAAAATGCAACTATATGAAAGTAAATTATTTGTTTTAAGTGATTTTTTCCATATTGGACCAATGAAAAACTAAATAAATAAAACTTATAGTTAAAAAAAAAACTAGAAAAACACGCTTTTATAGCAAACCTAGTTTGGTGAACAATTTGCAGCAGTCAGACCTTTTAATTTTTTGTTCAAGGTTAGTACCTATTTCCCTTTACTATTCGAGATTTGTAAGCATTTTAACACAGTTCATCTAAAATCAACCAAAAATTTTGGATTTTTTGACATTTGAGATATACTTTAAAAATCCTATTTTGGACAAAATGTAATGATCTACAACTTCTAGTATATAACATTTTGTGATTGAATTAGCCAATTTTGCGTTATAGACTCTTAAACATTACAAAAACCAACTTTTTAAAGTTGGTAAAACTCTTCGTTGTTTGACAATCGATTGTGGCTAAACGCCTAAATCAAATTCAGCTTAAGGGATGTCTTTAGACGAACAATTTAATAAACTCTAATTCTGTAAATAAAACATTTTTCGATTGAAAGCATTTTTGTATGTATACATTTGAAAAAAAGTGCAAACTTTTTAGGTTTTTTTGCCCCCAAGCATTTTTCCCTTACTAAATTTAGTTTCATTTTTGATAGTAGTATTCTCAGATTCCGTAAAAAAACCAACTACATACAGGGGTGGAAAGCGAGAAAATAATAAAAGTTGAGCGTATTGAAAGGTGTTCAAATTTCAAGTTAATCAGATTGCTGGAATTGGTGAAAATTACGATTTCCGTTATATACTGGTGAAGTCAATAAAAGCGTATTTTTTTTAACTTATTTTAAATATGTATGCTTGACCTGAAAAAGGTTAAAATGAAAAATAATAATCAAGAAAGACTCATATATTTAAATAAAATTGATTACGCCAAAGGAGGTTTGTTATTATTAACATATAAAGTATTTACTACTTATAATATATTTTCCATTCCATTAAATTACATGTCGGGAAATGCGTTACATCTTCAGGACACTAAAATAGTACATTTTATATAAAAACAACGCATTGTATAAATAAATACAAATTAACGATTAAAATATTAATAAATAATAAAGATAATCAGGGATGCAGTCAAAGGGAAACACTATTAAAAACATTATATAAGGTTAAAAACACAAAACCCTCATTTAAAAAACAAAAAACGAGTTCTTCTCCTATCCAGTCAGGTTCATGGAATAAGACCTGCAAGGAAAAAAAAAAATTCTTTTGTTATTTTTAAGCCATATTATTTTTTTATTTACATGTGCAACAATTTCACTCATGGATTATTATTATTGCATACACATTGGCATCGGATTTTTATCCGAACCCATCTTGGTCATGCAACGTCGATTAATCGAGTTCAGAAGTGTCTAATGAGAGGTATTTTCACTTAATGTGTCGTGCAGAATGGTATTTAGCGCCTGATGAACTCTTCTCATTAAGTTAACGCAATTATCAGTATCTATTTTATTGTGTTTTCATTTATATTTTTATTTTACTCTTTGTTTGTAATTATTTTTAATAATTATAATAAAAAATTTCGGATAGAAAAAAAAACAAAACAAACTTTTAGTAACTATCGGCTTTAAAGATTATTTGTGCCTACAGCTTTTACCTGGATGATTTATATTTTAAATTTCCTCAGTTACATTGAGTCATATTGGCTAACGAGACCTAGAATAAAAATCTTGTTAAATAATATATTACTAAGACTTAGGCGTTTACTAAAACAAAAGTTATAGGCCACCATCTGAGTATAATTTCATAACTATAATTTTATTAGTGTTTTCAGATTTTTAATTATGCTTAATTTTTAAATATTGTTGATAATTTAAATAAAAACAAGATAGATTTTGTAATCTGTCAGCGAGACTTATTTTCTTTTAAGCATACTCTGCTTGAATGTGTTGTTAAAGTGAATTCAGTTAATGTTTATAGCTTGTACATGGAGGAATTCAAAAATTGATATTTAAGTAAATTTTTATTAATGCTATTGTTTCTACTAAAAATAATGAAGTAATTATTAAGGCTACAATAAACTAACATAAAAAAAAATTAAATGTTTGTAAAAATATTGAAGATTTGTAAGAAAAAATGAAATCGATAAGAATATTTCAAATAAATAAAGAAAAAAAAAATAAAAGTGTAATTTATTGAAAAAGGGCTAATTTCAAGATGCTAACATACAAATTATTACAGCTTGAAATTTATCCCAATAAGGGTAAAAAAATAAATAAACAATTTATTATGCCGAATCAATTCTTAACTATAAAAATTGTTTACATAGCAAATATTAACTGATGTATTACAAAATAAAAAAATCCTGCTAAACGTAGTTATTGATAAATTAAATAATAAATGAATATAGTATATATAATAGAATCAACAGGATAAATATAAAAAATAAATAACAACAATGGAAAAATACCAACTCACAGAATTTCCATACCAAATAATTTTGTTCTTTTGTTACTGAAAAAAACTATTTATATTCATAGATCAAGAAAAATACTATTGTTATTAGAAATACGAAAATTAATATATCAGGTAATAATAAATAAGTTTTATAATTATTCAACAATAGTTTTCTTTTCGGGTTTCAATGCTTTCAATGTGATAAAAAAAGAAGTTGGAGTAATGGTTTATTTTTATTAGTTTTTAGTGTAATAGCTTATATAATTTAATATTAAATAAACATATAATATTTTGATTTTTCATAGGACGAATAAATAATTTAAAAATAAAAACATAGTTTATTATTAGATCCTTTATAAAGTAATTAAATGAATAAATATAAGTCCTTAAATCCTCCACATAAACTATAACCAAATTGTATAAACTATAATTTATCACAAAACCTAACACACCTATATTGTTATTGAACGGATCTAACGTTCACATTTACATATAAAAAGGAAATAAAACTTAAAATATTTAAGTTAATTTATATGCTTAGCTGATTCCAGTCATAATAACGAATTATTCCATTCCTTAAATATTAATTCAAATAATATGTTTAATACAATTTATGATATTTCTGTACCTACCACTGCTCTAAAGAAGATATTAGATAATATTTTTATAAACATTGTTAACTTTGTCATTACGAAATATATTTTGCTTATCACAAACTCATATGAGTATATTTAAATATCACATTCATATATATATACGTTCACAGATAGTGTATTCATTCATAAAGTTGCCAAACAAAATGCCCGTTGGCCACTGTTCAACACAGATAAGCTGATGCCTCACCGACTCGTGAACTTCTACCAGGCTAAGTTTAGGATTAGTTTTAGTTGAAAGGCTTATCTCTTTTCATTTATCTAGTTTCCCAATCATAGGTGTAGCTGTAGAGATAACATTGTATCACTTTTGGTATAATTTTGTTAGAGGAGCACTGTTTTGTTATAGTTTTCTCTATAGATAACATTTATCGATATAGAGAAATTATATAAAATAATAATCAGTATACCTGATCACTTATAATGCGTATAATATATACAAATAATAACCATATTTAAACTTTGACCAAAATCAAATAAATATCTTAGTTAAATAATATTATCTTAAATAGTATAATAGAAAACAAAAATAATAATAGGAAAAATTTAAAAGTAATAAAAAATAAAACCCTCAATAATATTGTATGTAATAAAAATATAATAACAAAAAAAAGCTGTAAATCCACCTCAAACCTTAATTTATTATTTTCAAAATTCTACAGAAAACGTGTCCTTATTTTGAGTTTAACAATGAACACGTTCCTTTGAAAGATGCAGAACCTTGACGTTTTTTATTATGTGACAATTTATAACAAAGAACCTACAATTAATTAATATTAGCGTTCGAGTTAAAAATATTTTTTTTTGTAGCTGTTTATTGAAAATTACAACTGTATACAATGTAAAATAAAATACATTATGTAAATGTGGTGGTAATGCTAAATGACATGTCAGTTGCTTGTAAAACAACTATCCATTGGCTGCACTTATATATGTTCTTTACAATAAAGTATTATATTAGAAGATCCCGAAGCCACCTTCTTATCATACGAATTGGAGGTTTATCTGGAATTGAATTAGAAGCAAGTTGTGATGCAAGTGGATTGGAGTGGTTACGGAGTTTGCTATGAAAGCATAGGTATTTGGTTTGGGCTGAATCAACATGTTTGTTGATAAGTTAGTTTGTGACAATGTAACGAGAATTAAGAATTTTCGATTGAAAGAATTGGGTAACTCCGTTTGTCGAAAAAGGTCTCATAACTGTCATGTCAATGAGTCTATTTTAATTAATCGAAAAGGTTTGAACGTTTGTCTCGTGAATGTTGAAGAAATCTAAAACGACGAGCTGTTTCTTAAGTTTTGTATGTGGGTTCCAAGTAAGTCGTATGTCCAGATGTAGTCGTAAGAAGCGAATCTCTTCAATACATATTAATTAAAGTAGGAAATTGGGAAATAAATATAAACTGTGTAATTAAAAAAAGGAGATAAGGTAATTTAATGGGTATTAATGTTTATGTAATAATTTAATATGAATAAAAAAAAATCTGTTAGAACAAAGACTCGAATTCTTTCGTAGCTTGACCCTTCCCTCACAGACGAGTTAGACTATTCAATATTACCATTTTACTTTGTCAATGTTATATTATGTTACACCAGCGAATCTGTTACTTGATTTAATATTTCCCGTTTTATTTTCTTGTGATAAAACATTTTAGGAGATTTTCTTTAGGGAAGTGGCTAAAAACAGCTAATCTAAATGTTCTAGGGCTAATTATCAAGGATTAGGGGTGCGTGCCTTGACAAAATTTATTATTCGAGACAGGACTTAGACAAAGATTTGCCATTTCCTGTTGGCGGTGACCTCCTTAGCTCCCTAGTGGCGCTAAACGTTTCGCCGAACCGAGGCTACTAAATGCGAATTTTAGCTTAATCATCCGCAGAAGAGTTGCGACAGGCTTATAAATTGTTTGATAAACGGTTCTCAGAAATCTAGATTGATAAAAATAGTCGTGAAAATCCTAGTCCAATGGATTTTTTTTTTATTGAACGCTTGCTTGCTTATCTTACAAAATTTCTTGTTAGTGTAACATTTCGTCAGTTTATGTATTAGTAACACAGAATAACGGCATTTCGAGCATATATATATTTATATATTTTTTTTACTTAGAGAGAGAGTGAGAGAGAGTGAGAGAGTGAGTGAGTGAGTGAGAGAGAGAGAGAGAGAGAGAGAGAGAGAGAGAGAGAGAGAGAGAGAGAGAGAGAGAGAGAGAGAGAGAGAGAGAGAGAGAGAGAGAGAGAGAGAGAGAGAGAGAGAGAGAGAGAGAGAGAGAGAGAGAGAGAGAGAGAGAGAGAGAGAGAGAGAGAGAGAGAGAGAGAGAGAGAGAGAGAGAGAGAGAGAGAGAGAGAGAGAGAGAGAGAGTATTATCTGTACTTACCATTAAAGGCCCATGTATCATACTTTTACACATAATGTCTAAAATCATAGTAATAATTTTTATTCGCCATAAATTATTTTATTTATCTCATCTGGTCCGAATTTAATTATTAACTATAAAACTATATCACGGTACTGTAAGCTTTATGATTACTTAACCCTCCTTCAACTATGAGGATTATGTAGTTAAAGTTTGATACAGATGGTTTCAGTAGTGTTACCACAGTAAACTCTATTGCGGAATGGTATATCATAAAGTAGGCGATCGAAATTTTGATTTGGTAATAACTTTTAATCAGCGAAATGATTTAATTGATTTCATCTAGTTGGATTTTAACTCTAACCATGAAAGTATGACAGTGTGGCGTACCTCGTTTCTAATACTCAACATTGTAAATTTAAATTTTTACTATTGTAAATGTTTTATTACTGAACCTTTTCAGAACTCTGAAGATGGTGTAGATAAAATTCGGTTCAGTAATTTGCCATCGTGAACTCGACTGCGGAATGGTGCTAACCAAATATTTGACGATTTTTAAACTACACTGGGATCCACATGCAGCACCGCATATTTAAATCCATTTTAATAATTTGTATGCATAAGAGTAAATATTATTAATAATTTCAAGCTCTATATAAAACTGTATCTTTATAAACCCTCATGTAGAATGGTGCTCGCCACCTATCGGTCAATTTTCAAACTTCAATACTATCCACGTATTATCGCTTTTTTTTTAAAACAAATCATTTGGAAATTAGTGTATTTTATGATTGCTAATCATTCCTGGAACTAGAAAGATGATGTGGCTAAAGTGTGGTACAGTTTAGTTCAGCAGTTTTCGTGTTCGGTGATCACAAGGCTCTTCCTTTTTTATAATAGTTAGATATTCAAAGTACCCTAATTCAGTTACAATGGATGAAACTTTAACCCAAAGGTTAAATGAAACAGACTTATACTTTAAATAAAAATGGTACATCTGCTAGATAATGTTATGACTGCAAATCAATTGGACTTCACTTATTAGTGTGGCTGACCTGTTTGGAGGATGACCTGAGCTGCTTCTGGCAGACAATTTAAGTTTGTTCTGGGACTAAAGTTGAGAACTCACCCCAGGACAGGGGAGGGGAGGGGGGCACACCGAGTGTACCTGATAATAGGATACTCCATCAGGGCTGGGGACTGTCAGGGAGCTTTAGGAATTCCGTTTGGAGACGTGACTTGGTTCTTTGATGAACTTTAAAACTAATAAGTTCCCGCGAAATTAAAAAAAAAAGGAGAAAAAAAATAGATGCTGAATAGTTGAATTAGGTTCCTTCTCTGATGTATAGACTGATTTCCCTTCAATGTTCTTTTCTAAGGGTGGGAAAATTTAATTTATCAAAAATCCAATGCCCCCCTACTTTCAGTGAATTAGTTATCTGGAGGAGAATCATATGATCAAATTAATAAATCTTACTTATTAAAACCTATCAGCAATTATTAATGGTAATTTATTGATAAGCCAAAAAGAAGCATATTCAGAAAATACAACCTTTTTAATCAAAATTATTAAGAGTGGTAAACAACTCACCACCTTGCATTTTTAACGCTACCTAAGACCCTCACTGACTTCTACATTTTTACAGCAATAAATTACATGCACTCTAATTAAATGAAAAATTACCAGGACTTATGAGCAGATATGTTTCAAAACTGAACATGCCTACTTTTATTTCTATTTCTAAACATATATATTTATAGAAAATGTTTAAAAATAGCAGAAACCTACACCAGTTCTCCCCCTGCTGTTAAAATTTAAACAATTATTTTAATTAAATCCTTCATAGATATCTACTGACAAAAAACGTAGTGTGTACAGATCGCAAGGGTTTATCAGAGAAAAAAAAAATCGACCGAAACTGTAGTGGTTTAGTTTAGAAATATAACTCTGTTTAAACTATTTCCTAAAAAATATGGCAACAACCAACAAACGTGGTCATAAATGGAGTGGGATGAGATACCTCTTTTACTGACATCAATTGACTGAAGCTGAAGGGAATAGTCCAATGGGTGCCTCTTTATGCGTTGCCTTATTTATTTTTTTTTTTTTTTACTGAAATTGTGTTTATTACAAATCACAAATATATTGTTTATAATAAATATAAACGCTTGAAATAATTGATGGCGTTAGGAAAAATAAATAAGATATAAACCAGATGACTACATTTAGGGTTGAAATTTATGCGAACGCACTGATCACGGAGATGTTTACATCGGAAAAGGCAGCGGGAAGGGAGAGTTGTAGAGTCGCCTTCCGCCATTAGGGATGAGTGATATCCAGCGAGGATATAGCTACCATATATATGTTTATTTCCTCCACGGCCATCTATATGGGGGCCTAAATAGAATATTATCATACTGGCAGTGCTATGTTAGCCCCAGCTGCCGGCCTCCATTGCCCGCTCGTGTCCGCCCTAAAGTTCTTGCTCGTCCCTTTCATTAGCATCTGTCCTTAGGGGATTGGGTGGGTAACATCCTGAATTCTACAATTTTAACACATTAATACATTCTTCTTTCAAACAATAATTATTTAAAAGACTAATTTATTTATGTGTTGATTACTTTTCAACCTGTTAATAATTAACTATTTTAAATAATTGGACTTATTTATATTTCATTGGAGTGGTTGACTATCGGTGAATATGACTGTAAAGATATTTAAAGTATCAGTCCCTCATTAAAAAATATCATTATAATCTTTACTATTATTTATACTATTATGTAAAAGGACAAACCATTTTTCGTTTGTGATCACCGCGAAAACTACTGGACCTATCTGTACCGAATTTGAACTACATCATCTTCCTAATTCAAGGAAGGTTTAGTAATAATAGCAAATTTAACTACATCATCTTCCTAATTCAAGGAAGGTTTAGTAATAATAGCATTAACAGATTTACAGTTAAATTGCTATAAAAAAAAGTGATAAATATGTGGAGCGCAGTGAAGTTTGATAATCGAGCACCGTTTGAGAGAGGTTACCAAGGTACGGTGCTATATAGAGCTATAAATTTAATATAAAATATACTTATTTTTAATTTAACTGCTAATAAAAAAGCTATAAATATGTGATACGACTCTTGGATACCAGTGATATTTGAATATTAACCGATATGTGGTTAGCACCGTTCCGCTAAACGATTGCACCCATCTGAACAAAATTTTAAATAACTCATTTTGATAGTTTTAGGAAGGCTTAGGAATAATAAAATTTACAATAATACAAAGTTAAATGATCACTTCTGATTGGCAGAAACGAGGTTTGCCAAACATTTATATACTTTTATATTTATAAATTAAAAATGTGGGCCCTTTGCTTTTTGATACTGTTTGTAACAATTATCATAGGCCTTTAGTTGTAAGCACTGATAATGCAGTCTAATATCCGCAAGAGTTTCTTAATAGTTTCTGTCCCTCTGGATAACCATATTTTTAAATTAAAATTTGATGTCTAATCATGGTTTCGCGGGAACCTCAACCACCTCATCTGTGCAATGGTAACAGGTCAAGAATTACAGCTATACGTTCAATAGTTCAATACAAAATTTCAATCGATAAACAAATAAAACTTCAATTATTTAAAATTATTTGAATTCTTTACTTATGAGAGGGGGCGAAGCTGCGAGAGAGATGCCAGCATTATATAAAAGGACTAGCCATTTTTTGTTTGTGATCACTAACCACGAAAACTACTGAACCAATCTGTACCAACTTTTAACAACGCTATCTTTATAGTCCCAGAAAGGTTTAGCAATAATAAAATCTACTTATTTTTCAATTAATTAAGTATTTAAGAAGCGATAATATATGGATAACAGAGAAGTTTAAAAAACTACCGATAGGTGGTGATCTGCATGAGAGGCTACATAGATAAGATGTTACATAGAGCTTGAAATTGGTAGTAAAATTTACATATATTCAATTAAATTATTAAAAATTTCTGTCGAATAAAAAATGATTATCAAATCGAAACGTCGCACATAGGGGTATTTTACAAATCTAGACGGCCAAAATTATTTAATCCCAGTTTACTGTCGAAAATATATTTAGTAATCATATTAAGCTAAGAAAAAGTTATTTTCTGGCTTTTTATGAAAAAAAAAAGAAAAGAAAAAAAGTTTATTCCATATACTTAAAAATTCCTTCGTGTAAAATTCTGGCTGTATAGCTTGAAATGTTTGTTTATGCCTCAACGGCTTCTTCAGAGAGCAACCGTTTTGGCAATATTGCTTTTTCTATCTAAGGGGAAAAAGACTTATTTATAATTTTGATAATTAACGTTACGTTTTCCTGTCAAATAATTGAATTCCTGAAAGGCTACGCCACAAATGAAGGACCTCATGGTTGATGTTAATGTGACGGCATTACACACATTTGCGTCAATCAGAGTAAGTCACACAAATTGGTTCTTCGTGTCCTTTACCTGTTCACTAAAATAGTTCCCAATATGTTTCACAGTATAACAATTGCTTTTTAATGAATTTAATTAATTAAAGTAAGTTTTTCCAAATGCTTTTTGCAACTAATTGTCTTTTTTAAAGGATTATTTATTTTTTCTATCTAAAGAAAAGAAAGGCAGAAGTTGAAGTTTAGATTTTAAACAGGAAATTGGTACTTCGTGTCCTTTAACTGTTCACTAAAATAGTTCCTAATAATTAAAATATGTCTTTGAATAAATTTTATCTAATATTAGTTCAGAATTGGGAGGTTTTTTGTTTCTCCCCATGTATTTTATCGTTCAGTTGATTTTTGGGACACTCCTCTTATGCTGAACCAATGGACACACTACGAAAAAAATTTTTGCGAGATTTCTTGTTTTCAATAGATGGAAAATGTGTCTTAGAAGATCCCGTTAGAAGAATTTTCATATTTAATTTAATATTTTCTCATCGTCATGTTTGGTGCCGCTTAAATCGAAAAGGTGCGGCTAGGTGCGGCTGATTTGAACAGTATTATTTTACAAAAGGTCCAATCTTTCTAATAAATTAAAAATAACAGCCGGGACGCACCCTGAAGTACAACAAAAACACTAAAATATACTAATATGTGGTTGAAAATAAACGAAAAATACAGTATTTTTAAAACTGCCGAAATGGCACTGATACATTAATTGATAAAATAATAAACACTTCAAAAGTATGTGTCCTCACCTGCAGTTTCAAGATCAATAACTCTATTTATCAAGAATATCACTAAACATTGAAGTTATTACACTTAGAAAGCAGAGATAGATCCGTTGGTCTGGCGCGTTGGGGCAGTTATGACTAATCGTACGACTTAGGTATTGCAGGGAAGGAGGGGACAAGGGTCACATAATGTCCTCTGGATATCTAACTTTATAAATAGATTGGTTTTATTAACCATCTGTGAATTTTATAAAATCTACTTTTGGCCGCCTAGATTAACCAAATACCCCTTATGCGTCGATCCTTTGCTTTTTGATACTGTGTGGAAAAATATTATTCATGGGCCTTTAATTGAAATCACTAATGATGAAGATTATTATTCGCTAAAGTTTCTTAATAGTCTCTGTCCATCTGGACTACCAACTCATACATTAAAATAAAAAAAATTGGATGTCTAATTATCCTAAATTAATTTTATTTCAACTTATGAGGAGGTTATTTCGTACTCGTAAAGTGGACAGAGAGTTGTAAAATAAAATTCGACAACGTCAAATTGTCTAAAGATAGGAGACAGTAAAATCATCATATTTTCAATAATTCAGAACCCAACTTACTAATTCACTGAATTATTTAAACAATCTTTATATAATTGTAATGTTCATAAGAAATAGTACTCAGGAAAATAGTACACTGCAAAAATTAATTTATAGAAAATCTTAAACATGAAATAATATTTTCGGATAACATATTACTGATAACAAAACAAACTTTTCAAATTATAATAGCAATAAATGAAGTTTTCTTAGTTCTTTATTTTCATTATCTTTTCTAATGGATTCATTTATTATTTGATAGAAAAAAATATGATTTCTAAAAATCTAAGAAAGAAAGAACTGACGATTGATATTTGATGAGAGGTTTATTAGTTTCGTGTTAGAAAATAGAAATAATCTTCGGTGAACGCCCTACGTGGGAGTTGGGCTTATGTTCAGGTGAAGTAGGTGCCCGCATGTTGTCTGATCGGGTTAGTGTAATACCTCTCCGGCTACTACGTGTGAACAAACAGCTCTCTGATGGACTGCGGGTTCTCATGTATTTTTAAAATACGACACGAGTACCTTTACCTTTGACTTGATACAATGAGACAACTAGTTCATTAATTTTTATAGACACCAGTTTGTGCCGGAACGGATATATAATGGTTCGAAACTCATTATTTATAAAAATATCTAAAAAGAATGTTTTAAGTATTTATCGATATTTATATGCATTATATACTGCAAGTTAATTTTAGGAAAATGATAACAGTGACATGTAAAGAACTCGTGAAGAACTACTCACTAGTAACAGTTCTTTAAAAGTCCACATTAAAAGGTCTTTCGGCTATCTACTTTTTTCCTCGGAGGGTTATCGAGAATTGAGTGTGAGGCAAGTTGGGAGACTAGTGGATTTGAGTCGGTAAAGTGTTTAATATGAAAGTATAGGTATCTTTGGGCAAAATCAGAACCCTACGTGACATTAAAATCTTTAAGGATAAGTTATTTTGTGGCATAATAAGAAGCATTGAGGATTTTACGCATTGTAAAGATTGGATAACAGAAGAATCAGAAGGACTAGTGGAGCCACAAAGCTTGATTCCGTATGTCCAAAAAGGTATAATTATTTTCATGTAAATAAGTCTTTTGTAGTTTATTGGGAGCTTTGATCGGTTTTTCTAGTAATTTTTGGAGTTGTCTACGAGTAGTTCCTTGTATATAATATCAAATCTAATATTAAAAAATAATGTAATATAAATATTTTAAAAAATATGCATTGGTTTTTTATTTGGTTTTAAACATAATTACACTGTTAATTTTATTTGTATTAGAAAATGGTACAATGTTTGTTATAATATTGCCAGCACTGTGTACCTCCTCTTTAGGTTACACCATTGAGTATACTCAAAACTGTTTATTTTATATTGAACATTGTTAGATATGTCAATGTACATGGTTATTGTGTGAGTTATATCACACGAATATCTTACCGATCTATTTTACATTCCGTGTTATGAAATATTTTTGAAAAAAAAAATCGGTTATTAACGAATAAAGTTTCAATGATAACTATATTTCATAATATTTGTTTTATTTATGACAAAATAATCAACTATTTTGCAAATGATCAGTTATCTATGGAATATTATTGAACCAA
Organism: Euschistus heros; assembly: GCA_003667255.2. Classification (NCBI taxonomy): domain Eukaryota; kingdom Metazoa; phylum Arthropoda; class Insecta; order Hemiptera; family Pentatomidae; genus Euschistus; species Euschistus heros. The sequence continues at coordinate 288,198 of RCWM02000158.1, read as the reverse complement.
AACCGTGTTGATAGGGGTTACTTATAGTAGTTGGTTTTTTTCTAATTGTCTTCTTTTTTGTTTCCATAGTTTTTTTGATCGTGTTTTTTTATCAAAGATAGAAAAAAGTTTTAGTCTTATAAAAAGGCACTTGGCTCTAGAGCTATACTACGGGATTCTTACCCACTAAAACTATCTCTATAAAATGTTTTTTATTTTTATTTTCACGGAACCCTGTTAGGTAATATAGAAAGTGTGCTAGTTCAAATCCTAATAACATTGTAAATGAGAATTAATTTAACACTATTATTTTAAAATTAGGCTTGAAGTAGTTTAAACGAAATTAGAAAAACTGCTATAAAAGTTTCTATGATGTATTTATTTTCTGATCCGATGTATCTCAGAATGAAGAGATATCTCATCGTGCGGATGGACTGAGATGAGGTTAATGGACCGGGAGGAAGGAAGAGATAGATCATCTGGTTCACAGCGGCGGCTCTCCTGCTGTTCCTGAACACAGTCGATCAGTCCAATTCTTTTTTTTTTTTATATTTTGGCCGTCCAATTATCTCCTCTTAGTCCTTAATGGATGATTTAATCATATTTAATTGTTTGCCCATTAGCTGTTTACGGTATCTCTGTTCAAAGACTGCTTGATGGGAAACCCGCAAAACATTTCACTCCCCGCTCTTCAGACGGATTATAACTTTCTATTTATTTAAACCTTAGTCAGTTTGCTTTTAGACTTTTGATATACATAGAAATACGTTATACATGTTAACACAAAACTAAACAGCTCAATTTACATAAAAAATAGTAAACTCATTTTTTATGATATTTTAGATGCAAAGGGACATCACATTTCATGCTTTTGTAAACTGTACTTGAATTTGATTAAAATTTTATTTTCTTTGTAAATATGAAATTACATTTGTATTATTATAAACAGCTATATATATATATATATATATATATATATATATATATATATATATATATATATATAATTTGATTAACAGTCTCTAAAAAATTACATTAAAAAAAAGTCCTGTAAAATCATTAATAAGCAACAAGGTATGAGAATAATATAATTTAAAAATAATAATCTATAATACTATTTAAAAGGACAAACCATTTTTGTCATCACTAACTGCGAAAACTACTCAACCAATCTTTACTAAATTTTAACCACACCATCTTCATAGTTCAAGGAAGGTTTAGCAATAATAAAATTTAAAAAATTTCAATTCTATTGCCATAAAAAAAACAGTAAATATGTGGCGCGCAGTGAAGTTTGATATATAAAGCTAGAAATTTATATTAAAATTTACTTATTTTCAATCTAATATTTATTAAAAAAAACTATAAATCCAAGTGCAGTTTAAAAATCGAACGATATGTAGCCATTCTGCAGCATAGTTTGCAATGGTAAAACTATTAAACCCAACTGTACCAAATTTTAACTACAACACCTTCATAGCTCTAGAAAGATTTTTTAAATAAATTTTACTATAATAAAAATCAAAATGTATAGTTTTGAGTGCCAGAAACGAGTTATACCAAATTGTCATATACTTTTATTGTTAGAAATTAAAATCCGACGAGACGGATCGATACAATTATTTCTGCCAAATTAAATGTCTGATTATGCTTTTACGTACTCTTCTAACACCTAATCAATGCAACTTTAACCAGGTCAAAACTTACATCCATGCGTAAGTTCAATATTATTGAAGAAAGAATGCTAAATTCCATACTTTAATACAAGATTTTTATCGATAAACAAATAAAATTCAATTATTAGTTAAAATAATCTAAGTTCTTTATTAATGAGAGAGAGCAAAAACCGCTACGTTGTATGCTAGTCTATACTATTATTTAAAAGGACAAACCATTTTTCGTTTGTTATTACTAACCACGAAAACTGCTAAACCGATCTGTACCAAATTTTAACCATACCATCTTCATAGTTCAAGGAAGGTTTAGCAATAATGAAATCTATTGATTTATTTAATTTCTCATTAAAAAAGCGATAATATTCGGATAACAGTTAAGTTTGAAAATTGTCTAATAGGTGCCGAGCGCCATTCTACATTAGAGGTTAAAAAAGTACGGTGTTATTTAGAGCTTTAAATTTATAATAAAATTTACCTATATTCAGTTAAATTATTAAAAAAATATTAAAATATGTGGTGTGACATGTAAATACCAGTGAAGTTTTAAAATTGACCGATATGTGGTTAGCGCTTTTCCACAATGGAGTTTTCATGCTATAGTGTTATACAAAAAAATGTTGAGTGGGAGAAGAAGTGCCACTCATATTCTTTTATGGTTAGAGACTAAAATCTAATCAGATGAAATAAATAAAATTATTTCGGCCTTATAAAATTTATAACTAAATCAAAATGTCGATTGATAATGTGTGTAAAAATACGACCCAAGAGTTTCTAATAGTCCCTTTCCATCTGTATTACCAACGTATACATGAAAATTAAAAAAAAAAAAATGCTTGTTTAATTATACTTTTACGCAGTATTACCTAATCCGTGCAATTTTAACCAGGTTAAAAATTATTCTATGCGTGGAAATAATAATAAAGAAATAATGTTCCATTGCATACTTCATTAAAAGATTTCTATTGATAGACAAATAAAACTTCATTTATTAATGAAAATGATATAGGTTCTTTACTTATGAGAGCGAGCGAAGTCGCAACAGGGGATTCTACTCTTATTAATTTTCGAATATCATGTTGTTAATAGTTGTAAAAACTACTAAGTGGAGTTAATAACGTTCACTGGATCAATAATTAGTGAGTAAAAAATATTTATTTTAGGTTTAAAATTGATAAAGAATAATAATCGGATAAACATCGATGCAGTTTATCTTGTGATAAGTGTATTTCGCTCAGGTGCAGGGATAAACCCAGCCTTTGGTAGAGAACCTTAATTATATCTCTCTTCTTCTTCTTCTGTAGCTCTACAGACTGCCGTGGCCTTGGCTTCCTGAACAATAGTTCTCCAGACATCCCTGTCCATTGCTTTCTTCCTCCAGTTAGTCATTCCTAGCCGTTCAAGATCATCGAACAAGTGACCGAGCTATCATCTTCTCGGCATTCCCTTTCTTTTAGGATCATATACCTTACTTTGGGGCATCCTTTTTGGGGTTCTGTCTTCAGGCATTCTCATAAAATGCCCCAGCCATTCGATCCGGCGGGATTTTATAGAACTCACAATTTCAGTTTTGTCGAACAGCTCGTATATCTTTGTTTGTTCTTATCCTCCTCTCATGAGTTCCTACATCAAAAACAGGACCAAATATTTTTCAAAGAACTTTCCTTTCAAATACTCTTAAAAACATTTGTAATAGTGGGGGTAAGCGTACACGATTCAGCGGCGTATGTGAGGTCGTAGGGCGTATTAAAGTCATGTACAGTCTCCCTTTCGTTTTTCTTGAAACCTCAAATTGGCAAAGTATGCATGATTTGCGGCCATGATCCTTTTGTGCCCTTCTATTATTATTTTATTTGTTTAACTCTACCTTCCAATAAGTGAAGTTACCGATATTTTCAAAAAACATAACCTTTTACAACAAGATTGTTGGTAACTTTAAAATCATTCGGCGCAGAACCTTATTTATATATGCATCATAATTTCCGAGGACATGTGGATTGTAATAATGATAATTAATTTCTTCTAATTTATCTATTATTATACGTATCTGAGAGTGCTAGTATGTATAATTTTATGTGTAAATACTATTAAAGATTTTTGCTTTTATTAGAATACTAGAGAATAACTTGTATGATAACTTAAAATTATCCTTAGGGGGCAAGTGTCCTAGAATAATGATAAAGCTTCGACTATTAAACGGTCCAATTTGTCTTTTTATATAAAACTCCTTTCGATAAAATATTCAAAAGCTGAGAACTTCGTAGGAGGGCTTTCAGTTACGTTATCGACACGACACCGTTACAAGCGGATAACCGGGCAGCGATAGTAGCGTGGCTGTTGCCGACGTAATTACGATGCGTGCACTCAGCCGCTGCAATGGGCTGTCGGAATTTTAACTTGAGAACGATTAAACTCTTGAAACAAATAGACCAAGTTCCCAAGGCAACCTATTTACATAATCTAACACGGCGTATCAAAACGGCTTCGTACTACACCAACTCATTGTACGATTTCCTCGAGCCGTTTTTAGTACTTAATGAAGCTGAAAATATCTTTAACATGTTTTTGCTTTTCTCGTATATTTTAGAGTGTGTTGTCACTATATGTACTTCAGTTAAATTATTATTTCAACAAACTGGGTGGTTTATGAATAAGTATACTTCACTATAGTTCTTTGTTTTTATTATAAACATATCTGCAGTATAATAGATGTACTGGTATACTAGTATACATTGATACAACAACAATAGGTGTACAATCTTCTTCTTCCAACCTAACCGCTAAGCGTAAATAACCTAATTTTTAAAATAAATTCACTCAGTCTTATCTAGAATTCAATGTATACGAAATAAAACATAACAGAAACTATAATTTGTCTCGTGAATTATTGCTAATTTTATGTAGAAATCATCTAATCGAGCAATATATTTATAGATGTTTTAGATTGTACGATATCGGACTTAGGTATAACTCCTATTATCCCTATGGGGTAATAATAGAAGGGTCTGACAGTTTATTACGAACTATCAAGATTACAAATTATCGGGAGTACGAAATAAAAACAATTAATTTATGTTGTCGAAGGACGATAAACAGGCCACGCCGTTCATGATTTATTGGTGCTCATTAATATAGATGTTAACTTTTTTCGGTGGCGTGGTAAAGTGTCATTTGTCAGTTCTCAAAGAAAGGTCGCATTGTTAAAATGAAAGAAAATCTATCATGAGCTCAATAAAATTATTAAATTTCTTCCAGTTTCACTTTATTTTCGAATGACGCTAGGAAATTTTACTGGTAACTTCTCTCAACCGCACCTTACATCTTAAGGAATTGCATGATTTCTTAGAAAATATTTATATTACACCACTTACGGACCCCTCTCCCTTTCTTGAAAAAAGTTGGATGAACAGGGTTTTTAATCTGGAAGTGCGAATTTTAAGACTCGAGCTTAAAAATAATGGAAATTACCTAGGAGTCAAAAATGCATTGGTTTTACGCGTTATCATGATTTTTCGGGGAATCGGTATTAGTACGAATTAGCCAGCGACAGGAATAATGGAATACAAAACACCACTGTATTATATTTTGTTATACTACAACGGGTTTAAGACAATAGGGAGTATAAAGGATCTTACGAAAGATTTTACAATAAGAATAGAATTGTTGACTATAATAAATATATGAAGGAGATGGTCTGGGATGTAGTTAGGAGAAAGAACACAAAAAAAAGTTTGTGTTGAAAAGACTTTTAATAGAGTGTTGACGTTTTGAATTGCTTTCCAGGTCTTCTTTAAGGCTAAAATGAATACATTACTATATCTGCTGAATGATAACTCAAACTAACAGATAAACTAATTTACAAATGGAAATAAAATAGATAAAAAATACAAAAAAAATATAATACAATATAGATAGCATCCTTTTGCTAAAACATACGAAAATAGAATAATAAAGAAATGCTTATTGGAATAAACAGTTACGTTAAAAATATGATGATTTCGAGAAGTGCGGTATAACATAGAGAAGATAAGAAGGATAAGAGAGAAAAAATAAATAAACAAAAAATATAATATTAATTTAAAAAATAACACAATTATGGGTTATTTGTTGTTTGAGATATATCTAAGATGTAGGTTGTTGGTTGGGGTATGCAGTCAAGAACAAAGCAGTTTAAATTAAATTCTAGTCGACATTATAAAATAAAATTTAATTTGGATGGAGAAGAAGATGATCAGCGATGCAGTCACACCACGTCTAAGAAGAAATACGAGTCATCGTTCGTCTCCTCAGAAGTATGGTTCGGTGGCCCTGAAGAAGACCTGCAAGGCAGGTCGAAACGTTGACTCTATTAAAGAATTTCTTCTTGGACGAGGTATTACTTTTTGTCTGCATCCCTGATCATCTTCTCCTCCATTCATCATAACAGTCAACTACACTTTTATCATTAAAATTTAATTTTATCAGTTTTGTTCTTGCCTGCAACCCCAACAAACATCTTTAAAAAATAACACAATCAATAAAAAATTATGAGGACAGAAGTGAAGGTTATTGTTGATATAATTAGATTAATAAAAGGGAATACGTGAGAGATATATACAATTATAAATAATGGTGTTATAAGAAAGGGATGTGAGAAAATAGAAATTGGGACAGCAAAAAACATAACGAAAGATAGAGGAATATGAATTGATAACAAATGACTTACCAACCTAACGAAATCCTAAAGAAATAGGATATGAAGTAGTAAAAGAAATGTTTATATTATAAGAAGTGAATATGTTTCCTTTAATGAGCTTTTTGAAATCTTTTTTAAGATTAAAACGTTTGCCCAGTGTTGAACTAGTCAATTTTTACATGTTAGCGATCGGTAATCCATTGAGGAGTGGCTAGATCATAGGCACTCAGGCAGGCCCCTGCTACACAAAAGCTCCCCCCCCCCCCCCCCCCAACACCTCCCTCTCCCCACTAACTGGCTAACTTGTTAACTAGTTGGCTGTCCCAATCTCTCCCAGTTGGTCCCCTCTTTCCCTCTTTATCCATCTTATCGCTCGCTTTACTTTTATTTCGTCGTTACGTGGGCGGTTGGTTTCCTTTTGTTCGCTCCCTCGAGGCTTTCTCACTGGTTAGAAATATCTGCGGGGTATAACTTTGAACTCTCGTCAATTATAGTCCGACCTTGATTTTACGAATGAATGTATTCTTATTTAATATAATATGCATTCACATATAAGACTAAAACGACAAGTAACTGCACTTCGTTACAGACTACTTCAATATTTACTAGGCAAACGTTAAAAATTCCCAAATAATTACACAAGACTCATTTACATGACTGTGATTAGACCTATTTGAACGTACGGAGTTGAGCTTTGGGGCTCCACTAAACCATCCAATTCATCTCGTATCCAATCCTTACAATCCAAAATCCTTCGAAAAATCCTCAATGCTCCTTACTTTGTGAACAATAGACTTATCCATTAAGATCTTAATGTTCCTTATGTTGCTGATTTAGTCCAGACCAGATACCTATCCTTCCATAGTAAGCTCCATAATGTTTCTGACATTCCAGAAAACATTGACCCTTCTATTGACATCCATACATGTAGGCATGCACTAACCAGTGATAACGTTCACCAGGACATGCAAATCAATAATCTAGATGCTTCTTTATACTCAAATCGAGTTTCAATAATTAATCACGTAGATAAAACAGGTGGTGCTGATACCACTGTCAGTGATTCATCTGATGAAAGGTCATTTGCTTCTCTTGCAGAAGAGGATAATTACATCTCATCCTCAAATAGCCGCTATTCTTTAGCCAATCAACATTGTTCAAAATTCCTTCTTATTAAAAATAAAAACAATAAGAAACCAGTATGTTCACAAGGTAACCAAGATAGAGTAACAAGTAAAATTCCGGTCTCGAATCCTATTGAATCTACTTTTTTGAAACCACCAGTTTTAGATATCAAAGGGTCTGTACGCTCTAAAGTTTCAATATTCGACAAATTCTCCCCAGTAGGGTTTACTGATGTTTCTTCTGTCGCTAATCATGCCCATATTGACTCTAGGGGTCTTACCCGTACTCATTACGCGCAGACCAACAATTTATGTTTAGGGACTCAAGATCCCTCCTCTTTGACCAATTGCCAGGAGCATTGGCCTCCTCCTTATCGTGACCCCGACTTAAGCACCAAGCCATTACCGGATCTTAAGTCTACTCCCATTGCGCTCATCACAAATGAACCTGACCATACCTTTAAACATTTTTCTGGGTCTCTCCTTAATATCCGTGCCGATAAGCCGGCAAAGCCGCCTTGTTGCCCTACTCCTTTCCTCGGTAGCCTGGAGGTCCTCAGGGTGGGCGGCATACTTGACAACGCCGTTCCTAATTATAATTCACAACGTTATAAGTGGACTTCAAATTCCAAGCGCCGTTGTGGAACCAAGAAACTGGGCGACGTTGTTGTGAGCAAGGGACTGAACAGCTCCTCACTCTCCCGGCCTTTAGCTCTTATTTCCGAGCATTTTCAGGATTCTCTACTCAAAATTCGTACCGGAAAGCCGGCAAAGTCGCTTTGCAACCTGACGCCTTTCATCGACAGCCTGGGTGTTCTCAGGGTGGGCGGCCGACTTAAGAACGCCAATTTAAAGTACGATTCCCGTCACCCAATTTTGCTTCCTAAGTCCGCATATCTATCTCTGTTAATCTGCAAGCACTTTCACATTTCCTCCCTACACGCTGGGCCCACTACTTGCCAGGCCCTCGTGTGTAGCCGTTACTGGATTATCTCGTTGCGTCAGCTGTTAAGGAAGGTGATCCACCGTTGTACCACATGCCTTCGTTTCCGTGCTCCTACCGTGCAACCCATTATGGCTGACCTGCCTTCGTGCCGCGTTCGGCCCAGCAGACCTTTCTTCAACACCGAGATTGATTTCGCGGAGCCATTTCAGGTTCGCGCGTCGCGGCTTCGTAAATCTGCTCTTACCAAGGGTTACTTATGCGTATTTGTGTGTACCGCCACCAAGGCCGTGCACCTCGAATTTGCCTCTGAGCTTTCCACTGCCGTTTTCCTGGCTACTCTAGATAGATTCGTTGCACGCCTCGGTCTTCCGCATTCCATTCTATCTGACCAGGGTCGTAATTTTGTCGGAGCTAATAAGCAATTAAAAGACGTGCATCTTTTCCTCCGCGCTCATCACGAGGAAATTTCGAATGTCTTGTCGAGTCGAGAGATAAGTTGGGTATTCAATCCTCCTTTAGCGCCCAATTTCGGTGGTCTTTGGGAAGCCGCAGTCAAATCCGCAGAACCTTTGTTATCTCGGTTATCCACCGAAGTTTTATTCACTTTCGAAGAATATGCCACTCTTTTCGCTCGGATCGAGGCTATTCTAAATAGCCGTCCTATCTGTTCATTGCCTTCTGCCCCCGCGGATGCCGCTGCTTACTTAAGTCCGGGACTCTTCCTCATTGGGGCTCCACTTTTATCCGTTGCCGAGATTCCTATTTCTGAGGATCATCATTTAACGTCTAGATGGAAGATCATTTCCCAGTATTCGCAGCATTTTTGGCGACGATGGTCCAGGGAGTACTTAAACTCGCTGCTGCAGCGTACTAAGTGGACCGCAGTGTCCAAACCAATAAAGCAAGGCGATGTTGTTGTGATCAAGGGTGTGAATAGCCCTCCCCTCTCCTGGCCTATAGCCCGCATCTCCGAACTCAAGTCTGGGCTCGACGGTGTACCTCGAGTGGCCATCCTTGAGACCTCCAATGGTACTCTCACTAGGCCGATCAACAAGCTCATTCCGCTCCCAGAATGACGTCTGTGCCATTTATGTTTTTTATTTTATATAATTGTTGCTCAGTTGGGCTGATTCTTTTTTCTTTACTTTGTATAATTGTTTACACAGTAGTAGTGTTTTATTTTCTTTACATTATATAACTGTTGCCCAGTTGGGCTGTTTCCTTTTCTTTACATTGTATAATTGTGCACCCATTCTTGTTACAGCATTTTTATTATTTCCTTTTTTTTTCTTTATCTTTCTCCTTACTCAAGCTGAGCTTTTTTTTTTTTCTCTTGTTTTATTGTATAAATTGCTGCTGCCGCCCTCCATTCTCATTGTATAACTTTTGGAATAAAATTGGGCAACATCCCAATTTTGGTGGGCGGTATGTTCGCGCCGATCGGCGCTTTTGTGTTAAGGGGAAATGAGAAAATTGTAAGTTAGTTCAAGTGACGCCCTCTACCGACTTCCCTCATTAACCGGCCCTTTACTTAGTTTTCCTATTGCCAACCAGAGGGCAGTTGACTTTATTAACTCTCGCAAAGTTTAATATGCGGGAGTTCTAATCGCAATCTTAATCCCCTCAGGACCATTCTCGGTCACTCTGTTCCTGCACTCTGCCCTGGATGCACCTACTTTTGTCCAAGACTTCATAGTCTTCCTAATTTACATGCTCAAGGCTCACATAGCCTTCCGAGAATCTTTTATATGTTAAAAGTGTTTTCCTTTCGTGCTACAACCAGTAAAATTTTCCTTTTGACTTTAATGAGTGGTTCCTTCCATAGTAAGCTCTATAACTACTCCAATCCACTAGTATCCCAACTTGATTCCCACTCTATTCCCGATAATCCTCCGAGGCGTCTGAAAAGAAGTTGGCCTAGAGACCTTTTAGTGCAGATTTTTGTTGAAGTGTTGAGTAGTTCTTCACTAGTTATTTACATCCATTGTATTAAATATCAGCACATTTACTTAATGTTTATTATTTTGTACAGTTGTAAATATCAATAAATGAAAAGGAAAAATATAATATGCGAAAATGCGGTAGCTAAATAAGTAAGGCATTCCACTCCTCACTTCTGGACCCAAGTTAAAATTTATTCAATTATACCAGTTCAGGATTGGCCCTAGAATCGTGACCCTCCTGGAATTCCATTAAGTAGTTACCCTTAATTGGACGAAAAACTTAGCAGTTGAGTTTGATCCTTATAGAAGTATTAAAACCTAAGACCATTTGTAAACTTTCATAAAAATTTTTTTTTTTTTTTACATGCCTATGTCTTTTGGTTGGGAATTAAACGTTACTTTTTTGTGTAACATTTTCACTCTCAATATGTAACAGTTTTATAAGCTCTAGCTCTGTTGGTGTTGCTCAGGTCGAAAATTAGCGACAAATATCTTATCAGAAATTTAATAGAAAATACTTCTTGTTATATAACATTTGTTATTAGAACCTATCGTTTAGGTTATACTAGTTCGAATGAAAAAAAGTCAAGTTTTGCCTACATTTTTTAGTGTTGGATCTTTTCGACACACTCTAGCTCTGAGTGTGATATAACAAGTGTCGCTAGTACCTACTGTTTAGGAGCTATATTGGTTTGAATGAAAAAACTCACGTTCGATTACATTTTTGAAGTGTTGGGGCTTTTGAAACGTTCTAGCTTTGTTGATGTTGCTCGGATCGAACATTTGGAACTATCGTCAAATTTTAGGAGCTCACCCACTGTTTAGGAGCTATAATGGTTTGAATGAATGAATAAGTCACGTTTTAAGTTTTTTACACCCTTAAAATGTGTATTTTTTTACACTCAGAAATGGATCATTTTGATACGCTCTATTGAAAATTTGACGACAGTTTCCTGATCAGAAATTTAGCGGAGGATATTTTTTGTTAAATAAAATTTTTTGTCAGGACCTACCATTTAGAAGCTATACTGGTTTGAATGGAAAAAAAATCACGTTTGAAACGCCTACTTTCTCTTAAGTTTGTTTATTTCATAAAATATATTTATTGATAGTTAAATATAATTATTATTTTATTTTAAAATTCAAATTAAGAAAAGTAGTAAATCATAGATTGACATATCCATGATCTATTGTTTTTCCAGAACAAAGAGAAATTGAATTTTTTTTTATATTCTAGAAATACTAATTCAATTTTTCGTAATGGAATTTTCCTATTCTCGTAGAATGAGTCTATTATTCTGTTCTGTTTTCAAATCTTTTAACACTTTTTAATTATTAAAATTATTAAAAGCATTCGTTAAATTAATCTTTTTGACAAATCACAAATATTTTGCTCTACTCGCAGCTTTTTGTCCATCAGAGGAGTTATTCTGGCCACCTGATTTATGAACTCGAAAATATTATTGTTCAAAATCTACTAAATAAACCAATGTAAATTGAACAAATAAAACATTTGATATTAAAACAACTTTAATTTTATGAAGGCCAACTATTTCTTATCAACTACGTTTCTTCAATATATATATAAAAAAGAAAATTAAAAAGATAATTCTTCTATCAGCTTGTAACCATTTTTATAAATGTGCAAATTTTCATTCCTTCATTTTTATAAAAAAATAAACTGTTTAAAAATATTTCAAATGGTATCGGTATTATTATAGATTTTAGAAAGAATATTGCACATGAAAATGTAGGTCTTTTAAACAAAATACACTTCTTCTTGTATCATTTTTCTACAGATAAGATAAAGATCGTGCAGTACGAATTTAAACATATGCTTTCCGTACTTTATGTAGTTACTAGTTTTTAAAAAAAAATACACAAATCTAATGACTAGTGTGCTAATCACATTGATTTATAATATTGTAAGACAGTCAAGCGAATCAGTCATGCTCCTCTATTATTAAAAATTACAAATTTATTTATAAGATTGAAGTAAAACTTTTAACTGAATAATGTAGGATTTTAGTCACTATTTATCGAAACTGGTTGTTTGACCTTTCCAACCCTCCAGTCAGATATACTGAGTTATCCAGCGATAAGAAGCATTCCGTAGATGCTTGTAAATTAAATTTTCATGTTTGGATTTGCATAACATCAATCTATAGGATATAAATATATTTAAACAATCAGAGAAATCTTCTTTCAATACATTCGAAACAGAAGATGGATTCCGGATCTTCTAATACTTAAAATCTCTAAAGGTTCTACCAATTTGTAGTTTCTTTCCTGGTCTTTAGCCTTTTTTTTTTTTTTTTTTTTTTTTTTTTTTAAATTTTTTTACGTCATATGTTTATTTATACTGTTTTCATAGTATGATCATTCGTTTGAAATATTTTTTTTTTAATTTTAAAATATGAACATTGTTTTGTTTTTTTGGCGTTCTGTTGCAGTTGACATGGTCTATGCTCTCCTGTTAAAACTAATTATTTAAATATATATATTTCTTTAAAAGGCAGTTTTTAATGCTATTAGTTTGCCTTCAATTGGTCAAGAACCAGTGACGAGTTTAAAAAGAATATCTAGAATCTCCTGGAGTCCTGCTTGAATCTGCCTGGTGTGGAAAAAGAGTAGTATATATTTTACTTTATTTTATGTTCTTTTTGTAAATAATAGACCAACAACTTATTGCCCATGCTTGGCAGTTTGTAATTTTTGTTGAAATGAAAAAGGATTCTATTATTTTATTTGATTGTGTATGATGGCTCTAGACTTTCACCTCCAGGGCCCAAGATCGAATCAGACTGAAGGCAGATTGTTCATTTCTATTATTTTGGCCATTGTTCAGCTTAAAAGCCGGGAGAACCTCCAGGGGCTCACCTATAAAGCAGACAAAAATAGTGGAAAAACCTGGCGTTTGAGTGAGCATCTTGTCAGCAAAATATCTTTTTTTTTTTTTTTTTTTTTTTTTTTTTTTTTTATGTTTAATGTTAATTATGTTTGTATTTGATGTTTACTATGAAAGTTATAGAATCCAATTTCGAGAAAATGATATATTCTTTCACTTTGTTCCTCCTCAGTGCTTAAATGTTTTTTTTATTTTTTTTTTATAATGTGAAATTTCGAAGTCTAGGAAAACATGATTTTGTTTAAAAGATTATTTTTTCTATATTTCTTATACCCACACCTTTCGCTCATACTGTGACAGTAAGCGGGTGTGATAAAAAAAAAAAAAAAAAAAAAAAAAAAAAAAAAAAATGAAATACCATTGGCATACTTGGAGTTCAGCCCCATCGTTACTAGCATGCTAGCATTTAGGCTTGTCTCACATCGGAGCCGACTTCGTGCGGCTGCCGACTACGGAAGATATCGCCCGACTTGATCGCACGACATGGAGCTCTGACATACATACCCGACATATTCGGTAGACGTTGACAGGAGGCGATTGGGTGAAACTTCGTTGGAATTTTTATTTAGAATATGAATGGATTGTTTTACATTCATGAGAGTAGTAGTTTGGTGATGAAATATGATGAAATAATTGTAGTTAATAATATTTACTTTTGATTGTTCGGCAACGTCGTTGCAAAGTGAACATATCTAGATTGGTAGTAATATTTTTTTTTTATTGCGGAGGCTTTCTTTTTCTTTAATTAATTAACAAAATCAACTTTTCCGTCTCCATATTCAAAACTGCACTGCCCAGTGCACTGCCCAGGAAGAAATTCTTAGCAGGATGGGATTGATTCGTAGGTCGGTTCTAAACACACGTAGTCGCACTACCAAGTCGGTTCCAATCTGAGAGAGTTGAGTAAATACCTAGTAACGGGAAGCTCAGGCGTAATCGTTCCACTACGTACGACCAAAAGTCACTCGAAGTCGGTTCCAATGTGAGGCCAACCTTACAGGTTTATCTAAGGAGATATATAAATAAATAAATAAACGTAATTCATTTGCCATTGAATTGAACTACAAATAAACCATGTAATATATTTTTTCACATGTAAAAAAAAAATATCCATAATTTTAAATTCAAATTAATATTTATGAAATTGACTAATAAATTTACTTCTTGAAACAAGAAAAATATTATTTAGTACTGATAATAAAAAACGAGCTTACTCTTTAAGGGGAGAAGGCTGGTACGTAAAGGAATGAAAAATAATGGTGACAAACTGCTACCATGCGGGACCCCTTTGTTTATCATCCATATTGGATATCCATTAAAGGTGTTTATTGCCTATTGGGAATCTCTAGTGAAACTATTGTAGAAAAAAAAAAACGAGCCATTATATCATAGAAGGAGCGAAGCTGTTATAATTAAACCAAACACTCTTTATCTTCTTACCCTCATAAATCATCGGACCCTCACCGCTTTTGAACTAACATTATTTAATCATCTACTTTCTCAGGGAGGTTATTTTTTTTTTTTCCTCATCGGTCATTTATGACTCCATTTTGAAATTTATTACGGATCCAGCGCATTTTTATTATTACGAAATATTTCTTTAGATTATAATTATGCCAACTTAAACTAGAATTTCTTTGAAAAATATTCTCTATTAATGGGCTTAGAAAATAATACATTTTTTAAACGAGATTATAAGGGATTTTTATTTTTATTTACGCTTTCGATCGATTAATTGCGCTGTTTTACATGAAATGATCATTTTTATTACGTTTGATATTCGATTAATATTTAATTGATTGTTGGCTTTTGTTTTTATTGCTAATTCATATTATTTCAAATATAACAATGGAAACATAACATTTTATTATAATATTTTTAATGATCATTGACTTCAAAAAGATTTTAACACTGCATTTTTACTAATGAATGTTGTTTACGTATTGTTTGTTGGTATAAACATTATTTGATAATTAACGCCATTTATTCACTTTTTAATCTTATGTGTTCATTTTTCAATGTGTTCAATTATTTAGCTATTTATTCTTTTTTTTCTATTATTTGATTTTAAGAATTTGAAAGCTAATTCTATAATTTATATATTATCTCCGAGCATCGTTGAAGGATCGGGACTCAATCCTAAAATATTGAGTTGTGAGGTGAAAAATAGGCGTTCCTGCAATATATTTCTTATTATATTACTGCAATATTAGCTTTTCGGTGGAATATTTTTTGTGAAAAGTTAGGAGTGGGTCAATTTCGCTAGTTCATAGTCTTGTAAGTACCTCTTCTCTAAGACATTTTTCTTAACTATTCTATGTTTTTTAAATATGCTCTCATTCCACACATATATACTTATGTATATTTTCTTTTTCCATTGGTTTGGTTGAGTAAGAATTACCTTATCCTGGTAGTGTAAGAGCATCTCTTACAGCTAGATCGGCCAACTAGCTTCCTATAATACCCATGTGACTTAAGAACCACATAAAATTTATTGATGTATTATTATTTTTTAATGTGGATATGTAGGTGTGATTACATGTGATTTTGGAGTGTTCTGGGTTGAATCTATGCCCTTTGAGTCGTGCAAAAGTGAATTGTTGGAGCTATTGCGTTAAGCTCAGCAGTGTAAATATTGCATATTTTGTTTTATTTTATAGACGGAATTCTCTAACTTGAAAGACGAAGTATTAATCGCACTGCTAAAGTGATGTAATTATCTCAATATACAAGGAGCAGTTACCGTTTATTATTGTAATAGTAATCGAAAGACGTCTTATAAACAGCGAGGAAATATACAATGGAGCAGTCTCGAGTGGAGTGGGGATGGGATTCGTCCCCCCTCCACTATACTACCCTAACCTCCAAAGCGTACCACGCGTGTGCTGCGTGATTTCCTAGAAGTTACAAGTGTTTGCTTTTAATTTCTTATTTTTTACGTAAACCTATTCTCGTTGAGTTTTTATTTTGTTTAGAAATTCATTCCACACTAAGTATGCCTTTTTGTGCTGCAATTGGATGTAAGAACAACAACAAGACTGGGGCAAAAATGAAAAGCAGCTTAGCTTTCATAGGTTTTAGTTCGCGATAGTGTTAAATGCAATTACTTTTTTTAAATAAACTCCGCGTCAAAAGTATCGCAATACTTTGAAATATTTGAATTTTTATTAGTAATTATAACTTTTATATTCAATAAAAATCCTTTATATTAACAAAGTCTGAATAAAAAATGACAAATTGTGTTTGAAGTAATTTTATTACCTATACCTGCATCAGCAGCAGTCTAAAATATTGTATTGTTGGTGAGTTGGGAACTGGGCTAACTCTGGGTAGTATAGTGGTGGGGGAATACTAGTCCCACCAGCCTGTAGCCCCGCCCTATCTAAATAGCAGCTCTATTTGTATATCTCCTCGCTGCTTACAAAGCATTCTAGAGTTTGAAAATCTTATTTAGTGATTCTTATTTCTCTGCTTATAAGTAGGTACTTTTCTTAATTTACAATGATACTATAATTTATGCAGTAATCTTTGAATTTACAATAGAGTTTAGATGGTTAACTATGAAGTAGACTCAAGAAGACAGAGGTCCCTCAAAGGCTGAGCTAGATAATCCAGTGGAGCCTCCTTCTTAGGCTTAAATCTCGGCTTTCTCCGATGGCAGCCTGAAATGTCCTTCGCCTCACTTTATGGTTAGCTGCTTCTAAGAATGATAAATATTGCTTAAAACTATAAATAAAATGTTTTCTTATAGTTAATATTTTATTTATATATGTTTTATTTATCGACTTCTTAGACTAATTACCTTGAAAACTAGTTTCGTGCCTTCAAAACTCGATTTTTAATACCTGGGAAGTGAAAAAATGGAAATTAGTTCTTCTCGATATGGCCTTAAAATATATATTTGTATACAAAATGGCATTATTAGAGCAGTTAAAGTAATTAGGAAAAAAAAAACTAGTTTCTCCCTGACTGGGAAAAACAATAAGTCATGCCCATCTATAATCTACTTCTTCAGATGAGGAAACTGTCACCGAATTTTCGATTCGACCAACGCTAACAGAGCTAGAATGTATTAAAAAGTTTTTGTCAAAACTTGACTTTTTTCACTCAAACCAGTTTAGATTCTAAACGATAGGTTCTATAAACATATGTTTTCTGTATGGGATAATTTTTTTAATTAAACCCTGCTGATCATTATATGTCCTTAAGTTTTTCTTTTTTTTTTTTACCTTACCTATACGATATTAAATTATTTAAATGAAATAACAATTCATTGTTATTCGAAAGAAATAAATTTGAGAAATAACGGGGGGGGGGGGTTTAATACAGGATTATTGCCATTTATCCAATATAGCTTCTTTAATTAAAAAAAAAGAAAGAAAAAACGTGACGTTTTTTATTCAAACCAATATAGTTTCTAAACGGCAGGTCCTAGCGACAAATGACACCAACAGAGATAGAGCGTGTCAAAATGTTACATTTTTCAGGGTGAAACAAACGTCACATTTTCGATGGTAAAAAAAAAAACCGTTACTACTTGATTTTGTTCTTATTATTATATTATACATTAGCGTGATTTTATGCATTTTTAGTAACATAATTACCTAAGATTTGAACAACATAGTTACAAGCTTTTTTAAAGAAAATTAATTAGAAACATAATTAAAGTTTATTATATCTCAACTATCTAACAATCCTAAAGACCAGGCAGTACGTTACCTAGGTGTACACTTTGACACCAGACTGACTTGGAGATTACACACTAACTACATCTTACAACAAGCTAGAATGTAGTAAAAACTTTTTGTAGTAAAAAGTTTAAAAAACTTGACTTTTTTCACTCAAACCAGTTTAGATTCTAAACGATAGGTTCTATAAACATATGTTTTCTGTATGGGATAATTTTTTTAATTAAACCCTGCTGATCATTATATGTCCTTAAGTTTTTTTCTTTTTTTTTTTTACCTTACCTATACGATATTAAATTATTTAAATGAAATAACAATTCATTGTTATTCGAAAGAAATAAATTTGAGAAATAACGGGTGGTTTTAATACAGGATTATTGCCATTTATCCAATATAGCTTCTTTAATTAAAAAAAAAGAAAGAAAAAACGTGACGTTTTTTATTCAAACCAATATAGGTTCTAAACGGCAGGTCCTAGCGACAAATGACACCAACAGAGATAGAGCGTGTCAAAATGTTACATTTTTCAGGGTGAAACAAACGTCACATTTTCGATGGTAAAAACCGTTACTACTTGATTTTTTTCATTCGAATCAGTATAGCTCCTAAACGGTATGTCTTATCGAAAAAAAATATATAATAAAAACTATTATGAAATCAATTTCTGACGCGAGGACTATCGTAAAATATACAATTAGAGAGTGTCACAACTAGAGCATGTTAAAATGTTACATTTTTGAAAGTGTAAAAAATGTTACAGCAAAAAAGTTAAGACCTCAAGCCAAAAAACATGTCAAAACTATCTCAACTTTGTGGTACCTTACTGAAAAGTGAGGAATTTGACTTATCGGCCTCTGTAGACTTATTCATATGTATGTGTAGCTGTTTAATAAAGTCAACAGGAGTGCTTTAAACACATCTACTTCTAGCTGAATATTTTCATTATTTTGTAATCGGTTCCTTTTTTTAAAATCTAATATTACCATTTTGATTTCGATAACGGTTAAGCATTATCCAGACAACAAAAAATCTGTTATATCAATAATTTCAGTTAATGTACAATACAATCAAATGTATAATCAAAGTTTTCCGATTTCACTGATTCGCGATTAAACTATATATACTCAGTCATAGTTACTTCTAACTTCCGCAATCATTTGCAGCACTTAATATTAGCTTCAGGTTGATTTATAAACTTTTCGTTCTCTCCTACTTCTTTATGGAGTTAACCTCTTAACATAAAAGTCTCAGTATACCCAAACATGACTACAACAGTTTTAAAAAGCTTTTCTGAAAAAATATTGTTAAAATATCCATCTTTGGAAAGGTAAAGGTAGTAAAATTGCATGAGTTATTGAACTCCATGTAGATTGTTTCATTAAAGGATGGTTCATAAAATTTTACGACTACTTACAGTACCTTACTAACCCTCAATTTCTTAGCATAAATCCTATGTGGATTTAGACGGGCGAGCCGTTTAAGTAAAATTAGCATCCTAAAATTTAAGGAAAGAGACTAAGAACTATATTTAAAATCATGAATAACCATGTGAATACCGTGTCTATGAAATAAGAATTTCGCAGTTATTGTTTTTTTTTTCCTCAGAACTTTATACAAAACTCTGGAATATTTATATCGATTTTTTTTTTCGATGTGGACTTTAAAAAAATGTTGATCGGAATCCGCGATTACGATTCTGGAATGTCTTCTTGTTAGTGGGTACACATCTTAACAAAGTTCAACTAATTTGATCTGCCTCTTTTTAGGCTACAAAACTGAAATGTACTACTTATTATTATATTATAGATTAGCGTGATTTTATGCATTTTTAGTAACATAATTACCTAAGATTTGAACAACATAGTTACAAGCGTTTTTAAAGAAAATTAATTAGAAACCTAATTTAAGTTTATTATACTAAAGTTTATTAACTGTCTAACAATCCTAAAGACCAGGCAGTACGTTACCTAGGAGTACACTGTACACCTTGACACCAGACCGACTTGGAGATTACACACTAACTACATCTTACAACAAGCTAACGCAAGACTTAAACATTTGTACCCTCTTTTAAATAGAAAATCATTACTTCGACACAGAACTGCTATCTTAGTATACAAAACCATGTTGCGGCCCCCACTGACCTACTCCTGTCTTGTCTGGTACAACACTTCAAAATCTTCAAAAACACTTCAAAAAAGAAACTACAGACATTCCAAAACAGAATACTGCGTATGGCGGTTAACGCATCCTGGTCTATAAGGAATTCCCAGCTTCACCGGGAACTGAGTTGATCGACTCGAAGAGTTCTTTAACATGCTCACAAGGCGACACCATGAGCTTCTCCACGTCGCTTCTGGAGCACTGGAGTATAACCTAGGAACCTCCATATCAAGAAGATTGAAGCCTAGGGCTTACCAAGATTTACTTGGATTATAACATTTTCTTTTCTTCAAACAGTTCGTGGATAACATTTATTGTTAAACCGATATATAAATAAAATTTGTTTGTCAACTCTCTAACATCACGTATTTTGATAAGAAAAAATACGAATTTTCCATAAAAATTGAATTTGTATATCATTATTTAAAAAAAAAAATTAATTTTATTTAAAAAAAAAAGAAAAAGAAACTTACTATGTTCTTTAATATTTATAATATTAATACTTTTTTCATGTTCTTGAATCATCTGCATCACAATGCCTGTGAAAACCACGTACATTAATTGTTATATGACAACTCATATAATAATCGTGTGTGTGTGTGTGTGTGTGTGTGTAATCGTAGTATCTCTCATATACAATCGCGTACGCGTGTTAAACCTTCACTGTTTATCTTTAATTTTAAAAAAAAAAATACATAAATTTTGTAAATTTCTTTTTTTAATTTCTTGATCTGTAGGCCTCATGTTATTTCCAACTTTTGAGGGTACATTTTACAGTAAATCTTCCCAGAAAAGTTGGCAATCCTATGTATTTACTATAAGGTCTTGAATGTATGAGTGGTAATAGGTACCAGCTGCAAATCTTATTAAAATTAATTAATTATTAGGATCTTTTCAACAACCTTAATTAATACATATTATAAGATAAGTGAAACTATTTCCCTATTAAAAGATTCCACAAATCCTTACTATTTAATATTTTTTCCTCATAATTATGTAACTGTGATTGACTAAAATGAATTGTTCTGTCAACAGTAACGTTTCATGCTTCTTAAGTTTTTACATCTGGAAGTTGTTATGACAAGATCCTATATAATTTGCATCTAGTTCGGACACAATATTTTTCTCTAACAAGAACATTGGAAACAAAAACACGTCACAACTTACACACCCCGCTCTGTCATATTACTCATTCCGTATCAGGTGTTCTACAAAATTTCGCTTATGTTTTACGCTGTGAAAACGATTTAAATGTAAATTTGACGAAGCCGTGGCTCTAGAAAAGGTCAAGTTCGCATTATCGCTTGTTAACTAAGACAGACAGGAGTTGTTTAATTTATCAACATTCCATATTTCCACCGGTCCACCGCCTGGTTACTGACCGCTGATTGGTTTTCTGTAGCACCTCGTAAATTGTGGCCGCCTGTCATTTTTAAACCTTCATAAATTTTGCAGTCCCAAAAATTACTAAATATCAAGCAGTCTTTTTATGAAGTTTATTTCTTATTTAATTATAGTTATATCAGAAAAAAATTCATTTATATTCAAAAATTTTCTTATTTCATTTTCTTATGATTCATTTAGTTTTTGTTTTCCTTTTTCTGTATTGAAGATACATTGTACCATTATTATTATAAATCAACCGGAGAAAAGAAATACAGATCACAAGTAGTCCAGTCAATCAGTGCTGAAATGGAGTGTAAGAAACATACGAAAATGTTTTACTTCATAGCTTCGTTAGGAGAATGTAAACATACGAAAAGTCCCTGCCCCTGGGGAGTGAGCTAACGGTGAGGGAGAGGGAAGAAGTTCAATTTTTTTGGTTTTTCGATTTTATCTCGAAAACGGTTTACTCTAGAATAATATGTTACAAATCAAACTAAAAGCCAATTGTATTTCCTTATAAATTGATGTTATATAATTCAACGGTTTTTGAGATATACGTTATTGAAAATCGGTGATTTTCGGGGAATAACAAATGTTACCTCACTTTTTGTCAAACTTTTGCTTCTAGTACCTTCCACGATCGTTTTTCAAAAAAAAAAAAAATAATAATATTAAAATTGTAGAGCATTAAATTTACTTTCTGGGAAAATAACAGCTAATAAAACGAAGCTGACAACCTCAAATCGATTGAAAGGGCTCAATTATAGAACAGCCAAAAAGAAAATCATTTTTATGAAAGGTTTAGAAGTTATGTAATTGTACAGCTTAGTTATGGACTCTCTCCCAACCACCCTTGTCTCCAGACCTCTATCGTACCAACTAAGATTTTTTTCGAAGACCTGAACCTCTTTTTGAATAATAAAATATTTATTTTTCGGGACTCTATAAAAATTTTATATGGTTATTTGAATTGTATTCAGAGGGTCTAACACGTTGACAGAATTTCATTGAAAAGCATATTTTGATAAAAATAAAAAGAATGTTTTCTAATATTTTTTAAAAAAACATAAACCTGCTTTAATTTCTGAACAAAACAATAAACCATTATTTTATTTAGTACTTTTTTGTAATTGATTTTAGTTTCTTTTAAAAATTTGACAAAAACATCATTTGTCGAACCATCATTATTTCCGATTATACAAGTTTTTGTACATATTTTTTTATATAAATATATTTCTCCCCGAAAATCCAAACCTCTCAGGTTGGCATTGACGCGATCCTCCCTTATACGTCTTGGTCAAACCCTCGGTCGTTTACCCGACGACTAAAAACTGGTCACTTTTTTCGGAATTCGATCATCATTATTCCCAAATTTTGACCGTCGCGCTGCTATTACTTAAACTATATTTACCGGATATAACTCGCGCAGTTATGTATTATGAAGCCTTCTAAATTCTCCGGTTTCTTCATCCTTTTTTGGGCCAAATATTCTACGCAGTACTTTATTTTAGAAAACTTTAAGGCGTTGTTCCTCCCTTAACGTAAGCGGCCATGTTTCGCATCCCTAGAGAACTGTTATAATAATGGTAGTCTTTTGTATATAAATTTTTAAATTTCTCGAGAGTAAGCACGAACTGAGTAGTTTTGCAATCGAGAAATTACAAGCATTACCGGCTTTATTATTTTTAATATGTTTGAAAATTAAAAAAAAAATTAATTGAAAACAATAATTTAAGCAGTTATACCTTAAACAATTAAGGTAAAAACAAAACTAAATTATCATGTTGCCTTTAGGCTGACTAATCTTTTAATACCGGAACTCTTGGAAATGAAGTAATCCCGAAAATTAAGGTCCGTACTTCAAGCTCCAGGGAGTCTCGTAATTACATTTTTCTCCATCTAGATTTAAGTTGACAAGTTGGGATTTCAGTATAACTGGACAAGGGCACAAAACAAAATTTGCAGCTATAAAGAAATATTATTATTTTTATCTAATAAGAAAATTGGTAACGGTTCGGATCGGCGACACCAACCCCTAAACCCGCTCAGAATACCTTTTATCGATTCTAACCTTGTACCGATTTATTTCGATGTTTTAGTCGCTGCTTTTAGAAGGGAAAGGTTATTCTCCTACATTTACTGTGAAGCTCTAAATCCTTGTTCAAAGTAATATTAACTTCTGTTTACCTTCTAATATTAAAATGAGAAATAAAGAAATATTAAAGTGGAAATAAGGAAATATCAAAATATAAGACACTAAATCAATTTTGAATTAATATTAATTTAATCAACAATTAATATACTACTGAACTACCAGTAAAGTTAATTTCTGATGAACTTACTGTCAGAGAAGTGAAAATAACAAATTATAAATATAAAAAATACAGAATCCTTAAGTATTTATTTGGTATAACTCCTATTTATTTAAAATTTGTAGCTACATGTTTCAGAGATAATGTTCCATCATCAGGTTTCTAATTTTTTTTAAAAACACATTAATCTATAACATTACACCAATAGTTCTACAATTATATAGTAATGTGTCATTTACCTCTTAATCTGTGATTATTTTCACATTGTCAATTCTCCATGTTATAAGCCATTATATAATATAAGACAGAATCCTAGTTGAAAGTGATGATGTTAATTTCTGCTATATTTTCTCATGGGAAGTGGAAATAAGAAAACATAAAAAACCTGTGATATACTTTCTCACATTTATTTATAAACTGATATGTTTTATTGAATTAATTATACAATCTGTCTCACTTTAGCACAAAAAGTAATATGGATGACAAAGAATCCATTCACAAAATACGTATGTATACTGAAATTGAAATAACAAATACAAATATATAAAACACCAAATCCATGTACAAATAAATCTTGTTAAGTTTCATAACACTTTTACAAGTTGTAAATTTTATCACTTAAACTGATAGAACAAATATAAATATGTAAAACACCAAATCCATGTACAAATTAATCTTCTTAAGTTTTATAACACTTTTACACATAAGCTTAGATGAAATAAGAAAACATGAATTCATAAAACACTAAATCCTCGTGTTGTTAACTTCTGTTTCACTTATTTTCATTTAAGAAGACTAAACATCAATATAACACGCTAAACAACACAATCCAAGTTGAAACTGTAGAAGTGATTGTTTACATGTGAGGTTATAGGAAGGAACTATCGAGAAATGTAAACATGAAGTGAAGCGTAAGGATCGAACTGGTCGGTGTAGCGCGGGTCAACCTAGTTTGGTGGTGTCGCCGATCTGAACCGTTACCAGAAAATTTTTTATCCTTATTAGAATTTTTAAAAACTAATTAATTCATAATTCACTGTTTTTGCTCCTTTTCGATTCAGAAATGAAAGATTTGAGATGATTTAACAGGGCTATGTCGGTTGGCTGGATGGAATGTATAGGATGTAGATGGGGATCAGTAAAAGAAAAAAATAAATATTTTTGTAGAGATATTTAAATGCTTTTTATTGAAAAATTAAATTAATGCGATAGTTAAGGGGGCATACATTGTCATTATATATGGGAAAAAAAAAATTTGACGAAAACTGAATTTGATTTCAATGCTTCGGCAATGACTGGTTGCTACACCGGATGACCTAAGTATGAACGACTGAATTAAACTCAATAAAACATGGAATACATCTAACTTAAAAGAAGATAAATTAAATTAAACTCTGATACTACAGAGTAATAATAATTAAATGGATTCGACGAAAAACGTTCTCCGATCCGGATTCGACAAAATTCCGGAAGTGGCGATTTTACAGTTTTTAAAATGTATAATAGCACGTCGTAGTATAATATTGTGCTTCATTACGTTATTATACATGTGAATATAACAAATTAATATGTGAATATAAAATCTGACCTACAAAACTAAGAAAAATCTTAAATTATGATTTTCTTTCGCTAATTACTCAAAATTTTATGTTTGTAGCTTAGAACGTTTTTCGGCGGACCCATTCAATTATTATAATTATCCTAGTGCATTATTATATCATTTCTGTGTTTTTATTTAAGTTATTTATACCTATAAAGCTTAATGTATGCTAATTAAAAGAAACGGTGATATAGACGCAGATTTATCGGGGATGAGGTTTGAATAAGTAAACCTGTTTAAAATCACTTGGGGTCTATAATATCAATACAAAATACAACTCATTAGGAAATAAAGTCAAGATTTAGGGACATAAAAACTTCATTTTTTTTTTTTCAGTCACATTACTACTCAGTTCGCGCTTACTGTTACAGTAGTTTAGTTCTTACTATTCAGGAAAATACAATTTTTTTTTAAAAACTACTGTTCCTTACTGGTAAAAAACATTCACATCAAGGTTTTAGAAAATAAAGAATATTCGACTTAGAAAAGAAGACTTAAGAAGGCAAACAATTTATATTTAGCACGCTGGAGAATTTAGAAGGCTTGTCAATGTGAAATCACGAGATATTTATCCGGTTAGTATTGTTCAGGTACTAATTAAAATACCTTAAACCTTTACAAACCTTTAAAATACCTTTTAAAATAGTCTTTTATTTTTTCTTTTAAAGATTTATTTTTGAATGCTCGGAGAATATGATGACTTATTGATTAATAAATTATGGTGATGTCTCACATGAAATTTTCGTTTTCAAAAATAGAGAATAATTTAAAAAAAGGAACGAACAAATCTAAACATATTTCATTGAAGATATTTAGCATTTTTTTGTTTTCTAACATTTCCCAACTTCTCTCAAACAACTTTTCAATGCCAGATTTGAAAAAGTTTGATGAACAAACTCATAAAAATGAATCGTTTGTAAAAGAATTTCCTCACATTAAATTCTCCTATTTCCAGGGGGAAAAAAAAGTGGTATTCTGTAGGTCTGTTTAATGTTTCTGTTTTTATTCGAAATTTGAGGTCGGGTTTTTTTTTACAAGAGGAGAGATTTTTTTTCTGTTCACGGGTGCAGACTGTTGTTAAATCATAATTTTTAACCATTTGATAAATTTTTTGGCCGTAAGATGTTGAATAGATACTTTTCTCTTTAGTAAAATTGAAAAAAAAAAAAAAAAAAAAAAAAAAAAAAAATGATAAACCCGGCCATAGACATTGACTATTAACTTTTAGTTTTGATTCTGTTTCGGCATGTGAGCAGGTGACAGACTAGATGTAACTATTTATCCTATTGGTCTCCATTTCTACTCACAATCCTTATTATTTTCTGAGGAATAAAAATTTTAAACGCATTAACTAAATGACGTTTGAAACGAAACTAGAATATGTATACCTGCTTGGAAAAAAAAGATACTGTTAGTAAACAAAAGATTAGTAGTTCCTGTTCAACTAATGATTTAACACACTATAAAAATTAACATTAAAAAAATGGAACGACCCTATAGATAAACTTTATTACAGAAAGTCAGGCACACCTGATCAAAATAACTTAGTGTTTAATGATGGAGGATTATGTTGTTGATGTGGTGCTGCGATGGTTGACTGTTGATGAGCACTGTTCCAGCAATGATTGATGTGGCGAGGCCATTAGTGGTAACCTGCTCCTGTCCACGAAGATTCCAGAAGGCTAAAGTTCTATTTTCATAGAGCTTATCTGTTCTGATTTTTCTTGAAATGTTTTAAATAATAACGGAATTTGTTAAACCAAATTTAAATACTGTTAGAAATAAATAAAGGGTCACAGTTGTTTGCGAACTGAGAGATATATTAAAATATTAGATATGTGGAACTGTTTGGGCAAAGTAATATATATTTTAGAAGCTTAAAAGGGGTAACTATAAAACATCAGCAGATGAGGATCTGAGACCGAGCGTCTTATCAAACATTACGAAGTACAGTAGAGCGTCGATTATCTGAACTAATGTTGTCAGGAGTGATTCGGATAATCAAATTTCACTTCTTTTTTTTTAGCCACGTAATGATTTCCATTCTCTCTTTTAATGAAAAGAGCTCTCGTTTCCTTTTTGGTGGCGTGGATGATGGAATGTAATTTTTAAAACAAAAAGTGATCACAAAGGCGATGTATACCTCACAAAGAGCGATTGAAGACTTAAGGTGAGATCTATTACCAACCAAATGATTAGGAAGATATTGAGAGAAACAAATGAATGGTCTAATTAAGTATACTTTTCTCAGTAAACAAAATTATAGGTATGTATAGAAGTCCATTGTTTTTTTTTTTTTTTTTTAAGTTTCTGATAATAATACACACATTTGATCCCTCACAGACATTCGTGGAAAAAAATAATTTGGTTTTCATTTAAGTTAATTTTCAAATAAAATAATTTTAACAGTACAAATAAGTAATTATATGATCAAATTAAATTAATATTACATTCCAAAAAAAAAAAAAAAAATGTTCCGCTATTTGACGTTCGGATAATCGACGCTCCACCTTTCAGATTTTTCAGCAGAATAATAATTTCAAACACTACAAAGTCGACCTTACAAACAGATTTAAATCAACTTTAAATGTTAGTGTAACTGATTGTGAAAAGACATTAGTGGACATAAAAATAAGTTAAACGTGGTACAAGTTTTATTTTAAAATTCTAGATTTCTCCATAAATCGAAAAAAAGCAATAGATCATAGATATGCCTATCTTAAATCTACTGCTTTTCCCAATGTACATTTTACAATTAAAATAATCAAATTACTTAAATTAATAATTAAATTGCATTAAAAATTAATGATAATTCGAAATAAACTAATTGTAAAAAAATTGGCGTTTTTAAACTCGACTTCTTTTATTCAAACCAATATAGCTCGTAAACGATAGGCTCCAGCGACAAATGTTATAAAAAATATATATATTTTCAATTAAATTTCAAATCAGGAAACAGTTCGTCAAATTTTCGATGTAAGCAACACCTATAGTTCGTGCCAAAATGTTACATTTTTGAATGTTAAAAAATTTGAATGTTACATTTTTGAAGTTAAAAAAGTATAGACTCTTAACCAAAAGACATACCCATTTCTAAACAACACACAGTGTGCATTTTGATATTTATCCTCACATTTTGAGCTCGTTGCCTAGAAGATAAGGTAGATAATTTTAATGAAGAGTCAAAAGCCTCACTGTGTTAAATTTTGGAGTACTATATTGCTCAGTTTGTTTCATTTGGAGGTCTTAATCACTTGGTTTTGAATCTCTCTAAAATTTCTATGATTTAAAGTTTTTTTGTATGAAACGTATTACCTACTCCTCTCCTTCTTCCTAAATCCTTGGAAACATATTGTACTATAATTCTTCTATCGCAAATTACAGACGCTGCCATATGGTATTACGTATAAGTATATTATTTTGAAATATAAAACTAAAATAATTACATTTAGTTTTTACGATTAACATATCACGAGTATGTTACCTTTCACATCCACTTCCCTTCACTACCTCCTCGAAGAGACCCCTCCCAGGAATGACCCCTGACCCGGAAGATATACCCTCAGCTGCTATCAGTTCGCCGGAGGAGGAGAAAGGCAGCCATTCTAGTTCATCAGCGGCCTCTCATGTTTGTTTTGAGCGGTTGTTAACCCGTTGCGTTGTTCGGGAAAGAGATTTCCTGCGGTTTGCCAACGAGTTTTCGTTCCTTTAGGTGTGTCGAAATTCTATCGAAATTGATTCTTCTTGGTATCGATAAGAACAAATTAAAAAGAATAGGAATATGCAGGAATATACACACTTATTTGAGACAAGTGAATTTTGATATTTCTCAGTTCTGCAATAATTTTATTTAAGCAGATTTTGCAGAAAAAACTCTAATAGATTTTTTCATTTTCTTGTCTAAATTCGTTATATTTTATAATTTAAAAATTAATAGATGGCTAAGAGACCTTCTAGTTAAAAACTTTTATTAAAGTGCTACTAGTGAGTAATTTTTCACAATCACAAGTGATTTAAATGTCATTATAATCATTTCCTCAAATTTACTTGATGAATATTGATGAACAGTTGTAAATATCAATAAATGTTTTAAAAAAATAAATAACCAAGAAATTTATTACGTCCTGCATTCGATGTGGTATAGGTCGTATGTGATATATTATTATTTTATTATTATTATTGATCGTATGATTTTAAATAAATTCTTAAGGGATACTCATTGCAAAAATGTAATACATCATATTAATTTGAAAATTCTATTTCATTTTTATAATTTTTTTTTAAATATTGCAAGTTTTTATTTAATTAATATTTTTAATAATCCTAATATCGGTTGCAATAGTGGCACAACCCAAAAAATCATTTTTTTTTTAGATAAGTGGGTTTAAAGTTTTCATTGCTAGGGAAATGCTTTAGTTTCTTTATATGAATCACCTTCTCTCGTTTAAGCAAACTAAAGCATTTCCTGTGAATAAATTGCAGCCCATGAGCGATATGTTTCATATGCCCCAGAAAAATACTATGGTGACTTAAACCACTAAAAAAATATGATATTTTTAGCCAATAAAATTATTTAAAATAAAACGTTAAATGGAATTTGTTGTCTGCCTTTATAGACACATTTTCTCTGCCTTTCTCCCTCTCTATCATTCTCTTTATACATTCATAATAATATTATGAGGACTGATTTTAAATAACATTTTGTTTGTTTATTTATTTGTTTTGCTAAGTGAACTATACCTTTCATTTACATAAATTTTTTATATTATTTATTCGGTGAAAGTTAAAAAAATATTTTTTCAATTTTAAGTCAATTATTATAAGGAAAACAATAATTGCGGTATTTCTTGATATGACTAGTTTTTATGTTTTATGAACAATCTGTATTAGCATTAATTTTATGTAATTACCATTGATTCACGTAATAAATATTTGTCTATCAAGTATCAGGGCTAAGAAAATGAGATTAAATAATAGTTCAAAAATATATTGATTATTGCAGTTATTTTTTTATATAGGAATTAACTGTCAATTTTTGACTTTTAGTAAAATTATAAAAAAAAAAAAGAAAACTTATTTAAAACTTTTGTTGTATACATTATTACGCTTTTGGCCTAAATCAAATTTTAGAGAAGCAGCGTTTTGAGCCTAGATAATAGACCACCCCTTTTTTTCATAGTGCAACAATATTAATCGTATGCACTGAAGGAACGATGCTTTGTTACCTGACATAGTCCGTGTGTTCGAGTAACAGTGATGTGTTGCTGCTATCAACAGCTCCGCCCTGACAGCTCTGAATAGCCTGATGATTTTCTAGTCCTTTTTCTCCCTTTGTCGGTACTCAGTCCATTAATCACCTACTTCATGTGTCTGCTCGGTCTATTGAAAACGATAGCTGTTTATTTACAGGTAGGGTAATACTGTTAAGATGTTCGACTTTCGATGCCTATTCGAATGGTTACATTTGTATGATAAATTTAAATATGCTAAGTGTTCTGTATTTACAGGTTATAAATATATATCTATTTTTTTACATCAGGATTATATTTTTTTAATTTGTTTTTATTGTGTGCATATGATTAAGTGTTATAATTGACTGAGACTCGTCCTTAAAGAATACATACGTATATAGTATATAGTTTATAAAAAAAAAATAAATGGAAACAAATATAAAAATAAAATAAAAAAAACTCGTCCTTTTAAACCTGTCGGCTAAAGGAAGAATAACATGGAACATGTTTTGGAGGCTGCCCCCTTGATCGTCAATGATAGTAATATTGTCGGTAACATTGCCAATTCCGATAAGTGCATTTTTTTCAATTTAGGATTTTTTTGCTGACCACTGTCCTCACCACTTACGCTGATGACGCATGTGTGTTATCAGTAAATAATAATCCTTTATTGCATCCCAATCACTACAATCTTATATTACTAACATTCAAGAATGGTGTCGAAATTAGAGAATTAAAATAAACCCAAACAAATCCCATCAAATAACCTATACCCTTCTTCGTAAATCCACGACTTCCTGCCTTACACTGTCACTTAAAGATAATCTACTAATCCCTGTTGAACAGATCCGCAATATAGGACTCCACTTGGACACAGGTCTTACTTGGAATACACATAAAAGACGAAATCGACAAGAAACTGCTCGTTGTTACAGACTACTTCAACATTTACTAGACAAATGTTTAAAGCTCCCAATTAATTACAAAGGCTCACTTACATGACTGTGACCTACTGGACGTTCGGAGTTCAGCATTGGGGCTCCACTAAACCATCCAATTCATCTCGTGTCCAATCCTTACTGTCCAAAATCATTCGAAAAATCCTCAATGCTTCCTACTTTGTGAGCAATAAACTTACCCTTAAAGACTTCAATGTTTCTTATGTTGCTGATTTAGTCCAGACCAGATACCTATCCTTTCACAGCTATATAGCCACTCAAATCCATTAGTTTCTCAACCTGCTTCCAACTCCATTCCCGATAATCCTCCGAGGCGTGTGAAAAGAAGATGGCCTAGAGATCCTGTAGTGTTGAATTTTATTGAAGTGCTACTTTTGAGTAGTTCTTTTCAAGTTGTTACTTTTCATGTACTTGTAATCGTTATCAGCTCATTTACTTGATGTACGATATTTAAGTTGTAAATATCAATACATGAAAATTTAAAAAATAAATAAAAACAGATTTTTTTTTTTTTTTACAGGCTTCGTTTTAAAATGAATTTCCGCGTTTAGTCCTAGGCAGAAGATCTATTCTACAGAGAGGGAAATCAGGGAGGGATATCATTAAAGGATACCTTATAAAGTTATTATTAAGAAAATTAAGTTCTTAGTATACTTAGGAAAAGTCTATTAACAATTTACGATTGAAAATATTAAATTTCCTCGCGGTAAATAATTCCGTTCAGTAAACAATAGAACATCCATTTTATTTTAGAATTAATTCAGAGCATTCTACATTATGGTAAGGAATTTTTAATTTAGTGGTTGGCTAGAGCGTAAATTGCCCTAGGGCGTTAGTGCTGCCTAGGCACTCGGTTGGATTATACATACGGCTTCTATTTTAATTAAGTTCTCCTAGTACTCTTTCTCTATTTGTCTATGTACAGACTCGAAAATCCTTTATTTTCGCCCAGCTGTTTTTAATTTTGCAAATATTGTTCTGACCCTTCTGATTGTGATTTTCAGAGCGTGTTGTGCCTGGAAATGTTTCCAAACTTCATCTACCTTGGACAGTCTAGAAAATTAAACTTTTTTCTCCCTCCTTTTTTATGTATTTAAAATTCTTAGTTTAAACTGTGCATGCATAATAAATATGTTGATCTTTTAATCATGATTTTAGCTGTAATCTATTTGAATTATATTATTATTTGTACAATTATAGGGCTGAAAAATATTCAATTTAAAAACAAATATATTATAATTCAAATTAATATGTATATATTCTAATAAGTAACCAAAAAAAGTAAATTATAAATACACTTGCTGTACAAAAATTATATTCGGTATAAAACTCTCTACTCCTCTTGAAAATATTAAATACATTTGTTGAAACTAACATGGGACTTGTCCTAGTTGGTCAAATGCGATATGTTTTTGGAGAACGCGAGGGCATTACGTGTAGTTTAATAGTTTGATATGAGGAGTGTAGGAGCAGTTAGGAGCTCTACTTTTCTTATACTAAATAAATAATGAGTGAGCTCCGTGACTGGTCTTTCTTGACACTTCTCTGCTGTTGATAAAAGATGTCACATTTGAAATATCTATTTTTAAGTGTAAGATCTTTTTTACATGGAATATGTTTTACACGTGACATTGTTTGTCAAAGGCGATACGCTTTAGGGCAACACAAGGGCGTTACGCGTAGTTTAACAATCTCTAGTTCTGTTGGTGTTGCTCAGATCGAAATTTTGTTTGAAGTTAACTTATCAGAAATTAAAGGGAATATATTTTTGTCATATAAATTTTTTCGCTAGGATCGACCGTTTAGGAGCTGTACTGGTTAAAATGAAGAATAAAGAACTCAAGGGCACAGACGCTCAGCAAGATTAAGCTATTTAATTTGAAAATTTATCTCCTACAGAAAACTGAATCACAGCTAAGCGAAAAAAAAAAAAAAAAAAAAAAAAAAAAAAAAAAAAAAAAAAAAAAAAATATATATATATATATATATATATATATATATATATATATATATATAAAACATTTGAAAACATTGACCATCAAGGGGGCAATCACTAAAATATCTTCCATGTTATTCTTTCTTTTGCCGACAGGCTCAAGTGGGCCTTTTTTAATTACAAATTATGTTTTATTTATATTACGCGATTTACGCATAATTTCGTTCAAAATAGGTTGAAACGGGGTCCAAACAGCAATACACATTAACGAAGTTTAATGTGATGACATGGTGAATGCATTATTCAATGGTGGTTTTAGCCTTGACGACAAGGTAGTTCTTGGGAGGACTCCGTCCCTTGAAAAAGTTGCTCTGAGAGGTTTTGTCGAAAAAAAACCCAGAGAATCTCTCAGTCAGCAATTCGGCCACCTCGAGAGAATCGGAAAGTTATAAACGCTCAAAACTTAGTTGCCCCACGCATTAACTGATATCTAATGTCACATGTATGACCATACGGGAATAGTATAAGCTTAATTATAAAATTCTTCTCATCCATACAAGATTCTTCTCATCTCGCCGACCATCTAAAATTGTTTGTGAACACCTGGATCACTTTTTAAAACATAAACAAATTCATTATCAATATTGAATTAAGAATTAGATTTTTGGCAACACCAAAGATTAGGGCCTCGATAGCCTAGCAAGTTAGGGAGAGTGTCTCAGTGCGCTCATAAACAGAAGGTCGTGGGTTCGAATCCCACCTGGGTTGATTTAAAAAAAAAAATCCCGAATATTGAAATTTCTATTTAAAGGACATATAAAAGTTATTAAATCGTTAGCAGAAATTTATTTAGGGTATTGGAGAATATTTTTATTAGTTCAAAAAATTTTAGATTTTTTTTTTTGTAATCTATATTTTAGAATATACAACTATATATAATAAAAAAAAAAAGAAAACATCTTCGGAGAGTAAATAAAATCTGAATATCCCTAAGTAATGAAACAACAAACGAAATGTATATTCTCCCGAAGAGGAAACTTTTGGTGAATCGACGGGCACCGGAAGTGCGAAGAGGTTGTCCCGGCTAAAAGTTTGGGGGAAAACAAAAGATCGGAAGGAGGGACTTAATATCCGAACGGTCGCTTACATCTTCCGCACTTCGGCCCAATCCATCAGCCCCCTCTGCCTACTTCTGAGGTACACTTCTCGAGTTACATCCTCTTGTTTTCCTTCTTTCGGTTTTACTGCATTATCGACATTCGATCATGGTTTAACTGCAGAAAGATAGTCGGAAGAAGACTTAGGATTTATTATATAAGATTTTGTTTACGCGAGTATTTTTTCCTACTTTTTATATCCAATGTTATATTTTATTACAACAACAAACTGATTTAGCTTCATTTATTTCACTTTATTCTATTTATTTTTAAATGTGTATTCTAGTTTTCAATGTGAAAATGATGTATCAATAAGTATCCATTGATAATTCAGCAGATGAGTGAATTTCGTAAAAAAAAAAAAAAAAAAAATGGTAGAACACCACTAATCCGACCTCTATGGAACCAAAAAAATGGGCGGAACGGCCAAATCGGATTAACCGGAGATACGAATAACACAAATGTTTTTCAAAGTTAAAAGTGTATTGTAATCATATTAAAAGTTATATATTAATATTTTTACAAAATTAAGGAAATAGAAACGTACTTTATACAGACTAAAATGAAAAAGTAACAGCCTGCTGCTTTATAAAAGCATTTCCCGTAGTAACAATATAATGTGTTAGTTTTGCAGAAAATCAACTCATCTTCTATAATGAAGTATGCTGTAAACCTCGTTTTTAATTATGTATATGGTAAAACTGTAAAAAAAAAAAAAAGAACAACAATTTACGCACCTGTCTGAGAGGATTCCGAAAATTTGAATCCTCTTGAATAAGATATTGTTATCTTAGTCTCTGTTAAAGCTACAAAGATTACTTTCTGCTCAAATTGTAGAAAATTTAGTTCAGTTTAGTTTTGAATATAAAAAGCTTTCTTTTTGAACCAACCGTTCAGCAGATGATCTGGTAAAATTGGTCAAACGTTTCTGGACTACAAAGTAGCGAGCGGCAGATTTTTGAGCTGCAAAGCTTGTATTTCAGCATACAATCACAACACAAATAATTTATAAATAAATATTATTTCAACCGTACTCCGTGGAAGGGTTAGATTATACGGAGAGTAGGGTTATCGGGAGGCGGATTAGTGAGGTTATAGTCTATAATACGAAAATTTATCCTATAATCAAGATTTTATTTATGACAAGCTGTTCTGTGTGAAGTTAGTGTTAATATATATTTTTTTTATTTCAGGTAATGATGGTGCCATGTTTATCTGTAATACTTATTAGCAATAAGTGGTAAGCGAATCCATTTCATTAAAATTACCTCTGAATTGTTTCTAGTACATAATTGAACCTTTAGGACGCTAGCATAGGTTGTGTAGAAATTATTAACCAATAGATAAATTAATTTCATTAACTTTAGTTAATATATACATAGTAAATTACGTTGGTTTATACATTAGTTGTTTTGCAAAAACTGAGAGTTATTGTTTATCTACATTCTTAGTTTCACTTGAAAGGTGGACCTGCCAGTTATACCTGTAGGTTTGTACCCGCCTTAAGGATGTATTGTTACCATGCCAACGGTTGTGGAGATATTTGGCCGAAATCAAGCTCAATCTCCAGGTTTTCCACCAATTAAGTGTACCCAGTTTATATAAGCTGGATGTGCCTCAGGGATGTCTCCTTCCCAAAGGTCAAACCTCTGTTGAAATGACAAAAAATAATTTTTTTTTTTTTTTTTTTGGCGAACTCTGAACGTCTAGTGCCTCATCAACTGATCTACTGCACCTCCTGATATATTTTATATATTTGTTTAAATTACTCATAAGCTTCAACTAATATAACCTAACTTTCTAGCTTCGATTCCTAGTCGAATCTAGGTCTTAATTTTATTACTAATTCAGTCAATTGTTAGACTATATCAACAAGTTTAGCTTTGAGTTCATTTTTCAAATAAAAAATTATGTACAGACAAGGGCCTTCAGAGCCTTAATACGAAATAATATTTTTGTAACAAAATAATAGATAATAATAATAAAATAAAAACAAAAAAATATATATATTAAAAATATAAATATAACGTAATAAAATGTTTGGATTTGGACTTACTTATGTACACACACGTATAATAATTAAAACTATAATATGTTACATTTTGGTGTGTATTATATTATGCATAGATCACCGAGTTAACAGTATGAAATGAGCAAAAAAATTAAATAAATAAATAAAACAAGTAAAATAAGTTTGTATGAAAATAGATACTCGTAAAAAATTTAAAAATGTAGGAAGTACTTGAACATTTAGCTGAGATGTAAATATGTTTTTACAGCCTCAAGTCGCATTCCATACTGCTTGTTAAAACTACGATGAATAAAATTCGTCATTTTTCGTGTTTATACAGCTGGTGATAACGTTGCAGGAAAAAGATATTACTGGTTCAGACAAAATAAAGAATTTTTTTCAGACCAGTATGACTGGTTTTTCGGCAAAAAAAAAAAATAAAAATAAAAATAAGGGTCCCTATACCAAATAAAGGTCCCGGCTAAAAATCGTTCCATGATTGTTGACAAATTTGATGACAAACTCTTTTATGCAAAGTGCTATTTCTTTCAGGTGGGATAATAAACGAAATTATATTCGGAAAGTCATCTCTTCCCCTCTTCAGTACATTATTTATGGAGTTATAGTCGTCATTTTTAAAAATTCTTTCGTTTAATGGAAGATCAATTTACTTTTTCACATTTAAAAGACGCTTTGAGGTGAAAATACTGATCATATCTTTTGTATTTTATGGAGGAATTTATAAATGTAATGCCTGCATCATCAGTGGCGAAGTTGTTTTGACGGTAAGTGAGTTGGTTTTTCGTTATCTGCCAACCGTTGAAGAAATTATTTTTGTCTTTTATTTACTGAGATTGGATATAAAAAGAATCCTTAAGCTTTGATTTCAGTAATCATTTGATGATTTGTCATTTTAATGAGAGCTTCTGGTTGGAGATCCTGGCTGATCTGAAACTAGTATCCTTACATAGCTTTGATTGTAATATATTCGAAGATTAAAGAGGAAGAAAGAGCGTACTTTGTAAAATATGAATCAATTTAATAAATTTTCCAAAGGGCAGTAATGGTGAAATACACTTTGACCATAAAAAAAATCGTCTGATCCTGTTGTAGATGTAAATCTCTAAGTAGTATCCTTAAGTGTCCTGTGAAAATGATTTAACGGGAATAGAGAGCGTCCTTTTAAAAATTAAAGCAATTTAATCGATTTTTATGAGGAAAAAACTAATTTGTCGGGAATAGTCCTTCCAAGGATGTCCTTCGACCGTCAAAAATCGGCAGATCCTAGCTGATCTCAAGATAGTATCCTTAAGTGTCCTGAGAAAAGGATTAAACGGGAAGAGAGAGTGTCATTAAAAAAGTTAAATACATTTTCAAACTGACGAAGTCTAATTTATCATGAAGGAGTCGTCAAGGATATACATGGATACAGCTCCTGCCTCTAAAAAGTAACTGAAGGATACTGTTTTCAGATCTGCCAGGATCTGACGATTTTTGTCGGCCGAAGGATAACTTTAGCCTATCTGTAACGACAAATCGGTTTTCTTCCTTTTGAAAATTATTTTTAATGGTTTTATTATTTGAAAGGACACTCTTACGTCTCGTTCAATCTTTTTCACAGGACACTTAAGGTCTTTTAAAATCTACCAGGATCCAACGAATCATTTTATTATTAAACATTAACAATTACTTTATTTTCAACAAAAAATCTTAGTATATTAATTAGCATAGCTTTGTTTTATTAACGGTAAGGGGATTGGTATGGGGCAAAAAATCAAGAAAGTGGATAAGGCTTAAAACGAAATTCCTGGATATAGCTCAGATAATTCACAAAAGAAAACGGTCTTGGGCAGGACACCTCGTAAGGAACAAAATGATAAATAGTCCATGAATATTATAAATTGGTACCCCCGAGATTACAAAAGAAGCATAGGACGACCACCTACTCCTTGGGATCAAGAAATGAGGACTATATGTGGAGGAGCAACATGGCAAACAGTGGCTGAAGAAAGACAATAGTGGAAAATATTAGGAGAAGCTCACTATTTGGCCAGAA
Organism: Euschistus heros; assembly: GCA_003667255.2. Taxonomy (NCBI): domain Eukaryota; kingdom Metazoa; phylum Arthropoda; class Insecta; order Hemiptera; family Pentatomidae; genus Euschistus; species Euschistus heros. The sequence goes on along the minus strand of RCWM02000158.1, from coordinate 249,451 downwards.
TAAAACCGAAAGTATAAATACAGTGAAACTCTTAAAAGAAAAAAAAATGGACTCAAAAACCTCAGTCATTAGCTGTTTGTGTGCAAATGTTAATAGATAAAAAATATAAAGGTTTATAATTTAGTGTAGGATTAATATTTTTTGCGATACACACTTAACTGCAGGCTAAAAATTTGGACAAACTTGCAAACATTTAATTTACTTTTATTTAAAAATATTGTATTTATTTTCAATAAGGTTTTTTCTTTATTTTAGTATCTAATACTCATGGAAGACTTTATATAAACAAAAATAAAATGATTTGTCCGTTCAGATTAGCGATAGGCCACAGTTGTTTTGTTTGTTCAATATAATCCCATTAATGATATTATGAATAGCCGGATCACAAGGACATCCGCAGCAACACCTCGGAGGAGGTTGTCCGATTTCACAGCTGCCAGGAGGAACCCCGACCAATCAGAGTTCCTGTTGCTTCCAACTGTTGCTCCATTTCAATTTAAAATTTATCCGGACCAGCCAGAGACAGTAAATTAAATGTTGTACGGTAGATTTGCATATAAATAGATGGGCGGTTTCCTCAGACGTCACTCCTAAGGGGGTATTTATCTTGCCTCTTTCTCCCTGACCATTTCTGTATAATGGGCATCTTTCATTTCTATCTGCCGTTGTAATAGCTCCTGCCTCTTCTTTCTACCGTCTAAGATCTATGTCGTGGGGATTTTTCCAAGGTTATGTTCACTAATAAATTTTGTCCTTTCGATTTGTAATAGAAATAGGCCGTATCTTTCTAATACCATTATTGAACACTGAATGCTTATTTACGATAGCTGTGTAACGGACTGGACCGTGAACACTATTCTGTTACAGGTGCATTGACACTAACAAGAGGTAGATAACTACAGCTGATGTGTACTGATATTATTAAAATTAATTTTTTTTTTAAATTTAATTTTACTTTTTATTACACGAACAATGTAAACTATATCTTAGCTTTTGCTATTAAGTATAGCTCGTTAACAAGTTCTAGTTTCTTTCTTGCATACAAAAAGGGATTAAAATTTTATATCTCAGGTTCTACAAAACGAATTGCGGTGGCATTTAACTTAAAAATTCTACATTTTGTTTAGTAGTGAAATAAAAATTCAGTAGTAAAAACAGTCAGGAATCGAGGGGCGAAATAAAAAAAAAAATAAATAAAACATCCTTTTATTTTAAAAAGAAAACAATGATTTTTTTTTTGTTTTTGATTGAAAAAAAACAAAAAAAAAACAGTAATACACAAGTTTGAGTTAATTTTAAATAATGTTCTTTTCTCGACTGAAATTTGTCTGATTTTTCTATTTATAAAAAAAAAATTATTTTTTTAAGTTTTCAGATTCTCATAAAATCTGGTAGCTATGAATGCTGAATATGTGAATAAGATATTTAAATGGAAATTCCGCTGAGATGAAGTTACCGTATAAACCAAAATTAATTCAAAATGTAAGCAAAGGCATATTTTTATAAGATATGCCACCTGAGAAGTTTGTACGAATTTAAGTGTCAAAATATGTTCATTCAAAATCAACTGATATATTATTTTTTTTTGTTTTATTGCTTTTTGAGATGGAAAATCGAATCTGATATTTATTGAAAAAAAATTATTCATTTTTTTTTCATTGTAGAGAATGCAGATCTTTCCAAAATTTGAACAATAAATCTTTTTTGAAAAAAAAAAAAACTTTACGGTTTTTGGACATGACTCTTGGGGCCTATTCACATGAAATCTTGCACCCATATTAATATATTTCTTTGTAGTTTCACTACAAAGAGTTTACCCAATGACACATAAACCGTGGATTTATTCTGTCTGAGGATGATGTTGGTTAACTATTGGATTTAAAAAAAAAAAAAAAAAAAAAAAAAATTATTACATATATTACAAATAATCGCTTTGAATTTTAATATACTTTGTGAATTTTAAATCTAACTAATGAATATTTTAGAGAATATATTTTGAAATATATATAATTTATGTCATGAACAATCGTGAGCTTATATTGTTTTCAACTAGTTTCAATGGAAGCTAAATGACAAAAAGTAATATAAAATAAAAACATTTTAGTAGAGATTACTTTTAATATGTAAGTTAATATTAAATGTGTAATCGACAGAACGTGATGGAGTCTCGAAGCGAATTTATAGGTTTTCAACGCATACTGAAGATATTTAATAGAATCTGACCTGGGCGGGTTGAAATTTCTTTCGTTTTTATCGGACCCATGTGAAACGACTTTCCTTACAGGGCTAGAATAGATTGGTAGCCTGTAGGATAACCCGTCTTTCCTGCTCTAGTTGGAGTACATAACGACGATACGCCCCTGCGAATAACAATAACGATGAATATTAAATGGCGGAAAGTTAGGAGACTCATTCTCTATAAGCTCAGGACTGAGACAAGGGGATTCTCTTGCCCCGCTACTGTTCAACCTAGTCCTTAATTCAATATAAAAAGAGCAGGACTGATATCTCAGGGAACCATATTTAATAAAATGTCACAGGTAATGGCATATGCTGACGATGTTGTCATTGCAGGAAGGAACCGACAAAACATCAAGGAGGTATTTGCGGTATTTGAGATAGAAGGAAAAAGAATGGGTCTCCAAATAAACGAGGATAAAACAAAGATTCTCACGTTAAGAAGGAAGAATCCAGTGCACCCGCAGAAACACTACATAATGGGAAACTATAGATTTGAGTGCGTTAAAAGTTTTAAATACCTAGAATCGATGGTCAACGACTCCTTAGATGAAGAAGAAGAAATAAAATGTCGAATAATGGCAGCTAATCGATCCTATTTCAGTCTATCTAAACTATTTAGAAGTAGACTGCTCAGTCGCACAACCAAACTCAGACTTTATAAAACACTCGTCCGACCCGTCCTGACATACGCATCTGAAACCTGGACATTGCGCAAAGTATCAGCTGAACGTATTGACAGGTTCGAAAGGAAGATATTGAGACGCATCTATGGACCTGTAAAGGAGGATGGTTTGTTTCGACTCAGAAAAAACAAAGAGCTGTACGTACTTTATAATGAACTGAATGTTTCCCAATATGTGAGAATACAGCGAATTAAATGGCTGGGACACATAATCAGAATGGACGAGGAGAGGACAGTCAGAAGACTGTATTACGGAAGCCCCGATGGAGTGAGGCCTCGTGGTAGACCGAAGGGAAGATGGAAGGACAGCGTCTCCGAGGATCTGAAGAAAGCAGGAATATCCATCAGACGTGCCACTGACAGGGAAGACTGGGGAAGAGCCGTTGAGCTGGCCAAGGACCGCTTCATGCTTCTGTTGCGCCGAGAATGAATGAATGATTAAATGTTCTTCATAGGCTAAAGTTCAGAAGAATAAAATTAAAGGGTCAAACCTGACTCGTTTCTCTCACATATGTTTCTAATTTTCTATTGATAAGAGTTCTATAGAGATTAAGCAGTTATTTTTTCAAGTAAAAAAAATATTTTATTATTAATATATGTTATTTTACTGACCAGTGGCATTACAAAAAAACAACAAAAAAACGCTAAGGTATCGTAACTGTAATAATCTGCAAATCCTACAACACGTTTATGTATATTTTATTTTTATATTATATTATATATTATCATTTATCATTTATTATATTATTATTATATTTTTATATTTCATTTCACATACTTATCATTTATAATTTTGTATAATTTCCAATGCTCTTAACTTTTATTCGTTTTCGGCTCCTAACACAAATATTTTAATCTTTGCATCAGCAGATTATTTTTAATACTATGTTGTATTTTATGTTTTTATGTTCTTCTCGTTACGATTGAACTTAAGTAGAATTCTCTATTTGGAAGAAACGGTATTTATAAAACGAAGATAAGATTAGCATACCTGCTCTTTTGGTGCCGCCAAGCGGTACACGAATAGCAATAGCGATCGTGACGTTCAATATTTCCACGGTCTTTGCACATCTCCGAAGAGAGAAAGTGCGTTTGATTCTCTTGCACGTTTTGACCGTGGCTGCCTTCCAAAATGCAGAGGACGTGGTGGTTGGGATGCACATCGTTAACTAATGACGGACTATTTCTTCAGCGACCTCTATAGAAAGTCACCCAACTCGCTGAATATTTACACCGCCAGCTAATTGCCACATGTTGGGTTTAATTAACCATGTCCCTTTGTAGTTCCTTCAATCAGCCGGGGCGTATCATTACTAATAGTCTGCCTCGCCCAGCTCTCTGTCTATCCCCGCTCTCCGATATTTGCATTGAATTTGTTTTCTTTGTCGACTAATAATTACAATTTTTTTTGTTAAGCATGAAATTATCTCATGATTAAAGAACAATGAGTAATTTTTTTTTCATAAGGTAAATGTGAAAAAAATTAATATTAAAGTCTAGCCTTTAACCCCATTTAAATTTCGCCCACATTAAACTCTTCATTGGAATAGAAAGTAAAAAAAAAAGATGTATTGTTTTATATAAAATAACGGAAAACGTTCAATAAAGCGACACCAGATCAAAGTATTTTATGTTATTTATTTATTACTATTGTTTAGGATTTATTTTATTAGCTGTTCAATTTGAGGTTTAAAACCCATAGATATTGAACACATACTGTTGGTTTCTGAATGCAGATGATATTAAAGAATATCACTTTTTGAGGTGAATTTTTCGGACAGATGAGTCTGTTTTAATAGGGGAAGGCATTTTTACCTATCCACGTGAGGTATCTTTTATTGGTTCATTTGTACTGCTTTCAAATAATGTAGAGGAGCACCAGGGTGTTTTGAAATCATATTTTGTAGATCTTCAGGTGGAATAACGTGATGAAGTTGTGGTACGATATTTTGTAACAAATACTAGTAATTCTCACAATTTAATCTGTTGGGCAAATTATGACTTTCCAACACTATTCCACAGCAGTAAAAAAATGAATAAATCAATGATATCCCACATGGATAGGTAAAATTTTAAAAATGTTTAAACAAAGTAGAGATATTACAGCTTTTATGGTAAAAAACGTGGTTTCCTCTAAAAGGAATTCGAAGGTCTTCGAATTATCGTATATCTGCAACGGATTGGAATAGAAAGGTAAAGGGCATTTTTCTTCATTTTTGATCTAGTTTCACCCAATTTTTTTTTTTTTTGTACTCTAAGATTCTATTCTATAATAGAATCATCGTGCTATATAAGAAATTAAGGGTAGCCAGCTTAAATGACTATTTAACCTTGATGATCAATCGACTTATCAGCTATCTAATCAGTGGACTCTTCTTATCTCCAGGCTCCTTCACGAACACTAACCTATTGCAATAGTCTCATCTCTATCCCTGAATCCTTCCCCTATCTGGCCTCTTTTCCTATCTCTGGCCTCTTGTTTATTTGTCTCGACTTGGGCTCGGACGTGTGTCCAATTTATTCTTGTCCCCTTGTTGGATCTCGGCAATAGCTTACCTCCGAAACGTGTATTTTTGTCCAAACATTTACTCGGCTTTATTTGTAATACTATAAATTAATTTAGAGAATTAGGCATTTAGAGAAAAGTTTATTACTTGGTTATTTTTGAATAGTATATATATTTATATATATAGAGAGAGAGAGCAAAGAGACCATAAATTTTATTTTCAATTAATGAATAATAAGTTATTTGCCCTTCTGTTGGAACGTTTTATTAGTAGAATAGTTTCATTGAGCATTCATTATCAGTTCTAAAAACACAGAAATTCGAAAAATTACCACTTAGATTATATATGTTTTAATTTTAAAAATGCTGGACAATAAATTAAATATGTATATATGTACATATATTTTTTTTTCGTCCATTTTTCTCTCTCTTTGTATTCATTTTTTTTTTTTTACTTCTTCCATGTTTATTATATTTATTAATTCAATTATAAATTTAAATCCTTCTTGGAAGCCTGAAATATTGGTCTACGTTCAGTAGTACTTTAGCTATCAGTTTTTGTCTGTATCTTTCCAATTTTGTAAAGTTATACATAAGATGGTCGTAGGTTTTTTCACTGTTTCCGTTAAAGTTAGTACCGGTAATCCTGTTGTCAGTTAGTTTAAATCTGTATAAGTAACTTTTTGATCCACCAAATCCTATAAAAAATTAAGATAGTTCGTATGTCAGTAAGTATATTTACCTTTTGCCGAATTTATCCACATTTTGTTCCAAGTTTGTCGTGGTGTATCTTTATTTATTTATTTTTTATTTGAACTTACCGCATTTTTAAAAGAGTAATACTTAATCATTGGATATTCTCCGTAGTTACTCAGAGTTTTTTTTTATATATATTTTTATTTTTTTTTTCAAAGAAAATTAAATTATTATATTAAAAATATATACAATTTATAGTTAATGTAGGTTCTTAAAATATATAAATGAATCTCCAACAATGGATAGTGTGTCAGAAATTCGGGTTGGGTTCGTGAACTTCCGGTATTTATGATAGGCGTACCTTATTCTAACCGCCTGATTTATCTCCTCAGCGATGAAAGGTGTGCAATTTAGGTTTGAGATCCAGGAAGCGTCAATCAACTGAACGTCTCAACTAACCCAAACAAAGCTCTTTATTTTCACTCAAATAGATTTAGGGTGCCAAGTCTGGATTTAGGCAGCATTTGCTTAGCATAAGCAGCCCAGAAATTTATTACCTCCCCCACCTCCCTCTCCTCTCTTTCTCATAATTAAACAATTGAATTTATCTTGAATTGTTCAATTTGAACAAAACAAAAAGGAAATGAATGTGAGAAGAAACAAGTTTAGAAATACCAAAATGAGTCATTGTGATCACCTTTCAGGCTTTCTGATACTGTAAACAAGTCATAAACTGATTATTCTAATTTTAACCTTATGTGTCACGCTGATAACTATATTTATTTTTTGCTCAACTACTAAATTAACAAAAGGCTTAAGGCTAAATCAGAGGATTAAAGTTCTATCCTAAAAATTTTCAAGTGTATATTTTATAATTTCTGTGAGTATAGAAATAAAATTACTAAACATATACTGTCTTTCAGGTAACGTAACGTAAATGTCGATAGAAGAAACTGCACAAATAGCCGCCACTTGAATGATTAAACCGTTATTACTAAGCAACTATGCTTTTAATAAGCTTCGAACTTGAAATGCCAACAAATAGAAGCAGTTTCCGCTAATTCAGCTTATTTATTTTTTTTTTTTTTTTTTTACTATAGAAGCCACCATGTCGTTAGTAAAAAATTACGACTTATTCTAGCAAGGTGTTTGTTCTTGTCGAATGTTAAGTTTAATTGAAGAGGTAGGTAAAAATTTAAGTCGTGAGAACATACTGAAGCATTTTAAAAGGAATCCAATTTCATATATTCCTGATTGTGATATATTTACTATTAGAGTAAATTAAATGTTTATAATACTAGGTTTTTACGAAAGTATATACTATAATTGAATATAATTTATATTAAAAATAAAATAATAATTTTCTACTGTAAAAATTATTCTACACCGTATAATTCACTCGGAGTTCTAATAATAACTAAAAGGGCAAAAACCCTAAGTGGTTGGTTCCATATTGGAATAACCTTTATAGGGCTCGTAGGGCTGGGGGGAGGGGAGGGGGTGTTCTGGTAGCCCTATAATCCAGCTTTAGTAAGAGTTATCTCTCCAATTTTCTCTGGCTAATCAGATTATTAGTCTCTAAGGAGCATGTTATTTTCTGGGGCCCTTCCTAAGATGCTCTCATTCGCTTTAGTAATTTAATATCTTTATTTAATTAATAATTAGTTTCGTTCAAAAATAGAAGCCATTTATATAAATATACATATATTTTTATTGTTTGAATTTAACCACTGTATAAAACAAATGTATCAATCACCGATTGGTTACTCTCTAATCGCGATTCTACATCAAAAGATGATTGAAGAAATAATGCTCAATTGCATACTTTAATACATTTTTTTTTTTTTTTTCTAACCTCCGACTAAATTATAAATACATGCAAAGGAAATTAGGCTATTGGATCTTTTATTGCCTTTCGGCATTTTAAGATACTTTAAGATACTTCATGTATACTTTAATACATGATTTTCATCTGTAAACAAATGATACTTCAAGTAATAATTAAGTTCTTTACTTATGAGAACGAGCGAAGACTATAGTTCTAAATAAAAGCTTTGTAGCTAGAAAAAATGTTATTATTAATAAATATCATGTTATTTGAATTAATCTAATATTTATACAACAAAATGTTACACAAAGACCTAATGAACAACTGTTTAAACATTTTCTCATTCCAAAATGGTACATATGTAGTTGGTAACATGCAAAATCTACCTTGCTCGTAGATAGAATAGAAGTGACTTAGCTGAGATTTCTTCTAACAACTCCAAACTTCTAATATATCCGAAAAATATAAAATAATAGAATAGTTACTAAGGAAAATAAATTTTAAATATATATATATATATATATATATATATATATATATATATATATATTGTAAAGTCCGCAGGATTACATACTATCATAGAGAAGTCATTACTTCTACTTTAAGCATTTATAGGATTTGTAATTGTACATTACTCGAACAAAATATAAGCTCTATTTTGGTTTATCCAATGTGAAAAGTTAATAATTATCCCTGAGCATACATGAGATTATGTTTTTAAAAACTGTTTGTTTCGAAACTTCATTTTATATTGAGGTCAGGTATTTATAAATGTGGATCAAACGAACTCATAAAAACTGCTTTTAGATATTTTAACTCGGAATTCGTATCCTACACACCAGAAAAAAAAAAAGATGAGTTGGAAAAAATGGGAAGGAATAAATATATAAATAAAAAAAAAGTTGAATAAAAGAGGGGAAGAGGATTGGAGAGAGGATAACAGTCGGTGTGAGTTATTGCTTGGTGTTGGTAGTGTTCCAGGAACACCCACGCACTGCCGTGGCTTCTGTGTCGTACGCTAATGGCTGGTGTCTTCTTTTATGTTTGTTCCAGCGGAATTTTTTACATCTTCTTATTCTTATAACCACCCGTATGTTTTTATGATGCATTGGTTATTAAATCTAAATACCTAACAGATATATATTAAATATATCTTATATGTCTTATATATATTTATAATATGCTTATACATATACATATAAAATATAATATTAGTTAATTTAAATATTTATAACAGAAATTTACTAATTTAAAAACATATATATTTATTTATTTATATTACATACATACTTAAAGAGGAACTGGAGATAAACCATCGCCTTGCCAATAAATAAATATATTATTATTAAAAGTAATATATACTCTAATAGTTATTTTGTTTTAGACATCAAAGTTTTTACTCAAAATATTTTGAACTAATAAATAATATTAAGCTGAAAAAATAAGATTGATAATTGGAAAACGTCAAAAATGACAATTTATATAAACACTTTTATACTGATATATTACATTCAGTATGTTTTCACCAAGTTTAATGAAAATTTATTAAGAGCTATAATATATTTTATAGTCAAATAAAATTTATTTATTTATTTTCGCTTATAAGAGTTTATAGGAATCGACTTCTTAGAAGAAGTGGAGAAAGGTTTAAAAGTTATTTATTAGCGGCGTTAAGGCTACCTGCACTCCAAGGATCGGACTTCTTAACGGCTCTTTATAAAAAAAAAAAGACCAATTTATAGGATCCAATACTTTTCAAGTCGACATTATTGCGGACTTAGCTTGTAGCTTTTGTGGAATTCGCATTGTCATTGGTGAAGGCGAAATGTTTCATTGTCATTAAGCGGCAATATTTCTGAGGTAAAGAGTAAAGGCGGTAGGAAGGTAGAAGAAAATTACTTTAAGCTGAATCGTTTGAGATAGTTATTGTATTGAAAAGTATCTTCAGGAGAATAATTATATAGTGTTAGGTTTTCCTAGAAACCTAACGTCATTATCATTATAACTCAATTTAATTGACAGGTGTGAATATAGATTCAAAGTTAAATATAAAAAATATAGTAAAAAAAAACTATAAAAACGCGCTTTTATAGCAAACCTAACTAAAAAGCTAAGTGAACAATTTGCAGCAATCAGACCTTTTAATTTTTTGAGTTCAAGGTTTGAAGCATGTCCCTATACTATTCATGATTTGTTTCCAATCTTAACACTGTTTATCAAAAACCAACCAACAATTTTTTTTTTTTTTTTTTTTTTGACAACTCAGAGTAAGAATGGGCAAATTTTTACTTTAAAATCTTGCACGAAATGCGACGATCTACAACTTTTAGCATATAACAGTTTTTTTTTATTGGATTAACCATTTCTGTGTTATGGACTCTTAAACATGACCAAACCTAACTTTTATTTTGAAAGTGCAAAATTCGTCGATTATTGATAATCGATTGTAGCTTAACGCCTAAGTCGAATTCAGCTTAAGGGATGTCTTTAGACACACAATTTAATTAACTTTAGTTTCTTAAATATAACATTTTTCGATTGAAAGCATTATTCTATAAGTTTTATTAAAAAATCTGGAAAAAGTTCTAAATGTTATGATTTTTTTTTTTTGTACAACAAATATTTTTCCCTTATCAAATTTAGTTTTATTATTGATATTTTATTCTCAGAACCCATTTATTCTCAAACAGCTCCTAAGATTCCGTTACTCTTTTCCTCGCAATACCCGTCAATCGTTAGTATCCTCCCTCATCCTTTCCCACCTCGATTATGGATGCTTAGTATACGGAGGACTGTCTGGCGAGCTTGAAATGAAGCTCAAAATATTAATGAATTCTTTTATAAGATTCATTTTGGGGATCCCCAGGCGTGCCCACATCACTCGGTATTCTGATTTAAGGTGGCTTCATCCAAGTTTTCGACGGTAGTGCTTACTTCCTTGGTTCCTTTCTATTTCAATCCTTAAAGTCCAAAAAACCTTCGTACATTTACGACACCCTTGCTCTTCGTTCTTCCATTCATCTTTTAAACACCAGATCTCAGCCTATAGATTCGTATATCCCTTCTCATCGAACTGCTTCCTTTGAAAAATCCTCTATTAATCGTGCAGCTTTATTTTGGAATTCCATACCCATTTCGATCCGCAATGCTCCTTCTCTCACTTCATTTAAACATAATTTATTCATCCACCTCCTCAATTATTAATCTTTCGATATTATGTAATAATAGATTAGTGTAAGAATGTTTCTTTTCATTTTATTTTTTTATTTATTTTGCTATTTATTTATTTATTTTTCATATAAACCCGAAGATTTGTTTTTAAATCTAAAATTCCACCTTACATATTTATATGTATATAATTTATATTATAAGTTGCTGTCTGATATCAACCCAACTAGATAATATTACCTTTTAATTGTACTTTCAAGTTATTTTTAGGGGACAAGGTGTCCCAGAATAAAGATTATTTTTTATTTTATTACTTCACCTTTTGCAAGGCAGACCCCCTTTTTGGGGGTAAGTTAACTAGACTAAGTGAGAACATCAGAACAAAGTTGTGAAATTATTGTATTGTCATTGTTCCTTGAAATGTTTGCAAATTTTAAAATTAATCAGATTGCTGGAAATCAGTGAAAATTACAATGAAATATTCCGTTACATACAGGTGAAGTTAATAAAAGCTTATTAAAAAAATCCATATTAGTAAGTTATTTCTTAACCTTATCTCTTATATAATTTTTAATAGATTTTTTATCAAATTCGTGATTATTAAAATATTTTATCTATTGACATATACTCATAGCCTTTGAGAGCTACGATTAAAAAAAAATTAGTTTATTTTTATTTTGTTTCTATTTATTGATAATTATATGGCTTTAAAATAAGTTCATAGCGTTTTTTCTGACGATTTCAATAACGTTTAGAGACCCTTGTATATAATGCGGGTCATTTGCGACCAATGCTCTGGATTTCGCTGTCAGGTATTAGAAAATCCTTTTGTTCATATTATTTTCAGACGCCTCGTTGGATATCATGGAAGGATAGTATCAGGTTTTCAAATCAATAACAAGTGTGAAATTAAGAACATTATGGATTGTCTATTTAAAGCATTGAGGATTCTTTTTTGAAATTGGAATAATTTTCAGAAATCGGCTTCTTAGAGAAATAACATTTATAGAAATGTTTATAACATTGCTATGTAAACATTTTGTAAACATTTATATATCTGCCTTTTAAAATCTAGAAGAAATTTTGGATTATTTTATTAACTTAAGAATTTATTTAATTTTTATAAAATTTATCGTAGTTATTATATTTATAAAAATATTTTATTTGTAATTATAGTATATTAATATACAATTCCGAATTCTTACAGTCCAAAAATAGTTTAAAAAAATACAGTGAAGGGTGTTTCAATCAGGACTTGATATAACTGTTTCTCGACCAAACGTTATAAAACATAGTAGTTTGATCTGTTCTAACGTTTTGTCTGAAATGTTTTCTTTTAATTATTTTAATGGTAAGCGCTATATAGAGAGTGGTATATGACAATATTAAAAAATAAATTTCCTTCTACAGCCAGATTTGAGACCTGTGTCTTTAACATTTAGCTACTCCTCGTTATAGATAAATGGATCTAATATTTTCTAATATTCGGTAAGAATTGACCACAAGGATTATTATTTTAAATTAGATAAAAACATTACTCCTGAAACATTTCATTTTTATCCCAATTTATCCATTACTTGCTAATACATACTATTTAATATTATTAAATAATAATTATCTCTTAAATGACACTCTAGATAAATTATATATATATTCAAAACATAAATTTACCTACAATATAAATATATAAAAACATGTATTAGAATAATTAACTACATATAATTACAAAATATGGAGGAGTAGGAAGCTACTTACAATTTAAATGGTGGATATGCTATAGTATCTAATACTAAATTATAACAAAGGAAACAAGAAAAAATAATATTATCTTATTTTTTTGTTTCTTTTTCATTTTTTAATTATTTTTATTTTTGTAATATTTGTATCATCTTGGTCACGTCCAGTTTTTGTTATTTTAGCCCTGATAAAGACCTGCAAGGCATGTCGAAACGTCGGCACGCCAAAATATAAAGTTTTTCATTTAAAAACTTGACGTGTATATTCATCCTTACTGCACCCCTGACCATTTCATCACTTTAATTACAACTCACAGTCAACAATACAATCATCATTCTAAATTATAACAATTCTAGTGCACAACTGACCTGGGGAATTTTCGAAAAAAAGGACAAAGGTTGTGAAAGTTGGTTTTCCCAAACACTGGTGGTATTCCCAGATACAGGTACTATATAAATGGATAAATGATTTATATGTGTCTTAATGTAAACGTTTATTATTGGTCTGGATGTATTAAATTGGAATGACACGTGTTGAGATTTAGGACGTCTGATTTTTTCTTTATTGCGTGATTTTAAATTTTTTCTATGGTTATCATTTCATGAATATTTCTTTTAAAATGATTTTGTTCATAGTAAATGATTTTGGGGGAATCAAATTTAATAGAATGTTTTGTTTGCCTTATATTTGTGGTGAGAGCTGTTTGGTCAGGCTTATTCGGGTTTTTAGTTATAGATGAACATAACTAAACACATATATACAAATAAAGACGAAACTTGAAAAAATATTTTTCCCTTAATAATAAATTATTTTTATTGAAAGGCGATTGATGAATGTAGGTAGAACTATCGATATAATAAATCGAGTTGCTATCGAGTTAGAAATCTCCTCTTCTCTTCTGAGGGGGAGTGCTCAGCCCTTATCTGGAAATTGGTAGATAAATTCTGCTCGGTTTGTTCCACTCCCGCTTTTGGTCACTTCAGTATTTCAATCGTATAATGTTTTACCGTTTAGCTATTCTTTTTACATCTGGAAACCTTTTATAGAGTCGTGGAGATTCTAAATTGAGGAATGGAATTTCGTAGGGAAAGTAATTCTGAAGCGGGTGTTAAATTAAATTTTACTCTCATTCTCAATTCTAAAACTTCTTTCTTTCGGCTTGAATTCACCCTTTATCTCCCACATTTATTTTTAGTTATAACAATTTTTTTTAATTTTCCATCAACACTTATAAACTTTGAACTCTCAACGATTGCTTATGTATTAAATAAAGTTAATTTAGTCACAATTCACCGAAAGATAAATAATAATTAGAATTACGAACAAGATCGCGATTTACTTTTAAATAAAATATAATATTTTTATGATGAAAGAGTTCCATAAATCATTTCAGAGTGCGTTGATTGCGTTCGTAACAATTTAAATTTCCGACTCTTAACCTCAGATTTACGTTCAACTGTAGTATAAGATTTAGTCTCTTTTATTTCCGTTGAAGATCCAATCTGGTTTATTATGGATTAAAATACAATGATTTAGTGTGGATGCGAATAACACTTGGTTTTGTAACCGTTGAACTAAAATACAGTACCTACACTGCCGGTCAAAAGTTTGAGACCACCCTGAAACGATACCAGTAAATTTAAAAGTTTGATGTTAGGTGAAAAATAAATGGATTTAAATAAAATTAAACGCATTTATATAGTTTATACCAAGATCTTTAAAGTTCATCTACCTTTAAGAGAAGAAATTAAAATTAAGTTTTCAATACATAATTTAAAACAAACTGTATTTTCCATATTAATTCCAACAATTTCGTTTGCCGACAGAATAACCTTGGATTAAAAAATTTGAAATTTGAATTAAAAATTGAGAAACGAAAATCTCCCATTCATATTAAATGAAGGCAGCGGGAATTTTTGTTGAGCAATTTCAAATTTAATTAGATATTTATGAACTAAGTTCCTTTTTTTCCTGAGTGGAATAGCTCGTAATTGATTTATTACGGAGAAAATCTCAAAAGTGAAACAAAGTGTTTTTACTTATAAATAAAAACATCAACATAAAATCAGATAGAGAAAGAGAGGCGGAACGATATTAAAGATATTAAACTTTTAAATTTACATACTTTGGCTCAGGGTGGTCTCAAACTTTTGACCGGCAGTGTATATATTGAATATTCGTCTAAATTGTTTAGCTGTTTTATACATTTTTTTTTAGTGACCTTTTCAAAAACTTTTATGACTGTTGATATTTATTTTAGATCATCTCATGTATTTCCTAGGTATCGATAATCGATTTAAGATTGTAAGCAAAAGATTGTTCAATTACTTCGAAAGTCAAATAATATTATGTACAGAACTCTTGGGAGCGACCGATTTCTTAAACATATTTTTATTTTATTATTTATTTTTACTACTGTCCACAATATATGTGTGGAAAAATTATGCCAGTTTTTCTAAGAACAAAAAAAAAACCTAATAGTAACATTTTTAATAAATGTTCTATATTACAAGTTCCAAAGGCCATCTTTTCAGACGCCCGGAGGGTTATCAAAAATCCAATGGGAAGCAAGTTTAGTAACTATTGCATTCGAGTGGATATGGAGCTTATCATGGGAAAATAGGCATCTCCTTAGGGTCAACTTATCGACTTATCGGACATTTAGATCATTATGAATAATTTTATTTGAGGAATAACTAGGAGCATTGAAGAATATATGAAGGATTTTAGATTAAAAGTGTCAAGGTTTGGAAGAAGCCCAACTTTGTAAGGCCAAATGGTCTAATTTCTGTCATGTAAATAATTGTTTATTTATTAGGAGCTTTGACCGCTTGTTTAGTAAATGTCACTAATGTTTGCACGCGGGCCGTACTCTGCCCATCACTGGTCTAGATAGTGGATCTGTTAAACGGGATTGCAAGGATTGGATAGTTAATGAATTGGAAGGCTGACCTTCAAAACAACTTGGTGTGTCCAAATATGTCTATGTACTGCAATATAAATGAATTTTTTGGTTAGTAAGGGAAGCTTAGAACGTTTTTTCAGTAAATGTTAAAGTAATCTATAACGACTAGCAGTTTTTTTTTTTGTTTTTTTCATTCTAAATCTATTTACAATACTAACTTGCATGTGGATTCCAGCAAGATGTTTGTCCAGACAGAGTCCTATTTAGCAGATTTCTGTTACTGCTGTTC
The DNA here is from genome assembly GCA_003667255.2 of Euschistus heros. NCBI lineage: Eukaryota > Metazoa > Arthropoda > Insecta > Hemiptera > Pentatomidae > Euschistus > Euschistus heros. Next base: position 233,399 of record RCWM02000158.1, on the reverse strand, counting down.
AAGAGGGATTAGTGGAATATCTTAAACATTTAACACGTTAAATAAGTACATTATTTCTTTGGAGGGAAACATCAATGACGTTAGCCATGTGTGTGTACAATATATTATTTGGAACAAGTTGGATTGAAAGCGGACAGAATGAGGTCTCAATCAGAACTCCACATTTCCCCGGCGCTAGAGATCGGAGGCAGCCCTGAGCTCGGTATCGGGGCCTGACCCGAGGCGGGGTGAGTTGAGCAACCAGGTCCAGTTAAAACCTATAATTTGTGCAGGCCGAATTGGGTCATCGCCATTAAAAACTAATTTATGACATAAATATGTATGACGCAGGCACAATGGATCCGTGGAGGAGAGAACTCAAGACATATCCCTCGCTGAGAACTGTATTTATTGTTCAGCTCCCGGGTGGCATGGGGACACTAAATAACACGTGTACGGAGATCTATGGGCCCATATGGGTCTGGCCCCAGCCGCTAATGCGCTGTCCATATTTCTTATTATATAGCCCATCTCCTAACTGACTTGGTTGGTGGCATTTCGTTTTTGGGATGCGTCTGAGTAAATTTTGTGTTCACCTTTTCTTGTTTGTGCAAATAACATTTGTTAAGCCCAAAAATTTTTCAAATTATTAAAAATATTTTGTTTACGTTTATTGGTAATCAACATATGTATGAAACGTTGTTTATCCTCTTTCCATATTCTAAATAAACTTTCTTCATGATGATACTTAAAAGTATTAATAATGTAACACGCAATATACACATGCCATTTGTAAAACATTATATTAACATAAAATACTAAACATTTGACACCAATCATCCTAGTCTACTTGGACGGACAATTTCTTCATCCATAATATCCGGCAACCCTTTGCGTTTGCTTTAACAACTAGACCAAGAGATCACTTGTTAGATTAACTTTTATTCAGCTTCTAGTTTTATTATTTTTTCACTACTGGTTTAATCAAAATTATTTAAATAGCAATAGATGAGGAGCAAAATTAATGAAACATTTCTTATTCACTGAATGAAGAAGGGGGATATTTTTTCACTACTGGTTTAATCAAAATTATTTAAATAGCAATAGATGAGGAGCAAAATTAATGAAACATTTCTTATTCACTGAATGAAGAAGGGGGATTCTGCATTCGTGAATTAAATAAGTAAATAAGTAAACAAATAATTTTATTTTTATTTTTATTGCACTCATCATCTATCTTCTTCATTTTATGGTAGTAAAGTCAAATGTATTTCATAATATAAATAAATAAAACATATTGCATAAAAATCAAGTTTTGAACTTTTTTTTCAATTTATTTATTATCTTTATATTATATAAGAAAAAAAAATGAAGGAACAATTAGTAACGTCTATGTTTAGCAATGTTTGACATCCTATTTTAATAGTATAGACAATAAAAAGTAAGGTTTGTTTTTGTTACTTTTTATAAACATTAATTATATTCATTGAAACATTCCACGATTTGATATATTTGTTCAAACATAATTATTCAGTAAATATATTCCCCTTCGTCATAAACCTACGACTTTTTACCATACTGCATCCTTTTACAATATTCTACTAATCTCTACCGAGGAATCCATTTAGATTAACGTTTAACTAGTAACCCTAAGCCCAGACCAGATACCTATCCTTCCATAGTAAACTCCATAACCACTCCAAGCCACTAGTCTCTCAACTTGCTTCTCACTACATTCCGGATAATCCTCCGAGGCTTCTGAAAAGAAGATGGCCTAGAGACCTTTTAGTGTACATTTTTATTGAAGTGCTACTATTGAGTAGTTCTTCAGAAGTTATTTACATGCCATTGTATTCACTATCAACACATTTACTTGATGTATTTGTTTTTGTACAGTTGGTAATATCAATAAATGAAAAAAAAAACAAAAAAAAACTAGTAATCCACATACAAGACTCAAAAGAAAAGAAACTGCTCGTTTTTTAATTCTTCAACATTTACTAGACAAACGCTCTAAGACGTGTGTCTAAGGTGAACGATTTACTATATAGGACTCATTTACATGGCTGTAATTAAACCTATTAGGACATACGAAGTTGAAATCAGGGGCTCCACTTAGCCATCTAATTCATCTCGTATCCAATCCTTGCAATCCAAAAGCCTTCGAAAATTCCTTAATGCCCCTAACAGTGTCACAAATAATCTTATTCATATAGAACTTGTTTCATATTTTGCTGACTTAACCTAAACTATCTGTCCTTTCATATTAAACTCCATAACCATTTAAATCCACTAGCTTCTCAACTTGCTTCCTCGGAATAAGCAAGAATAAACCTCGGAACCTTTTCTTATAGGACTTTTATTGAAGTTGTATCACTGGTTAGTTTCTCACAAGTAATTGAAGGGTTTGATGAATGAATGGGTATACGATTTGGTGTAATTTATGTTTATTTTTTTTAAATTTTTCTTTCGCAGGAAAATAATACATATCCCCTTCATTTTCTTCTCTTTTTCTTGTTGTTTTGAAATATTCGTATTTTGCTACCTAACACTTCTGCACATAAAGTATTCAACCAATGAACTAGATTGTATTGATGTGACATAACCGCTTCATCCACCAAACCCCTTCAGCTACTATGTGTGTTTTTTTATTGTTTTAATACAGTTGTAAACTTTTATAAATGGATAAACAAATAAAATATATATTTTGCAATGTTATGTTCAATTCGAATCACCTTCCTTCATTTCTGCTCTGTTTAATGATGTCAATAGTCTGACCTTAATCGGAGCGTAAGATGATATCCCAGCTTCCTGAATCCTTATTTAGAACAAATTCATGCCTATCGGTTACATTTGAAAATTAATACTAGTTCGCATGCTTCTATAATAGGATCACCTATTTACTAAGTGAAGTGGAAAAGTGCGGCTTTCACCCGATAGCCGTGAAGTTGACAAGTCTCTGCAGAGGACGTATGTGGACTTTTAAGTGTCCCGCTGAGAGAAGAAGAGGTCCTTAAGAGGATGCGGCTGCGGGTGCCGCATAAGCTCGGACTGAAGGGGGGGGGGGGGTATGAGGGGGCATCGGGGCTTCATACATAATTCATATCGCACTAACTGGGGGGGGGGAGGTAGGGGCGCACTGTCCGCCCCTAATTGGCCACTAATTCCTAAATGCCGATTCCATCCTTCATTGGGTTTCTTTATTTGTGAGTGTCCGGCCTTCCTGGAAGAAAATCTTTCAATTAGACTGTTAAGCCAGATTTAGGCTCGGCTGGGATTCAGACACATGTGTACATAAATTTACTTGCGTTTCCAGACCATCAGGACTCCTAATTTAAAGAAATTACCACGACAAGATGTAATTTATAAAAACATAATCTTTTTTATTTGTTTTTTGTGAAGCTGTAAAAAGTATTTTGGCAAAAATGTGTACTATGCGTGGATCATTTCGTCGCTTCCCCAACTACATTTTCCCATTTTTACTTCACATTTTTAACAAGTCGTTTTCCCAAGATTACTGGAGACACACTGATCATTCATATTATTATTATTATTTTAAAAAAAAAACCTATTTATTGCTTCAATTTATTGGAGAAAAAGCAAGAAAAATACACTCCTTCATTTCGCCGGTGCATTTCTATTGCGGTATATGTACAAAACCGGCAGTGTTCGGTTTTTATTTATTTATTTTTTTTTTTTTAATTGGAAATTTTAAACAAAAAAAATGATAGTAATAATAATTAATATTGGTTTGTCCAGAAACTATAAAATTAATAATTATAAAATATTTTTATTAATCGAAATAGGCTTCATTTGTCTATATACAGTTCTGCCTACGTGTTGGATCTTCTAAGTGGAATTTTTTTTAACCCATATTTTTAAATTATTTTGATTTCTTTCGACTTCTGATCGCTTAGAAAGTGGTCTAGGTCCTTAGAAAATATGGGTACATGGCGGGCTAGAGGTCTTGAGAAAATAGTTGCTGAAGAAGAGATTCATAAATAAGCTCCAAAGATTTTATAACTGCTTTTTTTCTATTTATTTTTTTTTTTGTGGTCATTCTTTGATTGAGTTTTTTTTTCAATTGCTTTGACTTGGTCAGCCTTGTTTGATTTCCTGACTGTTTTTTTCTCGGTATGTTTTCGAACAGTTTGCAGTCCCTGCTCTCAAATCCTAATCGGATTTGAGTTCATATAACGAAATTTTACGAAAATCACATGTAAACATGGGAGTAAATTATTACGAGACTGAATTATTTAAAATAAGTGAAATGCTAAAGAGGTACAAAAACATTTTGTTTGGAAGAAGAATAATTAAAATTGACATCCATACAAATAATAATAAATAAATAATTTAAAAAAAATATAATATAGTAAATTAATTAGTTTTTTACATATAGGCCTAATGAAAAAAAAATAAAAACAACAAGAAAGCACGCATTATTTTCCCGACAATCAAATACTAATAAAATGTATGCTTTTTTACAATAACAAATAGTTTTTAATGCATCACATTTAAAAAAAAAATATTTTAGGACTTTTTTCACTCTTGCCGTGTTTCACAAGCGTCATTGTCAGAACTCATTTTTCTATCGGTAACTGTGAAATTACTCCAGCTTTAGTTTGATTTTAGAACATATGCCCCTTTAAATTTAAATATTTTGTTTTATGGTATTTAAAATTTGCATATATTATAATAAATACTAATTTTAACGATTGAGCATTTGAGAAAGGCAAATTGGAATATGTGATACAACCTCCGGTGTTGCGTAGATATTATTTAGGGCATCGGTGGAAGGTGATGAATGAAGTTCGTGAGTAGACAATTTACCCGGTCCAAATAGAAATTTTCCTAATTTATTGCCGCTAGAGGCCGCTATTATATCAGCTCCAGGCATCCGATATAGACTTTCGTAATGACCGTTGTGCCGGCTGTATTACAGTCGCTGATTGGTCAGGGCTATCTCTCACTCTGATTGGCTTTCGGAATTTTACATGATTCCCTCAATTCTTCATTGCAGTATTGAGCCAATAGTGAAAAATGTCTGCCTGGTATATTATGCCTCCTTGATATATAGTCCAAGAGCCGAGGCCAAATTTCGTGACTTATTTGAAGAAAAATTTTAGACATACAGCCATAAAATGTCCACCCTCAGCAATCAATTTGCACTTGTCTGCCAACTCAAAGCGGGGGCGTTTCAAAATGGCGACCACCAAAAGGGGGTAGCAAATATCAAAATATAATATTATTTGAAGATGATTTTTTAAAGCAAACAAGAAACTGCAAACCCCCCTAGGTGCCAAAAAACGCTGTCTGCCAAAATTTGGAGGGGGCGTCGCACCAGCAGACAGAATTCAAAATCCTCGTTTTTTGAGTCCAAAAGTGGACCATTTGAAGACGATTTATTTCAAGCACACAAGAAACTGCATGGTCACTAGATGACAAAAAACGTTGTCTGCCAAAATTTGCAGGGGGCCTCGCACCGGCAGACAAAATTCAAAATCCGCGTTTTTTCAGTCCAAAAGTTGACGATTTGAAAACGATTTATTTGAAGCACACAAGAAACTGCATGCTCACTAGATGACAAAAAACGTTGTCTGCCAAAATTTGGAGGGGGCGTCGCACCGGCAGACAAAATTCAAAATCCGCGTTTTTCAGTCCAAAAGTTGACAATTTGAAGACGATTTATTTGAAGCACACAAGAAACTGCATACTTCCTAGATGTCAAAAAATGTTGTCTGCCATAATTTGGAGGGGGCTAAGCACCGGCAGACAAAATTCAAAATCCGCGTTTTTTCAATCCAAAAGTTGACAATTTGAAGACGATTTATTTGAAGCACACAAGAAACTGCATACTCCATAGATGACAAAAAACGTTGTCTGCCAAAATTTGGAGGGGGCTAAGCACCGGCAGACAAAATTCAAAACCCTTGTGAAGGCGTCACACCGGCTGACATTGTTCAAAACTCACATCCTTTTCGTCCAACAGTGAACTTTTTGAACATGATTTCCTTTTTTATTTGATTTATAAGTAGTTTTTCTCTAGAATAATTTAAGGAAATTATATTATGTTGCTTCCTACGTATGGTACAATATAATTATTTTAATATAAAATAATCTTGTTTAAAAATTTTAATGTTAAAAATACCAATTAATACATATGAACAGTAATAATATAAATACCGGCGATATAATTAATAAATGAATAATATTTCAACTTATAAAGTTATGAAATATGTACTATCCTGGAACAAAATACGTGGAAAACATGTAGTTCTTCGTAAACCTATGTTCTTAGTCGTTTGATCGAATAACTCGGAAACCGTTCCTATTAGTATATTTTGAGCTATGTACATTATGAAGCATATCAAATTTGCAAGAAATTTGGCGCTATTTATTTCTTTTTCTCTCATCTATAGTTTTCAAACGGTTTGGTCACCAATGATTGGCTAACTTGTGATAAGTAACTGGCTAAATTTCCTACCATACTACATATATGAAATTGATATAAAGTCATGTAAAATACGCCGCCAGCATTTTTTGGTACATTTTTCGTTAAAACCTTAAAACTATTCGTTCGATCCAAAATTTATTTTTCTCAGGTGATAGACGATTAAATTTTCAATCAGGCCCATATATTAAATTTATAATAAAGTCTTGAAAAATACCAATTCCAGCACATCAAAACCTTGTACTGGTGTGAAATCCAAGTTTTTTGACACATTTTTCGTTATTGCCCCAAAAATTTTCTTCCGATCCAAGATTTATTTTTCTCAACTAATAGCTGACTAAATTTCCAATCAGACCCATATATTAAATTGATATAAAGTCACGTAAAATACCGATGCTAGCACATCAAATCCTTGTAACTGGTGTGAAATCCAAGTTTTTTGGCACATTTTTCGTTATTACCCCAAACATTTTCTTCCGATCCAAAATTTATTTTTTCCAACTAATAGCTGACTAAATTTTCAATCAGACCCATATATTAAATTGATATAAAGTCATGTAAAATACCAGTGGCCAGCAGCACAATAAAACCTCGTATTGTTGTGAAATCCAAGTTTTTGGCACATTTTTCGTTATTACCCCCAAAACTATTCTTCCGATCCAAAATTTATTTTTCTCAACTGATAGCTGACTAAATTTCCAATCAGACCATATATTAAATGATATAAAGTCACGTAAAATACCAATGCTAGCACATCAAAACCTTGTAACTGGTGTGAAATCCAAGTTTTTTTGGCACATTATTCGTTATTACCCCAAACATTTTCTTCCGATCCAAAATTTATTTTTCCCAACTAATAGCTGACTAAATTTTCAATCAGACCCATATATTAAATTGATATAAAGTCATGTAAAATACCAGTGCCAGCACAATAAAACCTCGTATTGTTGTGAAATCCAAGTTTTTGGCACATTTTTCGTTATTACCCCAAAACTATTCTTCCGATCCAAAATTTATTTTTCTCAACTGATAGCTGACTAAATTTCCAATCAGACTCATCTATTAAATTGATATAAAGTCACGTAAAATACCAATGCCAGCGCACCAAAACCTCGTACTGTTGTGAAATCCAAGTTTTTTGGTACACTTTTCATTATAACCCCAAAACTACTCGTCCAATCCAAAATTTATTTTTTTCAACTAATAGCTGACTAAATTTCCAATCAGACCCATATATTAAATTGATATAAAGTCATGTAAAATACCAGTGCCAGCACACCAAAACCTCGTACTGTTGTGAAATCCAAGTTTTTTGACACATTATTCGTTATTACCCGAAAACTATTCGTTTTATCCAAAATTTATTTTTTTCAATGAAAGCTTACTAAATTTACAATCAAATCAAATTATATAATGATGAATGAATCTCGCAAAATACCCACGCCAGCCCACTGTAACATATAAAATTGTTATGTTTTTTTTACCAAAACATACACATTTAGCCTGCTGGCATGGATTTCAATTAAATATTCATGTATAAAATGTGATATCAAATTTAGTCAACTTTCAGTTGAAAAAAGTAAATTTTGGTTTAGACAAATTCTTTTGGACTAATATCGAAAAATAATCTAAATAATTTGTATTTAACAACAGAACTTGTTTTTAGCGTGCTGGCACGGGTATTTTACAGAGCTTGATAAAAGTTTTATGTATGGGATCTGATTGCAAATTTAGTCAGCTATCAGTTGAGAAAAAAAAATTTTTGATTGGACAAGTAGTTTTGGGTTATAATGAAAAATGTACCAAAAAACTTGTATTTTATAATAGTTCGGGGTTTTAGCGTGCTGGCATGGGAACTTTACATGACTTTATATAAATTTCATATATGAGGTCTGATTGCAAATTTAGTCAGCTATCAGTTGAGAAAAAAAAATTTTGGATCGGAAGAATAGTTTTGGGGTAATAACGAAAAATGTGCCAAAAAACTTGGATTTCACACCAGTTACAAGGTTTTGATGTGCTAGCATTGGTATTTTCCGTGACTTTATATCAATTTAATATATAGGTCTGATTGCAAATTTAGTTAGCTATTAGTTGAGAAAAATAAATTTTTGATCAGAAGATAATTTTTGGGGTAATAACGAAATATTTGCCAAAAACATTAACTTTACAATAGTACGGATTTTTAGCGTGCTGGGATGGGTATTTTAAATAACTTTATATACATTATATAGATAAATTATATTATATTATACAAATAAATTTTATGTATAATGTCTGAAAGGAAATTTTCATCAGTTAAAAAAAATAAATTTTGGATTGGACGAGTAGTTTTGGGGTAATAACGAAAAATGTGCAAAAAAACTTGGATTTCACAACAGTACGAAGTTTTGCCGCGCTGGCATTGGTATTTTACGAGACTTTATATTAATTTAATATATGGGTCTTATTGCAAATTTAATATGCTATTAGTTGAAGAAAATAAATTTTGGATCGGACAAACAGTTTTGGGGTAATAATGAAAAGTGTACCAAAAAACTTGGATTTCACAACAGTACGAGGTTTTGGTGTGCTGGCATTGGTATTTTACGTGACTTTATATCAATTTAATATATGGGTCTGATTGGAAATTTAGTCAGCTATTAGTTGAGAAAAATAAATCTTGGATCGGAAGAAAATTTTTTGGGGCAATAACGAAAAATGTGTCAAAAAACTTGGATTTCACACCAGTACAAGGTTTTGATGTGCTGGAATTGGTATTTTTCAAGACTTTTTATAAATTTAATATATGGGCCTGATTGAAAATTTAATCGTCTATCACCTGAGAAAAAAAATTTTGGAATCGAACCAATAGTTTTAAGGTTTTAACGAAAAATGTGCCAAAAACATTAACTTTACAATAGTACGGATTTTTAGCGTGCTGGGATGGGTATTTTAAATAACTTTATATACATTATATAGATAAATTATATTATATTATACAAATAAATTTTATGTATAATGTCTGAAAGGAAATTTTCATCAGTTGAAAAAAATAAATTTTGGATTAGAGTTATAACCGACAACGGAAAAGTACCAACTGCTTCTTTTCACGAAGAAGTGCGACTTATATGAAGTTAGTCAATCTTTGGTGGCCAAACCGCTCTAAAACTATTGATCTGAGAACAAAATGACTATTACAAAATTTGTTGCAAAGTTGATTTGCTTGAATAACGTAAATAGAACTCAAAATATACTAAAAGTAACGATTTTCGAACTTCTAAGAAATACTATTTTCAACTCCTTTCCCCCACTGTCATTTTTGCGGCACTCACCTTTATTGGAAAATTCATAAATTTTCATTCATAACAGTGGACAGGTTACACCCATGCATTACAAAAAAGGGGTAAAATAACTCGGTATGTTTTCCTATCGCGCTCTTGGTCTATCATTTTACAAATCAATTAACTGGACTACTATACAAGTTTTATACGAATTTTGTTCCAGGATAGTACATATTTCATAACTTTATAAGTTGAAATATTATTATTTTTTAATTATGTGGCCGGTATTTATATAATTACTGTTCATATATATTAATTGGTATTTTTTACATTAAAATTTTAAAACAAGATTATTTTATATTAAAATAATTTTATTGTACCATACGTAGGAAGCAATATAATATAATTTCCTCAAATCATTCTAGAGAAAAACTACTTATAAATCAAATAAAAAAGGAAATCATGTTCAAAAAGTTCACTGTTGGACGAAAAGGATGTGAGTTTTGAACAATGTCAGCCGGTGCGACGCCTTCACAAGGATTTAGAATCTTGTCTGCCGGTGCTTAGCCCCCTCCTAATTTTGGCAGACAACGTTTTTTGTCATCAAGGGAGTATGCAGTTTCTTGTGTGCTTCAAATAAATCGTCTTCAAATTGTCAACTTTTGGATTGAAAAAACGCGGATTTTGAATTTTGTCTGCCGGTGCTTAGCCCCCTCCAAATTATGGCAGACAACATTTTTTGACATCTAGGAAGTATGCAGTTTCTTGTGTGCTTCAAATAAATCGTCTTCAAATTATCAACTTTTGGACTGAAAATCGCGGATTTTGAATTTTGTCTGCCGGTGCGACGCCCCCTCCAAAGTTTGGCAGACAACGTTTTTTTTGTCATCTAGTGAGCATGCAGTTTCTTGTATGCTTGAAATAAATCGTCTTCAAATGGTCCACTTTTGGACTGAAAAAACGCGGATTTTGAATTTCGTCTGCCGGTGCGACCCCCCCTCCAAATTTTGGCAGACAACGTTTTTTGTCACCTAGGGGGTTTGTAGTTTCTTGTTTGCTTTAAAGAAATCATCTTCAAATAATACTATATTTTGATATTTGCTACCCCCTTTCAGAGGTCGCCATTTTGAAACGCCCCCGCTTTGAGTTGGCAGACAAGTGCAAATTGATTGCTGAGGGTGGACATTAAATGGCTGTATGTCTAAAAGTTTTCTTCAAATAAGTCATGAAATTTGGCCTCGGCTCTTGGACTAATACAGGGAGTTCAGCACAAGACTGCAGTAACTTCAAGAGGCGATTCTTGACATCATTTTCAACAAACAATTTCATATAAACTATAGCTCGATTCTCATCCGTTTTATAGATATTTTTAATTTTATGTTTTTTTAAGAAAGTTCTACTTTTTGACAAATAATTGTCTATATTTTCCAAACTATTAAACCTAAAGAAATTTCAATATGTTCATTAGAAAGAAGATCAAATTTCCTTTAGAAATAAACTTATTTAAACTTCAAAATATGCAGCGTCCCGTATTTAACTTATTGATCCAAACATATGAAATAGCAAGTTCCAATTCCATTCCAAAACTTTGACTGCATTTTTCTCAAAAATATTACATATGTTACAAACGTGCACTACTAAAAAAAACAAACTTCTACAGACAAATGCTATACCATGAATATTGATAATTTTTAAAATTGATACTGAAATCACTTATTAATTACAAAAAACAGGGAGATGCAATATCGGCATTTTGAAAAATAATGAGAGAATGCTCAGAAATGTTAAATAGTTTCATTATGTTTTATTAATAGAAAAGTAATTTAATCACAATTTTCTATTTATCTTATGCTAATATTTGAAATTTAAAAAACTTTTAAGATAATTTAATTAAAATTTACATACTAAATTTACAACTGTTGCTCAAAATGTCCTCTCTCTTCTTTCAGTAGCGATCTTCTTCAGACTGCATCTACTGCTAGGCGATGTTTATCATGATTTTGCCGCATTGTATTGCAGCACTCATAAGTTACTTCGACCAACTCCTTTTGGGTTTCTGATCTTGCTTCAATGTACTCCACATGTAAATGTCTAGCGATGTAAGGTCAGGACTCCTAGCTGGCCACCTTGTTGGCCCATGTCTGCCTATCTATCTTTCCCTAAAATATTGGTCCATCCAGTCAGATATCAGTCTTTCATTGAATGCCGGAAATCCATTTATCTGGAACCACATTATTAGTTCCCTCCTCTGTAGCGACATACACTCCAATAGATCAAATATTTCAGCGTTACTTTTCTATTAATAAAACATAGTAAAACTATTTAACATTTCTGAGCATTCTCTCAATATTTCCCAAAATGCCGATGTTGCATCTCTCTGTTTTTTGTAATTAATAGGTGATTTCAGTATCAATTTTAAATATTATCACTATTTATGGTATCCCATTCCAGTTTTGGAATGGAATTGGAAACTTGCTATTTCATATGTTTGGATCAATAGGTTAAATACTGGGCGCTGCATTTTGAAGTTTAAATAAGTTTATTTTAAAGAAAATTCGATCTTTTTTCTAATGAACATATTGAAATTGCTCAATGTTTAATAGTTCGGGAAATATTATTTGTCAAAAAGTAGAAATTTCTTAAAAAAACATAATATTAAAAATATCTATAAAACGGATGAGAATCGAGCTATAGTTTATATGATGATTATGCCCGAAATTGCCTCTCGAAGTTACTGCAGTCTTATGCTGAACACCATGTATACTAGGTTTTAACGAAAGTGCATGTGCATAAATGCAACCATTAGTTCCAACCCTTGTAATTGATCCTCCTATATATTTTTTTTTTTTTTTTTTTTTTTTTGCAATTTGCAATGTACCTAATACTTCTAGAAATCTGAAAAAGAAGGGTAGGAAATTTGGGCTAAAAATTAATTAACATAAGAAAAATATTATATTCTTGTGACAAAAGGAACCCATGCGCCCACAGAAGTGTTAGAAAATTGTAAATTACGTATTCTAATGTGTTGTTAGTTTTAAGTACCATGGCGCGCAGTTTAACGGAGCATTAGAAGAGAAGAAGGAGGAGGAGATACAAGTATCCATTTTCATGGCAAGCAAAGCATTTCTCTCTATATCTCAACATATGAGAAATAGATTGCTAAGCCGCTTATCCACGTTAAGGCCATATGAGACTAGTCACAAAATATGCATGTAAGACATTAGTATTGAAATCAGCAGCTGGTAAGATTGACATCTTCGTGCTTAGACTATCAAGGCGCATTATAGTTAGTACCTGTGAAAGAGAGTGGGCATATCGTCATAGAAAGAATAGATAATTATATGCACTATGTAGTGATAAAGTTGCCTATGTGACAATTTAACGTCTAAAATGGTTGGTATACAAGCTTAGACTGGATGATAGGCGTCATGAAGGATCTCCGAAATTTCATTGTCTCAAAGCTTAGCTGCCAAGACTCAAAGACAGGACTGGGCAAGATTTATTGAGCAGGCCAAGGACCACCTAGTGCGCCTATGATGAAGGAATGTGGTATAAATGACAAAACATCACATATATAAGACATTGTCATAGTTGTTAAATTAGTTCGTATCGTATAAAATATGTTATTTTGAAGCTTATAATATAGAATGAGAAGACAATGAATAATAGATAATAGAACAATCACCATTTTAACGATTGTGATGACATCTCTAAGCTCCATCCATGCTTTGTTCCAGTTTTTTCTGTTCATTTGCTCTTGGACCATCTAGCAATAATCCGTCATCAATGTATTAGGGTAAAGACACCAGTAGTAGACAATTGGAACTTCAGCCGAAAAACATAAGAGTTATAACCATCAGAACGATTTGAATTTGGTCCCATTTTAAACTTTAGCTTCTACTGTATTTCTACTATAAGGCAGTAGCAGATCATGCTATCAGTGGAAACGGTAGATCAGTTTTTAATTAGCAATGTCATAAATGGCTCTTCCCTTAACCACCCACAGTAGCTTAGGGAGGTTAGTTTGATTTTCATCAATTATTCTTATATCGTTACAATTTTTTGTCACCAATTTGGTTTTTAAAGATATTGTTTACAATCAACTAACTAAATAACGTATTTTTTATGATAAATTTTGTTTGAATGAGCCTAAAAACGACCTGTCTACTACTGGGACACTGATTTTCTCTTTTGTTCCAATAGTAAAAAAAAAGTGTCTACTACTAGATAATTCCAATTTTTCGTACTAATTATTGAATTTGATTCGTAGTTCAATTTTTAAAATGACGATTTTTGAATTTTAGCCAGGAAATGTATTGTTCTAGTAGTTGACAGAGGTGTCAACTGGTGGACCACAAACATGTCTACTACTGGAACAATAAATTCTTCTTTCTTCTTAATTCATATACCATGTGTAGTCTCTTCTGATGCTAACCGCCAATATTGTCAAAAGATAGCAGAGAAGAAAACTTAGGAGGAGGAAAGGCGGCCTATCAAGTTTTTGGGATTGACAAAAATAGCTTAGCTTGTGTCATACTTTTGGGAGTTTGTAATAGATTAAGAACAGTTTTTGAATTTGCGAATAATAGTAGAAAATAAGGATATTTTAACTAAACTATCAAATCCTCTGATATTAGGGGGGGTGGGAAGAATCAGATCTTGATTCAGCCAGAATCTGGACTTATTTATGTTTTTAACGACTACCCCTTTTTATAAAATGAATTTATTAATATAAATATTTCTGTATTTTAAATTTTTATTTAACAGTTTATTTTAATAATTTTTCGTTGTGTGAAATTAGCTTCTGCTAGCAATAGCTGTACAACTAAAAAAAAAAAAAAAAAAAAAAAAAAAAAAAAAAAAAAAAAAAAAAAAAAAAAAAAAAAAAAAAAAAAAAAAAAAAAAAAAAAAAAAAAAAAAAAAAAAAAAAAAAAAATTTTTATATAAGCTACTTAAGTGTTCTGCTAATGAATGCAGTGAAACCTTTACTTGTACTATTCCTTTTCGAAGTTTATTTAAGAAAGCAAACAGACTAAACGCGAATCATTAGGACAAAAATGAAAGTAGAAGTTTTTATTAATTATTTTCCTAATTTAGACAAAAATTTGTTGTCTTTTTTTAATTTTTTATGTTCATTAATATTTAAAATCCAAGATCCTTTGAAAAAAACAAAACATATTTGATGAGAAATAAATTAAATATATTTGGTAAGTGGTGTCAACTACTGGTGCGTTACTGTGTCTACTATTGGTGAAAAACTATGTTTTCAAAAACTGTCTAAAAACAACCTTAACATCAATAATAGAGTTATTTTAAAAAGAATTTATGTTCAATAAGAGTTCTATTGGACATATATAGGGATAAAAGGAAATTGCGAAGAACGTATTGAACTACTACTAAAATTACTGCATGAGTCTCACAATAGTGTCTACTCTTACTGGTGCCTTTACCCTAATCCATTTCAACCTGGGTAACGCTTTTCGATCACTTTGATGTTCTGAAGAAATCCCTCACCAATCTCTTCACTAACCGCCCCAGATTTTTAGGAAAGTAGTCTAAATATGTATGTAAGAACTGAACCTTCAAACTCATGTAACAGCCTATATTTTGGTACTTCTGCTGCATTGCATCAACGATAGACTTGAAATTAGGATCCATCTTGTATTCAAGATACTGGGTTCCTACTTCTTTTAAGGCAACCTTTCTTTTTTCAAAATTTACATCTTTACAAAGTTTTCTAATTTCTGGACTAGTGAAGGGCCGTTCCGACTTAAAATTGGAATGAGATTTTACGTTCCGTTCCACTATTGGAATCAGTTCGTTTTCGTTTCGTTCCACGCTGTTTGACTAACCCAGTACCTATTTACTATGCAGTTTCGTTCTATCCCTTGTTGTGACTCGGGCTGTTAATCTCCTTCTATTTTATAATTCAACATTGTATAGGTACTATAATATTAAGAAGATT
The DNA here is from genome assembly GCA_003667255.2 of Euschistus heros. NCBI lineage: Eukaryota > Metazoa > Arthropoda > Insecta > Hemiptera > Pentatomidae > Euschistus > Euschistus heros. The sequence continues at coordinate 217,741 of RCWM02000158.1, read as the reverse complement.
TAAATGGCTAAGTATACTTATTAAAAAAATGTAAACTTTCAAAAATAGTTTTATTCAATCAACATTTTTTTTTTTTTTTAATGTTTGTTCAAGTTGTAGTGCACAATTAAGTGAGACTTTTTCAATAACATTGGTTTCGAAAAAAAGGGTTAATCAACTCTTGTGCATAGCTTTTGAACAAATAGCGAAAAGATTATTTAATTACATATGCAGTAAAACCTTGTGTGATTCATTTCTCTCAACCCGAAAGAAGCCGAGCTCTGTCGGTAGAATATAAAAGTTTAAAGAAAGTGGTTTATTTATTTGGGTATGCGCGGGTGGTGGGCGATGGAAAGGCGGAGGGAAGCAAGAGCGGCAGGGTCAACGTAACAAAGCAGATCCAGGTGGAACGAAAAACTTAGGCGATTCGTTTCGTTCCAAACCGGTTCAAAGCTGCAACCAGTTCCAAGTTCCGTTCCACCCAGAACGACCCATCACTAGTCTGGACCCGTAAAGATACCGTATTTCAGTTGCGGTTAAGAAGGGTGGAAATTTGCTTTAAATATACTGGAAACATTTACCATATTTTGGTAGGTCTTTCACATATTGCTTTACGAAGCCTAACTTGATGTGTAGAGATGGAAGGAGAACTTCTCTCGATTTGATGTGAGGTTTTTTGATCACATTTTTTACTCCAGGTTCCAATGAAATTCATTGTGGCCATTCATTCTTTTTTGATATTGCTTGTCCCTACTATTCCACTCACATAAAATACATAGATACATAGAGTGCCTACCTACCTTACTTTCCAAGAATCATTGATATTACTTTTAGAAGATCCCTACACAAGAGCCATAGTGTGATTTATTGAGAGAGCGAACTGTAAATTGTCGTAGTTTTATTTTAATGTGCAAAACACCTAACGGTATTCATGCATACGTTTTTGGATGCCGATTTAACTAATGGACGTGATGGAGAAAAACTTAAGTCATTATTGGATTCATAGTATAAAAATGTATGGTGGTTTAACTGGAATTAAAAAATTACAGACATGTGTGATACATCCAGAATAGCTATATAATACGCTTTCAATTTTGCTAAATCGAGCCCCTTAGCCTGAAATCTTCTCGCAAAGCTAAGTTTATTTTTAAACGATTTGTCATCATCGGAATAAATCGAAATTATCGTTTTATTTTTTCAATCAACCGTCAATATCAGCCACCGCCCACCAACTAATGTATCACCTCCTACTGAAATAAATCTGAAACTAATAGCTATTCCTTCCAGGCAGTTGAAAAAAAGATAATACTTTAACGATCATCTGTAATTGCTGAAAACAAACAGAATTTATAATGGCTCCCATAAGTTCGCACAATTTATTTGTGCTGTTAGATTGGAAACAATTTTCTCTGTCCTAAATTGTATTTTCTGGTCCATCTGGTCTCGAGTAAATAAGATCTCCGTTGCTAGGAATTGAACCCATCCGTCTGCCCGTCTTCAATTGCCGATGGGGAGGAACCCTTTGTTTGCTGGCCTCAGGCTGTTCGGGTGCTGTCTCCTTAGTCGTATTGCAGAAGGATTCAAATCAATATACACAAAAACTATGATTTCATAAAATATAGTTTCAATGGCAAAAGTTTAGTTGTAATGATTTGTTTGGTTCAGACCAAGGTTGACAAGCATACAGAAGGAAAATTGATTTTTATAGCAATATGGAGTAGTTTTAGAATGTAAAATCATTCTGAAGATCTTTTTTGCTTAATTATACGTTCACTTCTTATGCCAGTTACCTTGATTAGTGTTGAAAGAAAAGTCAATTTTTTTTAATCAGTTCTTGAGCACAGCATAGTCGATTTCGTAACCTCATTCATTCTTTGAACTGATAATTACCGCCTTTAATAAAAAAAACCTATCGTTAAAGTCGTGCAGAGAGTTATTAATTGTGGAGTCACATGCGAACGCATTTATGAGCCATCTTAGCCACAGTTTTTAGGTTTTAATTATAATATTAATGCACACTCATATTCTTTATACTGTTTTAATTGAGAAATATTCAAATTTGCATTAGTTAAGGGCAGCATCAGCAGGATGAGTTATGTTCGTATCTAGTTATCTTATATACATATATATATAAAAAAAAAAAGAAGTAAATATCAGACATACATACATACATATATATATATATATATATATATATCTATATATATATATATATAATATAATATAATATAATATAAAAAAAAAAAATACAGAGAAAAACTAGAAAAAGAAATAAATTTAAATAATATATATATATATATATAGTATATATATATATATATATATATTCAAGTGCAACTATTTTGGCAGTCTGGTGTGAGGGTCCCAGAAATTTATTTATAAAAGGAACTCAGATAATGATCACTTGAGGTACGCATGATGGTATAGAAGGATCAATTCAACACATCTTAGATCAGATTATATTATGTAATTTTTTTTTCTAACACATCTTACATAGATTATATTGATATATAATCTATGTAACATAGTACTGATGTTTCGAAAAAAAAAAGAAAAGTTTTTGTATGTTTTAGAACTGAAGATGAATGTTTAGCATTCGATACTAGTTTTCTAAAAAAATAATCTCAATAGAAGTGGCAATTAATTCATCAATCCTGATCAGATAATGATGACAGACGTGGATAACGATTTAAAATATAAAATTTAGGATGTTGGGTAAAAGTCTAGTGCATCGTATTTTTAAACAATTTTTATTGTTTTGTCGATGATTTTGATATAATTCATTTTGATTTCGCACTTTGATTCGCATTTGTATCTTACTTTGATTTACCATTGGTTGCATTAAGTTGATGTTTTGATGAAAAGAAATAAGTGTAATCCATGTATTTTGTATTTATAATCACGAGCTTATATTTGCAATTGTTTAAAAATTTTAATTGTTTTCCACCGGAAGGGAGAGGGAGGGAGAGAGAGAAGTGAGAGTGAGAGAGTGAGAGAGAGAGAGTGAGAGAGTGAGAGAGAGAGAGAGAGAGAGAGAGAGAGAGAGAGAGAGAGAGAGAGAGAGAGAGAGAGAGAGAGAGAGAGAGAGAGAGAGAGAGAGAGAGAGAGAGAGAGAGAGAGAGAGAGAGAGAGAGAGAGAGAGAGAGAGAGAGAGAGAGAGAGAGAGAGAGAGAGAGAGAGAGAGAGAGAGAGAGAGAGAGAGAGAGAGAGAGAGAGAGAGAGAGAGAGAGAGAGAGGAGAGAGAGAGAGAGAGAGAGAGAGAGAGAGAGAGAGAGAGAGAGAGAGAGAGTGTGAGAGGGGGAGGGAGAGAGACAGAGAGATCCGATATCACAAAACATCCCACGCACAACAGCGACCAGACTTTAAAAGGGTACGTAGAAAGATACTAGCTTACTATATATCACGAAGTACAGGAACAGAAGTACTCCACACAACCCTAGACTTACAAAGGTGACAGACGTTATATCATAAAGTCATGTAAAATTTTATGACAGGATTCTACACCGTCAAATCCCTTATTTAACACCCTGACAACGACAGGAAAACCACAGAATTATAAAATGTCAACCAACATAGTTTGACCTAAGTTAATTTTTTTTTTTCTCTTGAATCAAAAACCCAAAGACCTAATCACTACATTATGTCTCATGATGATTTTATTTTATTTAGGATCAGAACCCTAATGAAACGTTTCTCTGATGCAGTAAAAAAAAAAAAAAAAAATTATTTTTTAAGACATAGAGTTTTAGAAAAAAGAAAAACAATATTGTAAGATTTTATTAAAACAAATAAGCAAGCAAATGTTTGGGGTGCTGTAAGTAAATGTTGTGGAATCATGCGGTCAGTTTTATTTTAAAAACATAAACCTGCATAAATTTCCTGACAACCCAATATAATAGTGTAATAGAACTTGAATGCGGATAATAAAAATCATAGGCACCTTAAATATAATTTCTGCAATTAAAATCCTATAACTGTTATCTACGTGCCGTATTATGGCGACGTTGGGACTAACACGATTACAGCCCAACCAGAAGTCCGCTAATAGAATTACAAAAAGAACCTTTCTATAAAGTCTTCTGCCATCGGTTCCATTTTTATCGCCTGGATTAATATTTAAATAGAATTAGGAACATTCGAAGTCACTTAGATTGCCATTGTGGAAGGATATCTTTATGAATGCTTATGCAGATGAGGCAGCCCCTCTATTGCCTTGTCAGCTGCCTCGTATCTTATCTTTTCCTCTCCCATCTCCTCCTTCCATTTCTCCAATCGTTGACTATTCGCGGTTGAGTGCTGTTCTGGGTGTAGCTATTACGTGGAAGCTATTAGCGCCGAGTGTGTGAAACGTATATGTTAATTTAATGAATTCGTGACCGGTAAAACACTGTTCTCCTTTTAAGAATTTGTCTTGGCAAATTATATTTTGACGAATAAAAAGATAGAATCGCCCCTTCACGAAATTAGTTTCTTCTTTATCAGTGTCTGGATCGTTATTTTTTTATTGAGGTTAATATTATATTTTTAAATAATTCCGTGAAATAATTTAAATAATAATATTCATTTGACGTTTTCACATTAGGGGAGGATCGTTCGAAAGCAGAACCATGATAAATTTACTACAAAATATGGATTATGTTTGATTTTTCGTATCTTATAAGACGGCAAAAAATCGTTTAATTACACACACAACAAGTTCATCGAATTTAGAAGTATATTTTGAAAGGTTAGGTTCAGTTTACATATGATAAAAATACACAATCATTGTTTTTGGAGAGGTGTGACTGTTGACTATGTATGATAATCTTGTTAATTTATCAGTTATAGGAAAACAAGAATTATTAAAAATAACGAAAAAACCTTCAAGCCGTACCTTTTATGACCATTAAAAGGGCAAAAAAAAAAAAGAGAAAATGTTAATCTCACAGCCAGTGTAAAAAAAAACCAAAAAACAACTTAATAGTGAATTAAAAGTGAGAAAATTGGAAAACTAGGTATATAAAAAATATAAGTAAATGAAAATAAGAAAATGATACAAGAAAGGTAATTATGTTGAGGTTATAAGAATAAAGATAATAGTAATTATTTAATAAAAGTTACATTAAATAAATCACGTAAACAAAAGACAATAATGGCTTGAAAAATATGAGCAATAAACAAAATTATGTAAACAGTTCTAAGTGATAAAATAAAAATAATAAGAAAAAGTGCTAGTAAGCAGGTATAATTATTAATAAATAATACAGATATTAATGCTGTAACAATCTTTAGAACATTTTTTTTTGTATTTTGTAATCTTCTTTTTTAATGATAAAAAATAATTTAAACGATTTAAACGATTAAATTCAAATTATATTATATACTCCACTATATTTTAATTAATTGAGTAGTTCTGTTTAATTTTTTTTTTTTTTTTTTTTTTTTTTTTTTAATTTCCATTACCAAATAACAAGCATACAAGATTTTGCTTTTTGAACTTTAAAAATTAGATTAATTTAAATTGAAAAAGACATAAATTATTCACATAATATTTAAACTAAATTTAGAAGAATAATTGCATTTTTGCTTTAATTTTAATATGCTTTTCATTTGTATTCTGAATGTCTCAGAAGGTCACTTAATCATGGTGAATAATATATATTTATATATCTGTCTTTATGAATATTTTTAAAGACGACATTACCATTATCTCTGACTCTCCTAAAAAGGATTAAGAAATATGTATTCCGGCAAGAAAAATGTCATAGTAATACAGGAGTACGGAACGAAAATTCATGGTCTTACCAAGAATATAACTGCGTGTGCCATATAGAAATTAAGGGAAATAAAATAGGGGATAAAGCAGCTAAAGAAGCTTTAATATTTTTTAATTTGATATATTATATTAAATATTTAATTTAATATTTATATTAAGGGCGAGCTATGATAAATATCAGCATTAAATAAAAAATACAATTTTTTTTTTTTTTAGTTCAAAAATAAATTTATTATTTACTATAATTTATAGTATATATTGACAGGCATTTACGCCCAACAAGTTTTACACTTCTAAATGATACAGCATATATTGATAGTCAGGGGATGACCGACAGGTGTAGATCAACTATATTAAAAAAAGTAAATAGATTTATTTTTAGTAAAATATTAAATATTTCTACTTAACAAATAGTAACAAGTTATTAGAATCCCTTAAAAAAATAATCCGTAATATTTTTGGAAAACGATATTAAAATAAAATATGATTGTCCCTTTTTGGAACGAATTCCTTTCCTACTTTCTGGAAAAGATATTGAAATGACGCTGAACGAATTTCAAGTGATCCCGCCCCCGAATTCCCAATATCTAGAGCTGTAGAAGCCTATAGTAAACAGCACTTGTCCAATTTCATTTCGGGATGTCAATAGTCTTCTGTGTCAATAACTTCTACAAGGTTTTCTATCCAGAGACGCAACCGATACGAATATAATTTTGTCATTATTTTATGATCGAGTAACAGTTTTAGAATCAACCATTTGTTTTATTAATAAAATAAAACAAACCTTATTCGTATTTTCTGGTGAGCTGAGATTAAAGAGGCAACGTTGTCTGGAATTGTGATTTAAATGAGAAATAAATCTTGATTGATTGACAGATTGTTTAACTTACCTTTAAACTACAAACTTAATATCTAAAGCTTATCTAAATAACGAACTGGTAGTATCTCTAGTTCATCCAAATCATGAAATATCTCAAAACTTTAACCATTTCAATTGAAAGTATTGTAACAAAATAATGGACGTGTCATTCTATATTCTATACTACAAATTATTGGTTAACAGGAAAATTAATATGAGATTTCATATTTTCATTTAATAACATCTAGCTTATTTCTTAGTAGGTGTCTTTATTTAAAATTCCTCTTATAAATAAAATTGTTTGTTTTCTTTTGTAACATGTTTACTTCTTGGATATCTTCGAGGCTGTACTAAGCGTGATTTTCACCCATTTCGGTTCTATAAATTTAAAGTGTGTCGGAATGGGCCAGAAACTTGGGTTATGGTAGTGTGAGTGAGTGTACCGAATAAAAGTGGTTTGGATGGAATAAGATGAAAAATTCAGGGAGTGTGATTTCAGCCTTGAAAACAAGATAGGTCGTGGAAGGACTTTGTCTTTTAGTAATGAGGTTTTAAGCACTTTCACAAAAAACAATAAAACTGTTCAAGAAATTACTGAGAATCTTTCAATCAACAATTGCTAAACACTTAAAAGGACTAAATTTGTTACACGACAATGCTCGGCCCATTTCTTGCCTCTGACGAAATCAGTTTGAGCTTTTTCCCAAGACTCTGCTTTATCCACCATTCTCTCCAGACCTGTTGCGAACAGTCTACTATTTTTTTTATACACCATATTCATTTTTGAAGAGATAAATGATCTCGTTGCGTTTATATAATTTGTTAATTCTCTAGACTCAAATTTTGTTCTTAAAAGAGTATTTTGTTTATTAAAGAATGTTTTAGATTAGATTAACCTGCTTTATTTTCCGGAAAATCCAATGTTCGAATAACGTATTAGAGGTCAGATGCTATTTCACACCAAAAAAAAAGTCCTACAGCCAACCCCGACTGCCATAAAAGGCCCTTTTACGCGGTCATATCCATTCTCAGTTCAGTTTCAGTTTCCGTCGGTATAAAAATATTATACTGAAAATTGCCATCTACACATCTATTATCCGCCCAGCACTTCTCTATGGCGTGCCATAGTTCACTACCCTCTTAGTTGGCGCAAAACGTCAGCTACAGGGTGTTCAAGACACCATACTGCGAAGAATAGTAAGAAGAACGACGCAACGGAAGAAGAAACCACCAGAGCTCCATCAAATATTTAATGTACTTACAGTACCAGAGTTCATTAACAGACGGCACATCAAGTTTTTCGACTCCCTTCAATATCTAGAGAACACATTATTTCAAAGATTATCCTCCCGCACCACCTCCCGTTCGTTGGCAAATGACTGTGTAGTTATAGACATGCATATAATATTTTTATTCATTTTAGTATAAGAAACAGATCAGAAAAAGATGTGCCCCAACATCTTCATAAACCTCAAGATAGTCAATATTAATGTTAAGTTTACCATAGAACCGCCTTAAAATGTAACCTGGTTACAGAAAAAGGCCCATTCTCCCTTTGGCTTATATAATGCATATAAATGGCCACCACTGTATATATTTGATAAATGGAAAGACCTATTTGTTTGGATTCCTTATAATTCCAATGTGTAAACAATGGCGTCATGCCTAACTCCATTCGCTTATCAGTTTTATTGAAAATATTTTACGATTAATCTGTCACAATGTCCAAGGGTCCCGATTTTATAATCGAATTTATTGAAATTTTTTAAAAGTTCACATTTCAACGCTATCACAATGCGAACATTAGAGAATCTGCTTACATTCTCCTATTAAAAAAGTATCAGAAATATGATGAAAAAGCAACAAAGACGATGGTCAAGTCTATAATTAGTAGCCTACACTCAACTTATAATAAAGAATTTAAAAAGTCGAAGACAGTGAAAGAAGAGGAGCAGGAACTGGAGAAGTGTACAGACCAACGCTATGGTATTACGATCTTCTTTCGTTCGTCAACGACCAACAGCCTACAGAAGCAAGTGTTAGTACTATGAACGATGAGGATAATATTCAGGAAATGGTATGCAAATACAAATATGTATGATACCCACAAGTTTACTCTTTTAAACCAGAATGAATAATATATTATATATGTTGAACACTTTTAATTAGTGAGCTTTTACGTGCTCACTCAACTTTTCTAGGATACAGATAAAGATTCGTGTAAAAGGACCGCGCTTCCGAACTGAAATGAAACTGAAACTGAAACTAAAACCGAACTGAGAACGGATGGCCGTGTAAAAAGGCCCTAAGGTTGTGACCTAAAGTTTTTTTTATGGTACTTTTTAGATGGGACATTGACATTTCCAAAATTATAAATTATTTACTTTTTTAATAATAACTCAATTATAAATTTTCACTAGTTCTAATGATATTAGAACGTTGATTGGAAAAAAAAATAATATTTTTGACATATTTGGTGGAGTAGCACTTTGTTTGAGTAAAACTCTATGTAAAGCCCTAGGCTGAACTGCAAAGTAACAGTTTAGGGTAACGACCTCATTTGTATAGTTTTTAAATAGCATCTTTTTACCTCTTGCAAAGGCAAATGATTTACTTTGGGATTCATCTAGATCTACCCTTAACTTTGTTTAATTATACTAAAGCATCCTTTGAAGTTAAACCCAATAGAGACTTCAAGACACTCTCTTTGACAGAAGCTTCTTTATTTTTGCTGATACTATCAACGTTACTTTGAAATAATAATCGTTATAATATCTTGATATGCGGTAATTTTAGAGATATTTGAGTGGGTATACTGAATGAATTTAAATTTTCTCTCTTCTAACTCGTCCACTTATATTGCATCCTAACTACTCGCTTTGCTTTAATAACCATTGGTGATTTTATCAGTGTTCCGTGTCAATTTAAATTGCATATTTATTCATAGTGACTCATGGCTGTCAATTAGTAATAACAGTATTTAGATCGAACCTGGATAATTTATCGATCGACATGCTTTTCTTCAATCTTGTTAAAATTTATTGACAAGTTTATTGAAGTCTAATGGGTACCCTTTGCATAAATAGTTTCAATGTACTATTTCTGAGCTACTGATGTCGTTTATGAATTCAATCAAGATTAAAGCGTACAGCAGCCATAGCTGTTTCATGCTTTATCACCCTCACATGCAACTTTGAACCAGCTTTATTTAAATTGAAACCTTGTGTCAAATGTACTCTTGCATTGCAAATTTCCTATAGTAAATTTTGAACAATTTTAAAATATTGGAGAATGCCGAGCAAATCATTTTATATGTTTGTTTGGTCATTGAAGCATTATAGCTAGTGAACCTAGAAGAAGACAAATAGTAAAGTTTCAATTAGGGATGTGATAGTTTTGTGACAACTAATTATTAAATTATCATGCCTCGATTCTTCTTCCCAACGATAAATAAAAAAATTAGAACAAATATATTTTTTTATATATCCCTACCAACTAATCCATAACTCTAAACCATCAGAACAATTTTTCATATTCTAAATCTATACTTGTTAGTAAAGGATTAAAAAAAAAAAAAAAAAAAAAAAATGTAGCAACATTCAGACAAACGTCTTACTTGAAATCCACATTCAAGACTAAAACAAGAAACTGCTCGTCGTTACAGACTACTTCAACATTCCCAAGAAAAAAGTTTAAAGCTTCCAATTAATTACATGACTGTTATTAGACCTATTTGGACGTACGGAGTTGAGCTTTGTGGCTCTACTAAAGCATCCAATTGATCTCGTATCCAATCCTTGCAATCCAAAATCCTTCGAAAAATCCTCAATGCTCCTTACTTTGTCACCAATAAACTTATTCACAGAGATCTTAATGTTCCAGATGTTGCTAATTTAGCCCAAACCAGATATCTATCCTTTCATAGTAAGCTCCATAACCATTCAAATCCACTAGTTTCTCAACTTTCTTCCTACTCCATTCCCGATTATCCTCCGAGGCGTCTGAAAAGAAGATGGCCTAGAGATCTAGTGAATAATTTTTATTTAAGTGCTACTGATGAGTAGTTCTTTTCAAGTTTTGACATGCTATTGTTATCTTTATTAACACATTTACTTGAGGTATATATTTGTACAGCTGTAAATAAAAAAATAAAACATTTGTTGAATAGATGTTGTTTTTTTTTTTTTAATTAGAAAATAAAGAAAAAGGATTACGCTTTGAAACTACAGAAGCTAACAAAACTAATGCAGTCAGGCAATAATGCCATTTAATTATATTTGTTGTTTTTATAAAGATATATAAAGATTTTCGAGAAAAGTATAGTGTACATTGTCTGAATTTTAACAAACACATATTATACCTATGTTAGAAATAATAAATGCTGTGTTAATGTTCATTTTTTTCATAACTTAGATATTAAACATCCTGCTTTGAAGATTAGTGGTTAACTCGTTTTCAAGGGAATTTTATTTATCCACTTCTTCACGGCAACCTCCGATATAATAATAAATTATTAAATTAATGGTTACTGAATATTTCTTAATTATTAACTTTGCACGTACCCTTTTAATTTCAATTATACTTGTACTAAGATAATTTATTAAAAAAAAAAAAAGGTTTCATGATATTTAACTTAATTTCCTCATATGCATGCTACTGCGATTAATTATAGCGTATAGTGCATTTCCAACATGCAAGCTTAAACTGCACCGTCCTACTTTCTTTATTTTTTTTTTTTATTTTAAACGAATTCCCACTTGGTATATTATCTCTACATCTTGCCATCTCTTCTTTTTTGTTTAGTCATATATCTTAAATCAGTTCCTAGAGTGTTTTAAATACGTTTTGTTGGATAAAGAAAATATATATTTCTTAAAATTTTCCTTCCGCAATCTATTGAGGTAGAATATTTTGTTGCGGTTTAAGGCGAGGACCAAGATAGACGACCCCCTCCTTCATCAGCTCGACTCCAAACTTATGGAAGTGGTGATGTAATACAAACTTCATCAAGGGTAAAACTTCTCCGAGGTAATCACTCTGGTTAAGGTTTCCCCTGGGGTACCTAATAAATCCATCACCTGTTAGCCACTTCTTCTACTGGTCCTTGTATTTTTTTTTTTTTTTTTTTTTTTTTTTTGTTGATCAAGAGTTAGATTTAAAATATTTTTCATGGTAAATGGATATTTCATATATTTATATCTATAATCAAACACGATTCTTTGATCTATGTTCTGTGTGATTATATTATTAATAACTGAATTGCTTGCCCATCAAGTCCCCCCATTATGTTATTTAATTAAATAAAATATTAAGAATATATTAAAATAATATTTTTTTCACTCGGATTGGAAAATAGATACTTTCTATAACAGCTGGGAGCAAGGAAAGTAGGCCTTTACACATCTCAAAATTTAGAGCAAGGTTAAAACATCTAATAACATATGATTTTAAACGTCTAACCGGGAAAGTTTTCGCAGCTAGCAGTGTTTACTGTTACCAACACGAGGTTCGCTAGCGTTTCTTTTAGTTTATAATTTAATTTTACATTTAATTTTTCTTTATTTTAAAAATTTGGATGTTTCTAAATTTTCGAAATCGATAGCATTATTAAAACACCACAGCGTAGGTTATCACCCCAAAAAATCTAAAGTCTTTAGACAACATGAAATAAGAAAGTTCATGGACACTGCACCTAATTCGGAGTGGTTGTTAAAAAAAGGTTATTTTAGTTGTAGGTATTTATGGAGCATGTCGATGTGACGACCTTATAAATTTAAATGTAGAAGATTTTAAGGATAATGGAACTTTCTTTACAGTGTTTCTTAAAGGTGGTAAAACAAATAGTGAACGCACGTTCATTATTACTGACGCAGATTCCTCATTTAAGATATGCGATATTATTCGAAAATATTTGTTTCTGTGGCCGCCGCACATAAAAAGTAAACGATTTTTAGTTGCCTATAGGAATGGACAGTGTACTGCTCAAAATGTCGGTCAGCATACAATATACGCTGTGCCAAGAAAAGTAGCAGAATTTTTGAAGTTGGAAGACCCGGAGAGCTACACGGGCCACGCTCTTAGGCGATCTTCTGCTTCAATGTTAGTTGAAGGTGGGGCTAATTTACTCACACTAAAGAGACATAGAGGTTGGAGATCGTCGATCGCTGCGGAGGGCAATGTTTTGGGGTATAGTTTTTTTTTTTATTGTGTTGGTTTTAAAAGAATGACCTCATTACGCATTCACGGTTACGGTTCATTTAAGCTTGCCCTACGGTTATGTTTACTTTTTATCATAAATTTATTTTTTCCTATGATATTGCAAACTTGTTTGTTTATTTCGTTTAACGTCACTTTATGCTGCTATCGGACGATCGGACGATGCTACGGTGGGAGTCCTAAATTTTGCCTTTCCAGGTATAATTAGGATAGGGATCTTTAACGAGTACCTGACATCACACAGGCTCGGGACCCCCATTTCACGTCCCTTCCGAAGGACGACATAGCTAAGGCTAAGGATTTTATACTCCCTTTTAAAAATCCTAAGGTCATCTGCCGGGCTGCGAACCCGCGATCTTGGGTTTAGTAGGTTGCTATGCTAACCACTACACCACAGGTGACTTCATATTGCAAACTTTTGATCATATTGTAACGAAATTAGTGAGTTGCAGCCTTTGACTCGCTAAGGAGCTCATTATTGACTCGCTTCTCATTTGTTACAAAAATCACATGTGATATATTAAAAGGTCAGTAGAGTGTGGAACTTTGTACGGTATAGTCCATTTGTGTTTGAAATGATAAAGTCGTATAGTCTGTGTAGTTTTAGTCAGATCTAATGGTTGTTTTGTTCTGTGTGTTCGTAATTGTTATTGTTTGATAATTCTTTGTTAATAAATCTCGTGTAAAAGACTCATGTTGTTACAGTATATATATATTTTATATTATTGGATAGCTAACTTAAAACTGTCATGATTCCATTGTATTTATTTTTATCTGCAATAATTTCATTACCTATTTCTATTCTGACTTTGTTTTCAAGGGCCTAAATATGTAATAAAAAAAAAAAAAAAAAAAAAAAAAAAAAAAAAAAAAAAAAAAAAAAAAAAAAAAAAAAAAAAAAAAAAAAAAAAAAAAAAAAATCAGAAAGACAGATTATGTGACAGAATATCAATGAAAAATAACCACCTATTTTTTTTTTTTATCATCTCCCGGGTTTTTCACAGATCCAGTCCTAAAAATTCTCTGAGCAGTATAAGAAAAAAGTTACATCGCATGCATAAACCTCTAGTCATGATAAACAGTAAGAAAATTAAAGTTTATAACTGTATAATTTCAATGTAAAGTTATACGTGATGGAACCAGCAATTGAAGCCACTCTAATTTTCAGACCGAATCTCGAAGAATTTTGCCCGTAATGATTTGATTTTTAAAATATTCGGAATATTTCAAGGATTTTTTTTTTTTTTTTTTTTTTTTTTTTTTTTTTTTTTTTTGTTTGTGTGTGTGTGTGTGTGTGTGTGTGTGTGTGAAGGCCAGTAATCATCAGAGAATTTTCACACATAGCAGATAAATTGATGTAGAAACTTAACTGAGACAAGCATAAATGTAATTGGCTACCATCAATAAGGATGAGCCGGGAGCTAAGGTGATGAGTTAGTACTCCTGAAGGTTAGTCGTATTCCAGGCTAACGGTCTTCCTGATCTTCCGCTGTCTGAGGCCCTGCTAGGAGTGGCAGCTCATTTAGTAAAGACTTTTAAACGACCTTTCGTTAGCTCGGTTTCATTATTCTTGTTGTATTTTCCATGGGAATAGTATGTGATGTGGATAGAATAAAAAAGAATGAACTAAGAAAATGTGAAGATAATATTCATAATAACATGACAATTCCTTGTAAAGCAACTAACCATTTGTAGTACTTTAATGAAAGGTATATTTGAGGAGATCCTGTCGCCATCAGCTTTTCAGACACTTCCAAGGGTTGTTGGGAATCAAGTTGGAAGATTAGTGGATTCGAGTGGGTATGGAGTTCATAGGTATCTTCTTGGTAAAAGGGACATTTAGAGCATTATGTATATATATTTTTTTTTTTTTGTGGCAAAATAAGGGGCAAAGACAATTTTAGGGAGGATTTTGGATTGCCAGAATTAGTTTTAGTGATGCAGCTGAGAGAGCAGCGCTGGGATCTCTTTGGGTCTGGCCTTGACTCCTAATAAGTGGAGGAATAGGCTCGATTCGGGGTTCCCCAGGCTGAGTGGGTCTGTATTGTACATATAGTAAGAACGTATCTTATTTTATTTATTTTTTTTTTGATACTTGATTTTTAGTATTTCATTTTATTTTTGATGATTAAATTATTAGTTTTATTTTTATGAGTATTATTTGTTTTATTTTTATCTTCTATTATCATTCTGTGTGTATGTGTACTTGTATATATTGTATGAATGAATACATCTTTAGCACTGTCATCTATTGCCCTTCACATTTACTTCAAAAATTATGTATCATAAAAAAATACATATATTTCAATAAAAAAAAGAGAATTACTTTCCAGAATTAGAAGGTATAGTGGAACCCAAAATTTCAACTCCATATACCCAAACAGGTCTAATTACTATTATGTTAATGAGATTTTTTTAATAATTGGCATCATAGAGCGTTTGTTTCTCGAGTCCAACTTCTTAAAAATATAATTACTTTTCAACTATAATATTAATTGTAATATCTTAATTTAATAATTATAAGAATAAAAAATTATATAAATACAATTATTATTAATCATACTCCGTGGTCGGTATGAGTTTTGGTCTCTATTTTTCATGGTGTATTTTTCTGCAATTTTCTCGGTCACCTGCAGCATTTTTTTTATTATTATTAAATTACATATTTTTGAATGAATGGATATATTATTATGCATACTGCCCTTGAGTGAGGCATATTAGGCAGATTGTAGTATATATATTCAATAAAAGCATTTTCCATATAAAAAATTACAAAAAAAAAAAAAAAAAAACACCTTAATTATAAACAGAAAACAAGTCTAAACTCTATTTTACATGGTAAGTTTTATAATCTTGTATTCATTCCACTAGACTACCAATACCGTTGTGCACTTCTCAAAAAGCATGTCTTCATAACCTTGCTATAGGAACAATATTTTTAGCTTATTCTATTAATAAATACATAGTTCTGAATTTTATTGTTTTTTTTTAAGTACTACTTATAGATCAGACGCTCTGATCGTAGGTGATTTCTTCTCGAGGAAGGCCACTGCAGACACTGATGCTGAAACAGACAGATTAGAGGGCGTTATGCAAGATATGATACTGGTTTAGATATTCAGGCTATAATTATCGGTAGTTAGATTTCCAATGCAGGAGGGCTGCTATTAAGTACCGATCCCGGCAAATATTGCCCTATTTTCAAAATAAAAAATACTGTTACAGATCATACAGATGGGGAACAAGCGTAGTGCGATTATATACGCATACGAGCTCTTTCTGATGAAGTGATTTTCATTAATGTTCCTCAATGTATGGATCATTAAAACAGTATTTGCAGCAAGGCACTTATGAAATAATTACACTTGCATTGCTTTAACTTGTATGCTAGATTAATTAGAAGTTTTTTATATATAAACATTGATATCTACAGCTTTATATATTATTTATATAAGTAAATATAAAGACAGTAATCATAATGGCATGTCAGAAACATGTAAAGAACCACTAAGTTGTAGCACATCAATAAAAGACATTAGAATGTCAAGACCATCTCTTCAGACATGAATATTGAGTATACTATGATAGGTATCTGTTTTGGACCAAATCAGCAATACATGGAACATTAAGATCTTTATGCATAAGTTTGCATGTCACATTATGGAGGAGTACTGAGGATTTTGGATTGTAAAGATATAGGAAGAAATGGAAGGTTTAGGGAGCCCTAAAGCTCAACTCTGTATGTCCAAATGGGTTTAATTACAGTAATGCAAATAAGTCTTTTGTAATTAATTATGAACTTTCAATGTATGTCTAGTATATGTTACGGTAGTTGAAAACGATGAGCAGTTCCTTGTTTTTCAGTTCTCGTATGAGGGTTCCATTCGTTTGTCCAGATGTAGTACTCCCTTTAAAAGTTGAAGAGGTTTTTTCGTTGGCAAGTAAATATAAAAAAACAAAAGGTGTTAAAAGCTCATTCATGTTACTTATTTTTGTTAAAAATATGATAGATTTAGGAGGTCTTGGAAGTATAAACGAGAGGTTAGATTATTTAAATCCATTTATTTTTATGTTCAGGGAAGGCAATAACTATTGATCGGTGGTGTTCCTTTTGTTGACATGATTATAAAAATAAGAAGTAGGTTTCACTCTTCTTTTTTGTGCGTACGTAGATTAAACGAGTTAAGCAAGTAACATGTTATTATTTATTTTAAAACACCTTCTTTTTTTTTACATGGTTATCGCACATCCAGAATGAAAAAGGCACAACTTAAAAAGTGATGCTTTTCAGGAAATCCCGTTTGAAGTTTTATATTCCTTTTTTAACACCATATTTAGTTTGCCGTACAAGCTGTAGCTCCATTGGTATTACTTATATCGATAATTTTTGAGTCAGAAATTCAATAGAAAATATTTTTTGTTGAATAACATTTATCGCTAGGACCTACCGTTTAGGAGCTATATATATATATATACAGCGTTCCTAAATGCTAAAGCAATAAATGGTATTTATTTAAATGGCCTGATATTTTAACCCATTTTGATTTTCCAAGATAAATGTTCCGGTCGCGGTTAGGAATTCCGTTTGTGGACAGAGCCATCATTGACATATTCAGATTTTGCCATTCATTTATGCTCGACGCAGCCGATGATCTGTATCAACAGATGATAAAATAGAGAATAGATTCCCTGTAGATATCCAGTGATAGTTATTGACTATCCGTTGACCGTTTTTGAACCTTTTCGAATTTTTATTTATTATTTCTTCCCTCTTAACGTCCTTGTTTCCACCTAGAATATGCTGCATGCCTTCCCGGTTTTGGAAGACATCGCCAGTTCTGCTTAATATGCGTTCGTCAGCGAGCGGACAGCGTCTTGAAATATTCCCTTTCTTGTAGGAGGCGATTTGTGTGTTAATTTTAGTGGATGAACACGGTCCACCGTCCGGGTGTATTTCACCATTTAATGGCTTCTCTTTCCCCGAGTCTACTTTCTTTTCGGAATATAGCGGAAAATAGCCCGTTCAGAAAATTAGACTATCGATCTCGAGGAGTTTTAGGTGATTTGCATATTGTTTGGCAAAGTTGTCACCAAATCGCTACTGTACGCCTGACCTTGAACGCCCTAAGGATCTCAGGGCTTCGAAATAAGTCGATAGAAACACCTCGATCAAAATATAAATTGCATTTATAAAAGATAATTTATATAAGTACTAAAAAAGTAAACAAATAAACTTCCCGTCTAAAATATAGCAACACTTTGAAATATTTGAATTTTATAAAAATATTTTTTTCTTCATAATAAAGAAAGGTTCTGAGATCTTCAATAAACATTCCTAAATTAGACATAAACAATTTTTGTTAAAAAAAAATTACGATATTTCTTCTAATATACAAAAAAGTTAGAAAACTTACTTTTTAAAATTTTCATTTCTTACAACTGTACCTTTTAAATTTTTAATTTAAATTTAATATTAAGACATATTGCCCCCTCTGGCTTGAAGGAAACGAATGATAAACATGGACTGAAAGAAATTTGAAAAGAATAATCTAAAATTCCATCGTTTGTTATTAACAGGGAAAAACGTTGAGGTGTCTAATCCTTAATATCTCATGTTTAATAAATAATATTAATATGAATATAAACCAAGCATGGATAAAGATAAAAACCAGGAAAATCTCGAGTATCATGGGTGTTGTAATACTTTTGATGGGGCGTTTATATTGAAAAATAATAATAATTCTATAAATAAATTAGTAAACTTGTACTTAATATTAAAAACAGGTAAAAAATTTCGTGAAACTTTTTTTTTTTCCTCCTGATCTAAAGATTTAATTTATTTTTATTTTTTTAGATGTGTGTTGTTTTTATTTTATTTTACTTATCCTAATACACTTCATAGTCTCTAGTTAAAAAGTTTACGGGGACGCCCTAAAATACTAGCTGCACAACTTGTTCGAGTGGAATTCAAAGAATTATAATTTATATTGGTTTTTATTTATTATTG
The DNA here is from genome assembly GCA_003667255.2 of Euschistus heros. Lineage (NCBI taxonomy): Eukaryota > Metazoa > Arthropoda > Insecta > Hemiptera > Pentatomidae > Euschistus > Euschistus heros. The sequence goes on along the minus strand of RCWM02000158.1, from coordinate 198,925 downwards.
TATGAATTATTGTTATTTCAATGTAATTAGAATGTTTTTATCTTTAGTTAGATAGATAAGGATCCTGTGTTGTAGCAACCCGAAAAAAGTCGGGAAGCAATGTGTTTTTTTTTGTGTCTTTTGTAACAAAAAAAAAATATATAAATGTATCGTTATTTATTTAGCTTTATTAGGTTAATATTCTTATATTTTACATTTTGCTTTAATAAAGGGCATTATGTAACGTTGTATGTTACATGTATGTTGTATGTTATGAAGGGCATTCATACTATATGTACAATAACAAATAAATGAAAAAATAAGAGGATATAATAAAAGTTAAGAATACAATTATATTCTATATAAATTATATATAATCACTCTAGACATAACCTGACTAAGCCTGTCCCCCCCACCCTACTTTTGGGGAACAAGCCAGCTCCAAATAGATTCCAATGTTGCTCCATTAATTTTATTAATGATGGAAAAAGCCAGTGGAGGCTGAGTGAGAATACTATACTATAGTAGAGACACTCAGAGCATGAGTAGCGATAGTAAACATAACCAGGATTATATTTGAAATTTATTTAAAATTTAACTATAATTATTATAATTATTATCGATACAGGCCAGATAAGTACCACGTTTGAGCCACCAAGTTAGTGTCATGCTTTCTCTAACACTCCATCTGTTCACTTTTCTCTTTCCTCTCTTCTCCATTTTTTCTCCTGTTTTTGGAGCTGTTTTGTCTTGAAAGCCTCCCCACTCTACAATTTTGTTGCTATAGTTTGTTCTGTCTTAAATTTCTTCTTTATTGAAGCCTTTTCTTCTTTATTTCTTTTAAATCTTCATATACCTTCTTAAGCCAATTGGGTTTGCCTTCTAATCTTTCAAAATGTATCATTTTTTCTTGTTAATTTGCTTGGATTCACTCTTTGTATGTGCCCATAGAACTTTAGTCTCCTTTTTCTAATTTCATCTGCTATTTTTCTTCATGTTTTTTATACTTCTGTGTTACTTCTTAATTTGGAAGTTTCTGCCATTGTTCTGTTTCACAAACTCTTCCTCACAATCTTTGTTTCCTTTTTCTTGATTTCTTCATTTTCTTTTATTGACGAATTTTTGAGTTTCTGGACAGTAATTTTTTAATCTAAACAACTTTAGTTGAGTGGAATGCTAAATCGATCTTTTGCAATCTCGCTTGGATAGCTTCTCTCTCTCCTCCATTAGGCTGGATTATTTCTCCTAGATACTTAAATTTGTTTGTTCTCCTTATAGTTCTTATAACATTAATTAACTTTTTTTTCCATGTGTTTCTAATTGTAGGTATTGTATGAATGGATTCTTAATAATCAATATTACTTATTCCCCTTAATTAAGACAGATTGTTACGTTTACTTAATTCAAGTTAAATAGTGTTACAAAAGAAGTCATTTGATATACATTTAGACGAAACTACTTTTGAATGCAATAACTATGACCATGACCGGTGATTTACCCTATCTAATATATTGTTAAACATATTTCGAACCTTTAAACGAGTAGGATATACAATTTTAATTCAAATAATAATAATAAATGAAAATGAATATAAATTATAATTTTTAGAGGTCGGGTACAAGTTGCAGCTGGTATATTCCCCCCAGCGGCGCCTATTCCCCCGCAGGCCACCCACTAGGCCCCCTCACGAACACAATTTGCATACTGATTAATCTGTTTAAATGTTCCACTCTCAGATACCTTAGAGTTCTATTATCGCTAATTGTTCTATAATTAATTCAATCTATGGCCCTCCGTGAGCACGGAAGCAGTCTACCTCACACATATGCTCCTCGTATCTTAGAGATATCAGGTTGCGTAAACCCGATCTAATATTCAAACGATATTGTATATGCTTAGCTCCTAAACTAAATGAACTGTTATAGTTGTCATGAATTTTTAGTTACAGTTATAGTACAGTTATACCTAATCTATATCTATATCTATAATATTATATAATATATAGGACAAGCCATTTTTCGTTTGTGACCACTAACCAAGATAACTACTGAACCAATCTAATTTAAGCTGATTTAATTTAATAATTTGCTGTAAATTTTCAAATAATTTCTTATTTAAAAGCGATAATCTGTGGATAACACTAAATTTTAAACCGATAGGTGGCGAGCACTACATGAGAGGTTACAAATGTAAGGTGTTATTTACAGCTTGAAATTGATAATAAAATTTACTTAAATTCAATTAAAATACTATAAAAAGTTTAAATATGTGATACGACATGGGAATCCCAATGAAGTTTGAAAATTAACCAATATTCGGCTAACACCGTTTTGCAATAGTGTTTACAATGGTAAAAATACTAAAACCAACTGCACTTATATGCAATTTTAGCTACTATAGTTGAATGTTCTGAGGGAAGAAGGTGGGAGAGAATCACAGAGAATAGAGGATCGGATAAGAAAGGATATATGCAGTAGTTCTGTAGAATATGAAATGAAAGAAAAATAAATTTTATTCTGGGCCATTGCCCCTTAAGAATAATTATAAGGAACAATTAATGGCGACCTAGCTGCCGTATGTATAATTTAGAGATATAATAAAAGCAAGAAAAATAGAATTAAAATTAGATTAAGGAATTGAAAAGAAATTTAAATTACAATATAAAGTAATAAAAGTAATAATACATGTTTTAAAAATATCACACGAAAAACAAATTACATCTTAAGGTAAGAAATTTAAAACAAGCTACAAAAACGAAAATAGGAAAAACAAAATGAAAAAAAATTCAATGAAAAAATACAGTAAGCTAAGAAATATAAATTACACGGAAAAATAAGGTATCTTGTCTGAAAAAATAATATAATTATGCCGAAACCAATTATACTGATTTAGTGCAATAGTACTAAAATAATGCTGTACAAAATCAATATTATATTCTGAATATTCATATTTCATTTTAAAAAATATTTCCTTCAACGATATGAGTATTAGATTGAATATCTAACAAGTAAACGAAAAGACGGGATTTGAAGCTATTATGAGTGGAGGATGGGCGAATGATGGAAGGGAGGGAGTTCCAGAAGTTTAAGCTCTAGAAATAAAGGAACGTTTGAAGGATGTTGTGTTAAAGGAAGTTAGGTAGAGGTCTGAGGAACGGGATCTGGTTTTGCGAAGACTCACTGATGATTTTAATGTAAATGCTTTCAGGATGTAGGGAGGTGACAGAGGAAAGTGATTTGTAAAGGAACGAACCAAGGAAGTATTGTCCTCGGAAGGAGGGAAATAACCATTTAAATCTTGCAGTGGTGAGATACAGGAGAGTGTAGAAATCGAAAATACGAGATCCTGTATGTAGTGACTGGAATGCAGAAGACAAAACTTGTAAAGTTTATTGAAATACTTCCAATTTGTAGTAGCTTAGCAAGTTCTTGACATGTTATTGTAATCATAACGTGGAGTGATGTATGCCACCATAAGAAGAGGACCTGGGAGACGGTTGATCGTGGACCTTTTTATGCTTCGAGTCCGAAATTGGAGGAGAGTTCAGTGCAGAGAGGACTGCTGTAGTATTGTGGGGGAAGCCGAAGCCTACTCTATGCTATAGAGCTATGCAGTTGGTTATAACTGTTGTAACTGTTATTCCACTGATTTATTATCTATTTCAAATTTTAACTATCTTAAATAAATCTTAGATTGTAATAGAATGAAGCGATTGGGGTAGCCCCCTTCAGGTAAAAAGACAATCCCTTAAATTTTTCGTACGATTAGTCGGTTTTATTTTTTCCTATTAGAAACAAATTTATAATATTAATTTCAGTAATTACAATGGATTTTTTTTTGTTCTAGGTAAGCGGATTGATACATTATGGAGTCAATTGACAGGTAAACTTTTACCTTTTTCTGAAATCTTTGTTAGGTATTTTGGAGTTATTTTACTCTAAATAGTAGCATCTTCATAAGATTGAAATCTGTGTATCATAATATTTTTTTGTACATTTAAATCTTTTATTGAGGGAATATTGCAGTCTGTTTTAAGAAGGGCAGTAATTATTATGGATGCCTTAATAGTCCCTTTAACATAATATATACAATGAGAAAAAAATAAAAAACAAAGAAGGATATTATAACTAGTAAATCAATTTCTTTTTATAGAAAGATACAAACAATAACCTTATTTTATTAAGATTTGTTTATTACAATTGAGTGGTTTAGAGTAAGTGCATATTGTGAAACTTAAAATTACAAATCTAACTACTTACCGAATATCCTGAAAGTGTTTGTAACAAACGGATAGTTTGATTGGCTTTTACTCTACAGTGAAGTTTTGTTACTTGTACCCCTTTGCATGTAAACCACTCAATTGATAACTACGTTGATCTGTGAATTCTGAGGACTTATTGCGAATCAAGCACATCATTGCATAATTTTAAAAAAACTCAATAAATAGCTGTAATAAAAACATATATATGTATTCCACTCACAAGATAGCAATAATCCGCAGTAATCACCTTATTATTTTATACATCAATAAATGTTTTTTTTATGCGAAGCTGTTAAGCATGAATATAAGAAATGAAGCATTACTAAAGCTTTAGGAGATTTAAAGAAGATTATTTCAAAAATTCCTAGTACTGTTAATAATTTTCGAAATATAAACGGTTTCATGAAAGACATTGTTACAAGCTAGGCTATATGGATATTTTAATCCTAGGTGTGGATGAAGGAACGCTAGAAACCAGAGGAATTTCGGTCCACAAGCTAAACTTACTGGCAACATCGAGTTTCATCTTCATATAATATATGTAGCGAATCGCTGATGTTTTGAAAACAAATTTGTATGTTGTAGAGCTAGTTTTTAAATAAAAATAATTCAAATTAAAGTTGCGATTGATTAAATAATCCTAATTGTACTTATCCTTTTATACCATCATGCGCCCCTCAAGTAAAGCGAACACTTAAGTGAAATATTTGAAAACTCAACTGATTTTTAAAAACCAAGCTCATTTTAATACATTCTTTGAGTGCTTATTATGAGTTATACATTTTTTCCAAGAAACGATCATAAAAGTCTAAGTTTCTCCATTTTTTATTTATTTATTTATTTGTTTTTTTTTAATGAACCAAAACTAGTTATAAGATATTTTCATGCTTTGTTCCATCCTATTGGACTACATATCTTTTACGACCCCTTCAATTTAAATGCGAAACTGGCTGTTGTAAGACATGCCCCTTCCGATCTCTGTACCCCTTTCAATAGGACTGCTGTACCTGAGACATTCTTCAGTATTGTGGTATGTCCTTAATATGGAATTCTATCCCTACCCTTGTCGCCAGTCATCCCTCTTATGTTACTTTAAATTTCGTCTCTGTGCTTATCCCACTCTTTTAATGAATACTCCATAGTGTATTAAACAAACGTTATTTGTTTAAACGCGTATTTTCATGACATTATCCAAATAATATTTATATCATACTTCTAATTAAAACAAATAAAATATTTTTTTTTCGTCAAAATAAAAAAATATTGGCAGGTAATTTTTAGAATTATCATCACATTTACTTAATGGTAAATCAGACAGTTATTGACTCCCCAGACAGTTGAATGGGTCCGCCGAAAAACGTTTTAAGAGACAAAATACATGCAAAACAAACAATATAATATAAAAGTATAAAATCTAAACTACAAAACTAACAAAAACTTTAGATTATGATTTTCTTTAATTGATTACTCAATATTTTATGTTTGTCGCTTAGAACTTATTTCGGTGGATTCAATTGTTGAAACCGTTTCTTAAAAATTAGAAAAAAAATCATAAAATTCTCTTTATATCGTACTACTCAACTGTGTAAAATTACTTTCAATTCTATTTGAAAAGATATCTATAGGTGGATAGGTGGGGTCACCTGTGGTGTAGTGGTTAGCATAGCAACCTACTAAACCCAAGATCGCGGGTTCGCAGCCCGGCAGATGACCTTAGGATTTTTTAAAGGGAGTAAAATATCCTTAGCTATGCCGTCCTTCGGAAGGGACGTAAAATGGGGGTCCCGAGCCTGTGCGATGTCAGGTACTCGTTAAAGATCCCTATCCTAATTATACCTGGATAGGCAAAATTTAGGACTCCCACCGTAGCATCGTCCGATTAGCCATAGCAGCATAAAGTGACGTTAAACGAAATAAACAAACAAGATATCTATAGGGTGTCAATAACTGATTTCACCTTATTTTTTGTCATTTTCTTATAAATTACATTGTAATAATGTTTGATGCCAACTTTCTGGCTTAATTAAAGTACCTATAGTAATTAAGGAAAGATTACTGCAAATTTCAATATTATTGAACTATTCTATTTAAAATTATAAAAATATGAATATTTCCGAATATTACCTTAATAACTGTGTGTTTTACCCTATTTTATCTTTTATTGTATAATGTTAATTTCAATTATTAGCTAAATAAAAAATATCTAAATAAAGGCTTAGCTAACCTGAACACCACTAACCGTTTAAAACACACCTCCAAGTCCCCAAAGTCTGCCCCTAACGCAATCCTCCCATCTACGTTTTGGTCTACCCCTCGGTCGTTCACCCGATGGCTCAAAACTGATTACTTGAATTAATATCTACTAAAAAAAAATGTACATTCCACTCACAACATAGCGATAATCCGCAGTAATAACCTTATTTTATACATCGATATCATAGTGTTCCAATACGTTTTTCTGTCATTTTCTGATATTAATTTAATTCATCCTCGATAAAGCTCGAATGTGGTGATTTCTTCTGCAGCGTGCCCTCAGGAAAGAAATGCTATCTAGTTAAAAAACCAAGCAAAAACAATTTTTTTTTTTTTTTTTTTTTTTTTTTTTTTTTTTTTGGTGATCCAATAGTTTTCTTGTTCTTTCTTGAAGGAGTGGATAAATCGAAATTTTACATTTTTCAGTATCGTTTTCTGAAATCCTGTTATTATTGTAACACAATTTTTGAAATAAACGTTTAAACACCTCATTAAGAAGCACACTATAACTATTTTGAATACATAAGAACGTTAAGGCACGAAAAACAAACTCTTTTTTTTCACAACGCAAATATTAAATATCCTGCTATAAAGCATAATAGTTAATTCGTTTTAAGAATAATTTGTTGCCCACTTCTAAACGACAACCACCAAAATATAGGTATAACGAAACCGAAACTTTAAAACTCAAATAATTAATAATAAATGCTGATTTTATAATGCTTCGGGACTTACAACTACATAATATCAATATGTAATAAAAATATATAAAATAAAAAATATTTCATAGAAATTTGAAACAATAATCTGTAATTAAAGGTTATTAAGACTAATAAATAATAGAATCGTCATATATTTTTTTAAGGCTGAATAATTCTTTGATATACTAAACTAACTTTAAAAATTCTGTCGTTTTTAATAAATTATTAGTCATTTAAAAACCATAATTAAATAACCTAAGTACTTTAGCAAATGTGATTTGTAATTCCTAAACATCGGTAGTAATAAAATAGATTTCCATTTTCTCATACTTTCCATAGCAAGAACAATCCAATAATTCTGAGAAAATACAAATGTTTACAAGTGATTGCGGGAGTGCCAAAAGCGTTTACCTCTGCCCCTTTCGATTCCATGCTAATTTATAACGTGCAATCTCCATCTTTTTTGAACCACTAAAACATAATGGAAATATATGTTGAGGATTCTCTATGGTGTAAATATCTGTGAATAGGAAAATTTTTAATTAGGATTGATAAATTAATTACCTCTTCTATTGGGATTATTTATTAGAATACTAGTTTTGAATGCTACTGAAATAATCGCAATAGAAGTAGCAATTAATTCATCAATCCTAATTGTACTCATCCTTCTGTACCATCATGCGTACCTCAAGTAAGGAAAATTTGATATTTCAATTATAATTATTCAAAAAGAATTACAGTGTGTTACTGCAGCATATTAAATCATCTTAAGAAGACAACATTCAAATGATTAATAAAGTAATGTTCATCTAACATACTTTTTGAAAAAACTTGACCAGATTTATACTTAGAATTAGATATGTTGTTTTTTTTTTTTTTTTTTTTTTTTTCTTTCAGAAAACAGAGCTTTTCAGTAGAAACAATTGAGTATATTATACTTTCATTTTAGCCTTTTTTAGGGCTGAAATCAAATATATTTATAACAATAAATATAAACAAACAGATATGAATAAATTGTTTTTTATATTAATCTGTGCTTCATATGTAAACTTGTAATCCTTTCCTAATCGCTTTGTTTTGTTTTTTTATATTTGTTTCATAATGTTTATTTCATAATCTCTGTATCATGAGTCAAAGCATTTTGTTTCTTAGCCTTGATAAAAGTTAAAAAGCTAGACAAAACGTTGAGAAAATAAAAGAATAATATATTCAAATGTTTCTATTGACCAAATCCTAAACTATTTATAAATAGTCTACCTCATTATAGATTTATTTTTTATCACTTCTGATTGGTACAGCTGTGCTAATCGCGACATGTGGTCTAACATGTGTTTTGGTGGGAGTTGTTAAATTTTCAGATATTGTAATAAGTATTACGAAAACAACTTTTTATACAAAACTCGGTTTTTTTACGAATAATTATTTATAATTTGCTTCCTTATCCGTAATATACCGAAGTCGGCTCCTTCTAATCACTTAATATGAGCTGAAAGTTATTTATGAAAATTCCAATTTATGGTTGAACAATTCCTCTTGACAAGGCGAACGGTAGCTGCGAGGCAATGACCTAATATGGAAGGGGCCTAGCAGGACAACCTAATCCCCCGTGCTCTGTAATTATTTGTTCTAACTTATATCACCCGCGTTTGGAATTTATTTTTTTTATTTTGCTGTTAATTTACAAGTTTAGTAATGGCTTGGTAATTACCGTCCCGAACCAGAGGGGCTCACCACTTTAGGAAAAGAAATCCCACTTTATCTGATCTGACATTGTCCCTTTTGATTTGAAATATTCGTTTCTCGATGCCGACTTAATTTGAATTCATTTTTCTCTAGGTTTTTATAGATTGCTCGGAATGCGGATCTATTAAAAATTTATTGGGAAAACAAATCGTTTTGATGCTATTTTACGAATAGTTTGCTTTTTTTAATAGCAATGACTGATTTTTAAATGAAGATGTTATTATTACATTTACTGATATAAATATTTTTTTAAATAATGTAAAAATTATTCTTGTATTTGTCATCATCCTCATAAGTATTATTTTTTTCCACTGTTTGATATTTTTAAAAATTATTTTTACACACATATACATACACACTCAACGAAATTAAAAACAAATATTACACTAAAATCAAATGTCGTATAATGCAGAGTTTTTTTATTTTTCTTCATTTTAGTACTGGTTTCTGAAAAGTTTATTTTCTGGCAGTGTTCATTCGTAATTAATATTGTCCGCTGCAGTAACATTTATTGGTGTATGAAAGTTGAAAACGTTTGAAATATTATCTCGTAGGTCCCTCACCTCGTAGGTTTTTTTCCTTTTTTTTTTTTTTTTTTTTTTTTTTATTCTTTGTTTATTCTTTTTTTTTTTAGTTTGTTGTAGTTGACTGGATTAGAGTCTGGAATGTACTACTGTTAAAGACCTGATTCCCGTACAATCTCACGAATTTTTTTTTTTTTTTTTTTTTTTTTTTCATTTTCAGAAAAGTTGTGATTTATTTTGAAAATATATAAATACGTGCATTACCTTCCCAGAGAGGAAAAAAAAAACCGTTTCCAATTATTTATTCGAATTCAATAAAGTAATGAAAGTATGATGTTGAACGTTTTCTTTGTATTAATATTTGTAGAATTTCCAATTTGATTTACTCCACCTTTCAACCCACTCTTTTAGTTTATTTCATTCTAAAGTAGAGTTTATGGGAACAAAGAAGTCTATTAGAATGTGGAAAGAACCTCAAAGAATATGCGAAAGAGGGGATTGACGTTTTTTTTTCCGACAGTTGTTAAGAATGAACGAAGACAAATTAACGAAACAGATATTCAATTACCTCTGGAGGAAGAAGACCACTAAAGCGTGGATTAAAGAAGTTAGAAAAGATCAGCTGAACATTGCATTCATGCTGGAAGAAGACCTAAGAGAAGCGGACAAACGTGGACAGAAGATTAGAAGAAGCAGGCCAGTGTACGCATCAAAATAGTACAGGAGACAAAGAAAACTAAGGATAATGTAACAAAATAAGAGGAAATAAAGTTGTAGCATGATCTTAAGTGGCCAATTTGCGTGTAATAATCATAATAATAATAATAAAGTAGAGTTTAGTTCGGTAAACAGAATTTTTACGATTTAAATTAGTCTGAGGTAAGATGGCGATTACTTCACCGAAAGAGACTTGTGTTATACAATTAAGTGAAACTGAATTCTCAAAAAATGGTAATCAGATGTTAAAATTAGCAGAACTCTTTGAATTCCACAACCAACTTAGAGGAAAATCTTGTGGAAAAGGATCCTAACGAAATCATTTATAAAGTAGAAACTGTCTTCGTCTTTATTTGTATTAATTCCTAGTCATATTAATAATGTCGATTCCATGTCCTTGATAATATTTTTATGTATCTCTATATTCTGGAAATAGAAATTTGTTAGATAAAACTAGCTTAAGAGGCTCTGGCGGTAACCATTATTCATTAATAGAGTTAATTTAAAAAAAAAAAAAAACCTCACACTAACTTAGTTAAACTGCACTATACTTTATTATATAAAGTAATGATCGTGCTTACAACACTGAAATTGCTTCTTGAATTCATCTTGCATTTTTTTTTTTCACTATCTGCTACTAAAGTAAATGTAGTTGGCGTTTAGTTTTGCAATAAAGTAAGGAGCTTACTTATTCAATGTGATTTTTACAAAATATATCAAAGTTATTTTTCGATATTTTATCGCAAAAAATCTATGATTTAAAGCATTTATCTCATGACGTCAGTCCAATATTGATGTGGATGCTCTTCGGGATATGTTTCACGACAGTTTGATGAATCGAAGTCAGATGAAGCAGTTATTAATGTCTAGGATCGAACTAACAAATTAATCAATAAGATACAATTAGTCCACAACGTTCAGAAAATAAATCCCCTTCTAAGTTACTTGGATATCTATCTAAGAGACTGTTTTCTGAAAAGGAAAAATGAGCTAGTCTGTATCTCCTCGTCGAAGATTTATACGAACGTCCTTTATCTTTTGTCCCATCTATCAACAACAGGGTTCGTTTATTCTTAGGCTGAGGTCAGGTGTGTTTATTTCTTTCAGATTATTTTTAGAAGTCCTGATAGAATTTTCTCTATTTTTTAATAAAAAACATTGAAATAGGTTTAAGAGGTCATTGAAATAAAAATTGTTAAGACTAGATTTATGATTCATTGAAGAATTTAAATTTGTTAAGTATAATATTTATCACTCACTCTAACTAATCTATTATTTAATAAACAAAGCTCCCGATTTTATACTTCAAAAAAATTATTTGTATTAATATCTTTAAAAATAACTAATTCGTTAGTAACATATTTTAATTTTTTTTTTTACTAAACATATTAGTTCAAATATATTGTACGAAAAAGTTACATTAATATATTTTTAAAACTTTTATTTTGACAATAAATTACAGTCTGATTCAGTAATATCGATAAGTTCACACTCATAACAGTAACTGGTTACCGAAAAGTAACTGTTAAAAAGTGCAAGCCACCTAAGTAATACAGTTTGTTTGGATTTAATCACATAGTTCGGTAAAAAAAAAAAAAAAAAAATTCGCTCTCTTGAGAAATTGTTTCTGATTTTTATATTTTTCTGTTTCCTGAATTCGAATCTAAAGGTGAAAAAATTCTTTCTAGCGTTATTTTTGAGAAATTAAATGTTATTTTTAAAAACCTGAATTTCTTTTTCACCGCCATGCAAATGTTTTGTGACTTATATTTACAAGTGTGCTGAAATCAAATTAATTGAAATAGCACTTTTTTATACAGGGTGAATATCTCTTAGTGTCAAAGAAAAAAAAAATATTAAACAATTGTTTTTCTTTGCTTTTTATTCCAATGAAGAGTTTATTATGTTTAAAATGCACATTTTCATTTAGGGATGAACATAATGTTTTATTTACACAAGTAACTGATTTGTATGCCAAATGAGAACACCGTGTTTTTTCAGGTTCAAAAGTGAATTTCTCCATTAAATTGGAACAAAATCATTACGTTTACATACTATTCGAAAGCTGATTAAATTTGCAAGTTTTTGTGAGATTTGACGTTTTGTGGACAGTTTTTTTCGAAAAAACGGTTAGCGTTGAAGTGATATAAGACATTGTGACTTCCCGAACAAAGGTGAAGCTTTTGATTCCAAGCTTTTGATTCCAAGTTTGTAAAATTAAAAGTTATAAGTACTCAGCTGTTATAGGAAATTTAATGCTAAATCCGAAAATGTGGTCAAAGTTTGAAAAATATTTAAAAACATGGAGATATTACTGCTTTTATGGAAAAAAAAACGTGGTTTCCTAAAAAAGTCTTTGATTTATCGTATATCTGCAACGTATTTGAATAGAAAGGTGTGGTCTGCAGCACTTTTCTACATCTTTGATCTATTTTCACACATTTTTTTTTTTTTTTACACTAAGAGATACTCACCCTGTATATTTTAACATTTTTTTTTTTTTTTTTTTTTTTTTTGTGAAAAACAGCAGTATAGAAAACAATATTATTTAATACTAAACACAATTAATTTGTATATTTTTTTCCTTTTGTACTCTACATTACTTGATTCCCGTTCCATTTTCCAACTGCTGTCGGAAAGCATCTTCCGGTATATCTTTTTTCCATTTGGGCTGTCTCTCAATGAAATCGTTCTCCGTGTGCCATCTCAAGCTGCTCCCAAGTTGGGAGAGAATGAAATCAAATCAACAATGTCAAATAGGTTTTTTTATTTTTTGCTAAAGCTTTCAATGATAAAATAAATGCTCAAAATGTCGAGAAAAAACAACGCATATTTCGACACGAATTTGACAAAAAATGGTGCCTGGTTGAGATTATCTGACTTCGAATTCGTGTTCAGTACATTTCAAAACATAATAGGGCGTATAAAAAAAATGACCCTTTTCTCGAATTCCAGAGTTCAAAAGTCTGTAATTATCTTAATGCTATTTATAATTTACCAATACTTAATAATCCCTTTAGAGCATTCTTTAAGTTTGTTTCTAACTCTGAACTTCTTAAAAAAAAACCTTAGTTCAGTTATTTATTTCATAGAAGAAACATGACAGTGTCCTATGAAATTTTCGTAATTTTAAGAGATTGTGGAAAAAAAAAATTCACAGCCGCTGAAGCAACTCGTGAAATTATTAAATATGATGGGGAAGGTGTTCTTGAAGAGCGCAAAGCGTGACGTTGGTTTGCAAAATTTAAAAATGGAGATACAACGCTGGAAAGGAAGAAGGGCCCCGAGCGGCTATTAATGGATATTGATGAGGTCTGAAGGAAGCTGTTGAGTCAAATCCGTCCTCAAGTACTCGCGAACTTGCCAGGTAGCGTGGTGTGTCGAAAGATACTGTTAGTCGCCATCTTCTCTCCATGGGAAAGGTGAAAAAGACTTACTCCTCAACAATCAGCAGTCGAACCAAAGTTTACAGAACTTCATGGGTTTGAACTCCTGCCTCATCCACCATATATTCCAGACCTCGAACCTTCGGATTACTACTAGTTTCGATCCATGGCCCATTTTCTTCAAGGGAAAAAATTTGATAATTTTGCGGAAGTTGAAAATGCTGTCCAAGAGTTCTTTGACAGCCATCCCATGGAATGGTATCAGCGTGGCATCGAGCAATTGGCTAGCAGATGGGTAATGACGGTAGATAACGATGGACTATACTTTGAGTATTAATTGTATTTTATATCGAAGAAGAGAGAAACACTTTATTAAGTGGTGCTGCCCATTTTAAATGGGTTGCTAAAAACACAGCATACTTAATCAATCCAAATATGGCATCTTACAATATTATGTATTACAAAAACAAACAAATAATAAAACAAATATTTGTTTCAAAAACGGTAATTTTTTTTTTGTATCATTATCATCATCATCTTATGGCGCTTATGGTCCTTGTAGAACCCTGGCCTCCTTAACAATTCTCTGCAATTTAAACCTTTCTTCGGCAGCCCTTCTCCATCCTCTCACACCCAGAGTCCGAAGATCGTCCTCTACATCTTCAAGCCAACGAAGTCGAGGCCTTCCTCTCCTTCTTATTCCACCCGATTGCCCCTCCAACATCATTCTAGGGAGCCTACTTGCCTCCATTCTTTGCAAATGCCCTAGCCATGTAATTCTGGCTCTTTTTATGTTGGCTACAATATCTGGAGTAGCATATTGAGTTCTCAGTTCCTCATTTGTTCTCATTCGCAAGAGATTCAGTCCATACTTGGTTGGACCATATATTTTTCGAAGGATTTTTCTTTCCCACATGTTTAATAATTTTTCGTCGTGTGACGTCAGGGTCCATGTCTCACTACATAACAGCCGGCTGAAGGATCGTTCGATATACCCTTATTTTGAGATTGAAGGTTATGTTTCTACTTTGAAAAATATTCTCTAAAGACCAGTAGCATCTGTTCCCTGCTAGTATTCTTGATTTTATTTCTTCTTTGATACTATTGTCCTCAGTGACAATAGCACCCAGGTACTTAAACTTAGGCGCTCTCTCAAAGTAATATTCAGCCCCCTCAATGTATCTCTGTCCTCTTTCCTCTCTGGTTGTTAACATGTATTTGGTATTTTCTTTATTTAGTGTGAGTCCTACATTTCTTGCTGCCTCGAAAGCTCCTAGAAGCGCATTAATAGTTCTTCCTGTAATTACTACATCGTCCCCACAAATGCTAACTGCTGGGTTAGTCGCTGGCATATACATTCTCCTGATCTAATGCGGATCTGCCTCATAACTACTTCTAACATTAAATTGAATAATATTGGGGAAAGAGGGTTTCTCTGTTTAACACCCTTATGAATTTTTTTTATACACCCTATTAACAAAACAAAATTTTTGATGTAGAGCAGTGTTATTAAACTACTAATTTAAAAAAAAATTAATATCACAACTACTCTTTTTTCTTAACTGATAAAAATTTGGATCACTACTTTTAGAGAAGTTATCGGGGGACGTAAATGCATTGATTAATTCATATTAAATTGAATCATATTTTATAAGACCGCGATTCAATAGTTTTTACGGACCATCAAGAAGAAACAAGGTAAAAATTTCAACCTGCGTCCTTTTACGTTTCCCTCCAAATGTTATGATCCGGCTTATCTTTTACTAAGTGGTATTAGAATACCCTTAGCTTGGGCCGCTGTTTTTTTCTTTCTTTCTTTTTTTTTTTTTTTTTTGTAAGCCTTTTAAAGGACACACAAAAAAACAAAATTCCACCCCGGTGTGGTGTGGCCTATTAATTTGGTTAGGGGAAATATTTATTAAACTGGCTTTATCGACCAGCTGAAAGCCTATTAGGAAGATTGCGACCTCTTCCCGGCTGAGGAAATGACACTAGAAAACTTAAATACGTTTTTTTTGTCAGAGATTAGTGGCTCTATAAGATTTGTATTGGAATAAATATGGACCCCGTTTCATAGGCTTTATCGGGCACGGGTCAAGTTATACTAGAAACGAGTTTTCTGTTTTATAGCTAATAGCAAATTTATAGAGACATGTCAATATAGATGTTACTAATAAGTTTATATTTATTTTTTAAATTCTGCACGTTTCATCCTAATTTAATTTTATCACTTCGAAGAAATAAACAGGAAAACAAATTTTTAGTTGATTTTTTTTTTCCTCAACTGTCAACATTTATCTTGAACTTTTATACCTGTTTGTTGCTATTAGATAAAATTAATATGCAAATTTGATCACATATATTTCTTTTTTGGTAGCTGCTTGAAATATTAAATAAATCTCGCTTCTGATTTCAGTTATAGTTTTCAGTTTTATAATCTTCGTTCTTAGTATGGGTTATGTAGTTGGAATGTATTTTTAAAGGTTTTGTTTTCACCTAATTACTAAAGAACATTCAATATGTCTTAATTTATTTTTTAAAAAAATGATATTTTAGGATATCTAAAATTATCTTAGTGGAATAAGTTGCTAAGTCTAAAATCGCACATTTTTAGGGAGCACTTCCTAAATTTGAACTTTCTCTGTAGATAAACATTTTGAGAAACTGAATTTTTCTTTACATCATTGCCACCAAAATAGCGCGCTAATTAATTGGTTAACTGAAGCCATTCAGAGATTTTTCACCAGAACTTGTCCATTAATTCACTGGACTTATCTATTTTGTTCACTCCAACATATTATTAATCGTATTTCAATCGTGTTAAAGTTGTTACTTCTTGCTTGGTATTGTAACGGCTTGTTCAGCTGTTAAGCTGTTCTTAAGCCTAGGTTTCTATGGCATTGGCATAGCGCTGTGGGGTGTTCTATTTAGGAAAAATGTTACTTCCGTACCGCGTTTGATAGAGAATAAATCTGCTTTATGTCAAAGTTAATGTTAATCAGATATTGACACCTAGCGTTGACCTTTACCTAAGAAAATACCGATGTTTCCCGTTAAGAATGCTGGCTTATTTAGATTTATAAATTTAGTAAATAAATAGTTGAAAAATTATTTATTGAATTTGTCACAGTATTCACTCTGTTCAAAGAATCTTAAAAATGTATACATAATATTTAAATGCAGATGTAATGTAGGTAGTTACTATGGAAAAAGAGCTTGTTACAAGGAAACATTTTTTTTTTTTTTTCAATATAAAAAAAAATATTTGTAAAAATAAAATTATTGTTTGAAATAAAAGTAATAAATAAGAAAAAGTTCATTACTGTTGATAGAACCTATAGGCAGGAAAAATCAAATGTCATTATAGTCTACTGTTAATAAGTCCAAAATGAATAGATTTAGGTATTTCCAACTTATGCAAAGGGTGCAGGTGACTTAAGAGATAACGATAGTGCACTGTTTTGCCTTTTTTCTTATTCTTTGAGACTATTGAACTTGTTCTTGTCAGTATTACACTTGTTAGTAATAAAAAGAGTCAGTATTACACAGCAGCTTATTACATAGGAAATGTATTAATTCAAAAAATAATACACTGAGATAATTAACCCGACACATACAAAAACTTCTCAATAGCCTTCTCATATGTTAATTCCATGGAGTTATAGTACTATGGAGAGGCCCTTCCCGAATATTGTATGCCCAACTGGCGAATTGCGTTCCATAGGGCTAGGGCAATTGAAAGGGTTCGTAATAAATAAAATAAGTAAATTGCTAAAGAAAATAAATCACTAAAATAAATTAACAGCAGTATAAAGCCTAGGAAACCAAAATTTGAACTGATAAGCGGCTAATATACTGATAATATGGTGCACTCCAAAATGGCTGCCTGCTCTGGCTATTGAGAAGTAAGCCCCCTCCACTTGTCTATAAATCCTTGGTTAATTCAATTATCATATATTTTAACAGCAGGTTACTAAATCTGAAGTGAACAAATTAAAATATTAACAATTATAAAAAATTGTGACAGGTTACAAAAAATAAGAAAAAATTTACAATTCAGGCATTGATGCCCCTAGGGTTTTATGCCTATAAGCCCCAACAAACAAACAACAAAATTTACAATAACCAAAAAAGAAAAAAAATCAGAAAAATAAAAAATTAAATTATTTCACTTATGACGGCACAACGTATTTCTGCAATTTACTTTTTATCGAAAATTTCATAATTCTTCAATTAATACTCTATGGATGTTTTTGCTCTACTTGCTTGTTTGTATTATATATTATTGCTTAAAAACATGGGTGCACATTGATAAAATTGAATACACTTATAAAATTCTTATTCTGTTATATTAGACCAATGAATCCCACATAACGATAACAGAAGTTTTTTTTTTTTTTTTTTTTTTTTTTTTTTTTTTTCTCATCCTCCATTTATTAAAAAAACAAAACAAATAATAATAATTGGAATCAAATGATCTTCTGTTGCTTTCTTAGCATTTTAAGATCTTTTGCTATGGTAGATTCTGGCGTCTCGGTTGACTATTGTCTTCCAGTTGTCTTGATCGAGTGAGGAGGAATCACTCTGCTGGCAATAACAGAAGTACTATACACAATTTTGATTAATGTCTAAGGGTGTTCTTGATTCATTGGGAAAGAAGTAGTTCTTAGTTAAGCCAACTTGTTTATAACTAATATTCTCATGACAACTCAAAATTTCGGATACTAGTTATCTAGAGAAAGCTGTTGCAACAGGAAAAATCCAGTTGGCCTTTAAATATGTAAATTATCTTCGGTGTCGTAAAGGAGTGGATAAGTAAAAATTGTACTTATTTGATCTTTTCCTAAATCCTTTAATTGCTCTAAAAATACAGTTTTGCTAAAATAGATATTTAAAGCCCCATTGAGAAGCAATACTTAATAATTTTTCCATAACGGAGGTTTTAAAAACCCAGCTTTGAATATTAATAGTTAACTCGTTTTAAAAATAATTTGACCTATCCATTTATTCTATCACTGAAATTGTCTAATATTAAGTATGTGCATATGTATTTCAAGTAGCTTCTTCTACTGTATACCACACAACCATATCTCGATATTTTACTCAATGTTTCCGCCTCACCTGTTGGCTGACACTGATTCTCCACTGACCAGACACAGACGGTCACCCACCCCCAAAAAGAGACAATCTTCTTTGTCCGTACCTCTACCCCTATTAGCCTTAAATGCCTCGAGGATAAATTAACGTCCCACTTCTTGCTGGGAAGGTACTGAATATTTCATGACACCATTGCTCCTCAGGTACCAAGAGTTCTTCGTTCCATGCTCCCCAATTAATGGTTCCTGTTCATTATTCGGCGAAGTTTTTGTTCGTTATAACTGTTCCTTACTGCAACCTCTCCGGCTCTGGAAAAGGAAGCCGCATTTTTCTCGTGCCATTTCCCGGAAAAGAAAACCCTAACGGGTTAATATACCTGTCAGCCTTCTTTGGTGGTCATTAGTTTCGGCTTCATGAAGAAACCTATCTCGTTATACTGCACTTGACAAATAATTCTTTTTAATTGTGGCAAGAGTTCACACGTTTACTAGGTTAAATATTTATTCTTACTTTTAAAAAAATAAATATTTTGTTGATATAGGGTTTGATTCTTTTTTTAACTTTAAATCTT
Organism: Euschistus heros; assembly: GCA_003667255.2. Lineage (NCBI taxonomy): Eukaryota > Metazoa > Arthropoda > Insecta > Hemiptera > Pentatomidae > Euschistus > Euschistus heros. The sequence continues at coordinate 179,693 of RCWM02000158.1, read as the reverse complement.
TATTTACCTGTCAATCAAAGAGAATATCGACCAGTGAATGGAGTTTACTATACATATCCAAATATTTACATTACAAACAAACTAAATGAAACTAAACAATTAAAGTTTCATTTTATAACATTTTTTAAAGATACATTTCATTATATCAAGAATATCTATATATGGTTTTATCGTGTATAGAACTATAGTTAATAGTTGCAGGGCAATACCAAGAGAGTTTACCATATTTTCAAAATTAAAAAATAAAATGAATAAATATGATAAAATAAAACGAATGGACTATACGGTTTTTTAATAAATGCATAATAAAAAATTGTCTTATTATTCAGATTATAGATATTTTGTTCTATATCAACTAAATAAAATAATTCGAGCACTATTTTAAATTAATTACCACTGCTCATTTTATGGGCTGACGGATGTCTCTGTGTGTTGGATTGCCCTGAAATTAATGCAGGTTTATGGTTTTAAAATTTTAACAAATAGAAAGAATTAATTATTTTATTAATTAAAAAAATACTCCATTACTCTCACTACATTTCTGCCTACCATCTAACACATTTGATATGCCCTGTGAATAGAAATATGTGATTTTAGTATTAACGAACGAAAAACAACAAACGTTAGTTGTTTGGTGAGAGGTCTGGACCGAGACACAGTAATGTTCAAGCAATTTTTTCTATGATTATATGTGAAACTTTCCTGGTCGGTTAAGTCGATTTACTGACAGAGATTCTCTGCAATTTCTCGAACGGATTTTCTTATATTTTCTATTAAAAAACTTTGAGGACGGAATCCAAACTTTCATCAACGGACGGAGTACTTATTAAACCTTCTTTCTTTCAAGGCCGAAATGTCCCTCCAGAAAGGTAAAAAAAAAAAAAAAAAAACGCTTGAAAGATAATGTGGAGGACAGTTGTCATCCAACCAAAACAAACGGTAATTACAAGTCGTAAATGTCAAATAGCAACTGAAAAAATGTCTTAGATCAAGACGAAGGATACAAATACCAGTAACTCGCATAATTTCATGCGATTACCTAGCACCTGCCAGTTACTATCCGTTAAAGGGCATGTACAAAGGGTAACTGATTATATTACACAATATTTGATTTTGAGTGCTAGTTTTTTTGTTTGTTTTTTTCCTTCCTTGCCTTTTTAGGCATACGGGGTATATAACTGTATACCAATGCCATGTATTCTATCTACTCGCATGTGATCTACTCATTCTAATTTTCTGGCATATGTATGCCCGGCCTAACCTCCTATCCCTCTCTTGCAGTCTCAAGGTGCGTCATATTTATCCATGCCTAACTGATTAACATCAGCAATTCTATCGTCATCCGCACCACCACTCGGTTTAAGTTTTAGGATATTCGGACCCCGTTCCTACCGAGATTAAATTTATAAATAAAATCATGCTAAAATCACGACTTGACATCTTATGTTAGTACAAACTGCACTAAATCCAATCTGTGACATGCTACAGAGGTAAACAAACATTTTTGTTGGGAAGCGGATGAGTAAAAGAAGAAATTTATTCGTTAAACGTAAACATTGAGCAATCCAATAGGTCTTGACCGCCAAATCAGCTGATCGGTTATAAATTATAGTAACATATCTCTGGGTGTTGTGAAGAAGTGAATAAGTAAAAATTGTGCACTTTTCAATACGGCGTTTTTGATGGTTATCCTAAATCATATAGTCACTCTAAAAGCACCATTTATAACCAAATAGATACGTTAATGACAACTTAACCAATTTTATTTCTAATGCAGAAATTAAAAAATCCTGTTTTGATGGTTAATAGCTTACTTGTGGGTCATTCTGATAGAAACGTGCAAATGGTTGTCCAGGAGATTTTCAGCGCCCTATTTGGGTTAAAATTTCTGAAAAATCTTAAAATGTTCCTTTTGATCTTTTCTTTTAGGTCAATATTATAAATTTAAGTAAATAACATATTAAATAAGTAAATAAAATATTAGCACATTAAAATAGTCATTCCCTCACTATGTCTAGTTCCCTCGAATCGACTGTCATTCCCTCACCTAGACCATATAGTATTTTATTTTTTTCCATTTTTTTTAATAGGTGATACTGAGCTGAGATATGGTCTTTTTTGTAATAAATTTTGTATTATTCTAATGATAATTTTTTTTTCAGAAGTTTGTTTGCAAATTTTGAAGTATGAAATATTTCAACTCAGATTACACGTTTCTGTGAGAATGGCCCTTGTTTTCAGGATTGCCTTATCCAATTCTCCATTACTACCCTCGAAATATGTGTTTTTTTTTTATTTCTAAGGTCATAATTCAATAGTTTCTGCAAGAAAGACAATTTAAGACAGCATAGATATTGAGATTAAACGGCACTAGGTTAAAGATCGAGGGAGGGCTGGGGCGACAGGGCGGGAGATATGGGCGCGGGGCCCTGGCATCGGCCCAAAGCACCTCGGCAATCTGCTACCCCTCCTCTCCCCCTCTCCCCCTCCTGCCCAGATTTATACACTCACTCTGAGGGGCTCAGTGCCTCACTGGCTAGTTGGCTAATTTCTGTCTTGTCTCGTTGACTTTACCCGGGAACTGACAGGCCTCAGTAATGTGTTCCGGTATCAAAAGCGGCTAGAAAAAACATTCCATTTGAATATGTCGTGCGTGACATTCAACCCGCGAGTACTCGCTCAGTTTGGCAGGACTGATGCTTACTTTTCACTAAGGCATCTCTTTTTAAAATATTACCTCATTCGGATAACTTTGTGCAATCAAAATGGAATTTCATACATCTTCCTCCCTTTTCTTCTCGAATATAAGGAATTTGGTTACTTTTTTAAGTGAAAATAAAAAAAGAGAAATAAATAAATCCATATAATACAAATAAATTAATACGGCGTATACAAATTTTTTTTTTAATCAAAGTCCACAGTTCAAAAGTCTGTAAATATCTTAATGCTATTTATTATTTACCAATACTTAATATTCCCTTAAGAGCATTCTCTAAGCTTGTTTACTAACACTGGACTTCTTAAAAAAAAAAAAAAAAGCCTCAGTTCAGTTATTTATTTCAAAGAAGAAAACATGACAGTGTCCTACGAAATTCTCATAATCTTAAGACATTACTGGAATAAATATTTTACAGCCGCTGAAGCAACTCGTGAAATAATTAAATATGGAGGGGAAGGTGTCCTTGAAGAGTGCACTGCGCGGCGTTGGTTCGAAAAATTTAGAAGTGGAGATACGACGTTGAAAAGGAAGAAGGGCTCCGGAAGGAAGAAAGCTGTTGAGTCAAATCTGGACGGATTCTTCGGACTCGCAAACTTGCCAGGGAGTGTGGTGTGTCGAAATATACTGTTAGTCGCCATTTTCTGTCCATGTGGTAGGTGAAAAAGACATGTAAACTGTACTCCTCAACAATCAGCAAAAAAGTTTACAGAACTTCACGGGTTTAAACTCCTGCCTCATCCACCATATAGTCCAGACCTCGCAACTTCGGATTACTACTTATTTCGATCCATTGTCCATTTTCTTCAAGGGAAAAAAAATTCTCTCTCTCTCTCTCTCTCTCTCTCATCTCTCTCTCTCTCTCTCTCTCTCTCTCTCTCTCTCTCTCTCTCTCTCTCTCTCTCTCTCTCTCTCTCTCTCTCTCTCTCTCTCTCTCTCTCTCTCTCTCTCTCTCTCTCTCTCTCTCTCTCTCTCTCTCTCTCTCTCTCTCTATCTCTCTATCTCTATCTTTCAGATTATATTTTAATATCCAGATTTAAATTTAATTTTGATAAATAAAATAATGAAAGAGTTAGACATAGGAAAATCGGAAATTTAGAAATTTTATATTATTGTGTGATTACCTAAGTGTCACGTAATAATTATATATAACATGTAATAGCAACTCATTGAATATGCAATACTTAAAAAAAAACACAGCTCCTCAAATAGCAGTGTTGCAAAAAAATATGAGATGGTGTAGATAATTGTGCAATTAGGAGATAATTGAGTAGATTCGTTTAACAGGTTTTCGAAAATCGTATTTCCTCCGCGTTGGCAAATTAATATGGCTAATTATAGAGCTATTGGGTGTCTAATAAGGCAGCGACCTCTGGAGATATGACCTCGACCGTCCTATCACCTCGCTATCACCCAGATCTCTTCGGCTCACACCAAACAGACGCCTTATCGACGGCTGCCTATTTTAGGATCCGAGCGAACATATCTTCTGGCCGAGCCGTGTTGTGATCCTTCTCGTGTGTGGGTGTAGCTGCTATGCCCAGCCCCGGGTTTATTTATTGCTTCCAATCTCACCGCTAATAGCCAGCTCCCGCTCCCACTATATCTTCTCATATAGTTAATTATACGTCTTAGTATTAATTGAATGTTTTGATCCCGTCCTAGTAAACACACTAAGCAAATAGGCCTGCACGCAATCGTGCTCTCAGCTAGGGCGGCTAATCATTGGAGCGTAGACCACTCACGGAAATCCATCTTACATTTATAAAAAATAAAATTAAAAACATCATATATATATATATATATATATATATATATATAGTATATATATAGTATATATATATATATAAGGATCTTGAGATTCAGTTAATAAAATAACAACTTATTTTGTCGATGTTTCGAGACCATGTTGTTTCCATAATCATGCCCTACAGTGAACGAAACAGGCTGCAATACAAAATATACATATATATTTAATAAAGTTCTTGAAATTCAGTCAATAAAATAACATCTTATATTTGTGACGTTTCGAAATAAAACAACAAAACAGGTTACAATACAATATATATATATATATATATATATATATATATATATATTATATATATATATATTTATATATATTTTTTTTTTTTTTTTTTTTTTTTTCTTCCATAGTAACCCTATGAAAGAGTCGTTTATTGAAAAAATGAGCACATCCCATGCATGCAAGCATATTGTGTGCTTAGCTCATTACAAATGCAAAATTTAATTAATTACATCATTGTAAATTATTTTGAAGGAATGAAAATACTAAAAAACAAAAAACAAAAAAAAAAGAAAAGATACTAAATTAATGAAATAACTAAATAAAAAAAAAAAAAAAAATGAAATAAAAATAAAACGAAACAAAATAAAAATGAAATAAAATAAAAATACACCAAAAGTTGATGTTTAAGTATGCCCTGTGATCTTCTTTTTAAAGTTCAATGCTTTGAACAAATTTCTTAAATTCATTACTATAGTTTTTGATGAGATTCTTTTCTGACATTGGCCATTGTTCTCCACTGATTATAATATGTTTGATTAAAAAAAAAAATATGTCCTTGTCAAAAAGTGGGCAGTTATATAATATATGATTAAATGTTTGTGTTGTCTGTCCGTCACAGTGGCAAGTTTCGTTGTCCGAAAGGTTAAAACGTTTCAAATAGTATTTGGTTGGTCCATGCTCTGTTAGAAATTGTGTAAGTTTGTAATGTGTACTTTTTAGTTTGTTGTAGTTTCCTAAATTAACGTCTGGTATAAACTTGTGAACTGGTCGTCCTTTGTTTGATTGTTGCCAGTGTAAGTTCCAGTTACTTATTGTGTCGTTTCTTAAAGTTTTCTTGATGTATGAAATAGGCGTTTGAGAGTATTCAAAAGGTAAAGAATTGTTAGTCGATGCGAATTTAGCTAGTTCGTCAGCCAGTTCATTTCCATAAATCCCAGCATGCCCCTTGATCCATGTTAATTTAACTGAGATTTCCTCATTTATTAATTGATGGAAATTCTGTTTAATTTTGTTTAGGAGTGGGTCATGTATGTTGGGGTTTTTTTTATAGAGTCTGTCAGTATTTTGTTGTCTGTAAATATGTTGAAAGATTTTGTCATGTTTTTAGTTCGTTGAATGAATTCGGTGGCTTTCAAAACAGCTAATTTTTCTGCTTGATTGTTTGAGCAGTTTGGTCCTAATCGATATTGTTCGTCGTGTCGTTTTTCTTGTTTCTCTAATGTTATTAAGGCACAGCCTGTATTCTGCTCAGTTTTGCTACCGTCTGTGTATATGTCTGTGCTGTTCATATCGTTTAGTTCTATTTCGTCTAAGTATTGTACCAATTTTGCATGAGATGATGGATGTAGCCAAAATTTTGGTGTCAGTTCCAATTCAATGTTGTCAGCCTGAATATTTCTAAAAGATAGTCCTTGTTTTTTAATCTTATAAATTCCGATGTATATATATATATATATATATATATATATATATATATATATATATATATATATACACAGGTATTCGGAAGATCGTTGGCCAAAGGGTATCTCGGGTAGGAAGGTTCATTTTGAACCTATTTAAGGTCACTTACCTATATACAAAGTCTTACGGTTTTTTTTAAATTAATTTTTTTGAAAAAATGTCCGAAACCAAAAAAACATTTATGCCTTATAACTTCCTTTTTTACTGCTATACTAACGCCATTTTTTCTGCTATAATTACTAATATATTGTACATGTAAAATAAAAGAGATTTGATACAAAAAAAACAAAAAAAAAAAAAAAACAGGAGATCGTTAAATCTTGTTACAGGCAAAAAAAAAAAAAAAAAATGAAGAACTTCAAGTTTAGGTTAAAAAAAAAAAAAAAAAAAAAGTAAGCACAATAGCCAAATCCAAATTATTTTAAGTTCTTAATTTTTTTTTCCTTTAAGAAGATTTAACGATCTTCTTTTTTTTTTTTTTGTATTTGGTTTTTGCATCAAACCTTTTTTATTTTGCATGGACAATGTATTAGTAATTACAGCAAAAAAAAAAAAAAAAAATGGCGTTGATATATTAGTAATACAACGAAGTTAATAAGGCATAAATGTTTTCAAAAAATTTAAAAAAAAAAAAAAAAACCCAAAAAAAAAAAAAAACCATAAGACTTTGTATATAGGTAAGTGACCTTAAATAAGTTCAAAATGAACCTCCCTTCCCGAGATACCTCTTTGACCAATGGTCTTCAGAACACCCTGTATATACACGTTTAATAAAGTTCTTGAGATTCATTTAATAAAACAACAAGTTATATTGGTGACGTTTCGAGACTATGTTGTTCTCATTATCATGCCCTACAGTGAAAGAAACAGGTTACAATAAAATTATATAAGTTAGACTAGCTAATTCAAACATAAAGTTAAAACAATATGAATATATAAAAACATGCGTTAAAATTTGTAACTACTTATAATTACAAAATATGGAGGAATATGAAACTACCTATAATGTTACTGGTGGATATTCATATCTACAACTAAAGTATTAAAATTCTAGTATACAACTCAACTGAGGAAGTCTGTGAAAATAGGTAAGGAGGAGGACTAATGTGGGCATTTCCAAACTCAGTGGTATTCCCTGGTACAGGTAGCTGAAATTTCCGTTTTTCGTTAATATGTAAATGGATAAATGATTTATGTGTATGTATATTATTAGTCTGAATCTATTAAATTTGAATAACATCTGTTGAAATTTAGAACGTCATATTTTTTGTTTATTGCACAATTTTTTTTAAAAAATTTCTGTGGTTATAATTTCAGTTAATTTAAAGTATAAAGTTAATGTGGGTAATGCATAAGTTATCTAACTGTATATAATTATGAAATATGAAGGAGTATGAACCTACTTACAATGTTACTGATGATATATCTGCATAATCCACATGGATGTGTAAAGACTAAACTTGTAGTGTGCAAGCACCTAAGGTGAAAATGTTAATGAATATTTGAGAGGTTCAGGGTTTGGGAGATGTACAGCGTTACGTGGGTTTATCCAGATAGAAGGAAGTTTTTTTTGTTGTGCAACTATTTAAATGGATAAATGGTGCTAACTATGCACTATTATATATATATATATATATATATATATATATATATATATATATATATATATATATATATATATATATTAATGTATACTTTTAATATATATAAGACATCACAAAATATATTGCAATTAGATTTATACTTCTCCATATTTTTTAATAATGTATATACAGTTAGATATTTTAACTTATGTATATTATATATTTAAATTGTTAACTTTATTCTTTAAATTACCTATTTAACGTAATATGTATACAAAACAGGTTGCTATACAATATACATATTATGTATAGTAAAACTTTCTTATTAAAAAAAAAAATGCAAACCATTTTTAGCATTAAAAAAAAAAAAAAACTAGCACTGCGTAAACCATTTTATATCAAAGAAGCATTATTTACTACTGAAACAACACATATGGTACTTACTTCTAATTAAACTTCTGGCAATCAAAACAGTCCACCTCTAAAAATTATTATTCTATTTACACACAACACACGCGCACACACTAACAAAAATAAAATAAAAATTAACAAAAGACCCAAAAGTACATATTACAAACTGGCGCAATTTCTGACAGACCTACTAAATACTAAAATAAAAATTTAATACTTTTACATCTGAAAGAAATATTTATAAGGTCATAAACAAAACTTGTTAATTTCAGCTTTAATTTTAACTGTATTTATTTATTAATGAAGATTTAGAGGGATTAAGTGTTCATTTATAACTTCATTATAAATTATTCATCCTTATATTCAACTATTACGTAAATGTTTACTGGTTATGTTTTCATTTTCTATGTTTTGTTTTTTTCAAAATTTATTGACCTAGGTTTCTTACGGTTAAACAAAACCATTGGGTCATAGAAATTTCTCTGAATCTAAAATATTTTTCTATTTGTAATTTATAACTACCTGTTTTATTTTTATTTTTTTATTTATTTTTTTTACTTTCTATATTTTCTGGTGAGATCATCAGCTCGTACGTCACTCGAATAATCCCCGGAAGCCGGAGATTTCAGATTTCTGATGTTTATTTTTTATGTTTCTACATCTCACCTATCCTATGCTTTGCTTTACAAGGCCGTTTGGCCCAGGACCAATAAAAATAGGCTGGACGAAAGCTAGGTTATTTTTTATGGTGGCTTATCGAATGTCATGTTGTTTTTTTTAATCGGATTAGTCCCAAAATGTATTTAAAAGTTAAGTAGGCCAATGAAAAAATATCTGACTTTTTCTTTTAAATCACCCTTATCATTAGTTACGAGTTTTTGAAATTTGTCTTTACTCAAAAGAAATATTCTTTCAGATTAAAAAGATGTAATATATGTGATGGATTTCAGAGAAAAACTTTGTAATTAATCATTGCTACAAATAGTCTATTCATAAAAAAACAAAAAAAAAAAAACAGTGGGCATTATTAAGAAGTTTAGTATTCATTTAAAAACACTTGGAGGAGATGCAAATTAGTGTTAAAGATGTATAAATTATGGTTTCTGTGTGTGATAAAAAAAATTAAAAAAACGAAGGAAAAAGGATGAGGTATACGGCATATAGCATATACTTATATAACATATATATATATATATATATATATATATATATATATATATATATATATATATATATATATATATTTTCTCAAACAGAGGTTAGCCTAGTTGACGCTGGCAAACAAACAATAAATTTCAGCCAAGTCAAGCACAAACAGGCCTAAACCCTTGTTTTCTATCGGACAATCGGAAAGCAAACACACATCGACTCCACCAAATTTATATTCATATGATGTTCCGCATTGTTAAAAACTGTGTTCATTTTTCCATGTTTCCATATTTCATCTGCATCTGAGTGTTTAACACTATATAATGTTGATATAATTTATCATTATTCAGTCTCTAATATAAAACATTATCCAGCTTTTATCTATTGGTAGCATTCTTAAATATTTTGAAAAGAATTATGTAGAGATAGAAAATTGATTTGAAAATTTTAACAAACAATAAAGGATGAGAAACTGGAACAAAACCAATGTATGTATACAAAACTAAACTTTTAGGGATCGGTGTCATAACAACAATTTTATTTTTATGTAAATTTCTTTTAAATTTATAATTACTATTAATTTTTGTCCTAAATATATTAAGTTATATTCAACAGCAGAAAATCGGGCGGTAAAGAAATATTTGCAAAGATAACAAACGAAACCTTACGATTTGTGATTCAAAAAATATATTTTTTGTAATATTCTTATATTACAAATCATTTATTTTTTCATTATTGATATATTAAATATATTATATATGTCCATTACAAATTAATGGGATGTCCAAGTTTAACCAATGTATGGCTCTTTTATTTATTTTTAGTACTATAGGTGAATATAGTACTGTCCATTGCTGTGCCTTAATTTTATATAAATATATTTAATTATAGTTGTGATAGTATTGTTCTCTCTAAAATAAGTTCTTATTATACACTTAAAAAATGAATACATAATTAAGAAACTTTAATACTATCAGAATCTTTGGCTTGGATTGGGGTTACTATGTTTTTACAAAATATGAGATTAGATTTTAAATTTTGTCGGTCCATTGTGCTTAAAAATAAGTTCATGTCGTTTTTTTAATTATAAATTATATATTTCGTGTGTGTTTTTATAAAATGTTTATTCTATCAATAATGTTTACATGCTTTGAAAAGGGAATAGTTGTGGCATTTTTAGTCGAGATCGCTTATCTTAAAAAATCTTAGAAAAATCAATGTCATAATCGAAATTTAATATTTTAATATGAATATATATATATATATATATATATATATATATATATATATATATATATATATATATATATATATATGGCGTTTATATCTAAAACTTCTAAAGCCACTACAAGAAACTGGTTTTCGATATGCTAGGGTCTTTTGAAGGACTCAATAAGATCTTCAAGACAAATAATTTTGGTAATTTTTTATTGAAATTTCCTTTCATTTAGATTTTTAAATTAATTATTAAATCGCTCGGTTTATTTAAAGACAGAAGAGGCGTTTGTTTTACTGCACACTCAAAGGATACTATTTTCATATTGTTGTCCGCCATTGTTGTCGATTTGAAAATTCATTATATTTCCTTTTTTTTAAAAGAACACTATTTCTTCAAGTTTACTCCATAAGGTCCTTTGGTAATTATCTGACAAATTTGGTATAGAATTGGATTCTCCTTACTGACCTCCTTGCATTTTGTTTCTCTTTTGAGTATATTATTGTTTGTAATTTATTTTATTATATTTCATTTAATTTATCGTATAAATAACGGTTTCATTATTTTTATCTCTCATTTTTATTGTATATAAAATATAAAAATATGTACTATGTAATATCAATATTACTTATTTCCCTTGAGTAAACTACAATGTAATGCTTTCTCAATAACGTTTCGAGTTTTGTATATTTCATTTTGAATGCAATATGTTCATTATTAAAGATTAACATTCATTTTGTATGCAATTACTTCATAAAAACGATGTGTTCAAAAATTATTAGTCAAAAATATATATAAACAGTAATAATATTAGCATAAATGTGTATATATTAAACGTACAATATTAAATAAAGGTGTTTAACGGTTTTTCTTCTAGTTTCTAGTGTATTTAAATTGAGACTTTATTTGAGTCTATATTACAATGTAAAAATGTAAATAGTGTTGTGTCGCTATTCTCTCTCTGTGAACATTAAACTTGCTTGTTTGGAATTAGCATTCCTAATTTAAATCCTTTGAATATTCAACCTTTTCGTTCTGCGTACGTAGCCGTAAAGCACAAAAATAAAGGAGACCATGTAAATTGAGTTTATAGTCATGTATAAAAGTAAATCGATTAGTTTTTTCAACTTTTTTTTTGTACCCTATTTTTTTTTTTTTTTTTTTTTTTTTTTTTTTTTGTATATTGTCCTGGATTCAGTGACCATTTTATTTCATTTTGTGTACATTTTTTTTTTTTTTTTTTATCTTACTTTGTTAAAAAGTAGCGGATACTGAACTTGTACAATAGTATATAGGTTATGATTCTATTTCGAATTGATCTTTGAAGAATACTGTCGAATTTGAAGGATTAAAATAAATGCAACCAAATCCTACCGAACCACATTCACCCCTTGTCGTGAATATGCGCCCTCCTAAATATTTCTCTATTTCTTGTAGGACAGTTCCGCTCCCTAGGAATTCTAACAGGCAAAATATTTAGAAATAGTTTTCTCAGAAGCTGAGGTTCGAAAAAATATTTATATTTTCACTTTTGCTAGAAAGGGTGGTAACCAGTATCATGACCCTTCTTTTCTGCCATAGTTGGACTAAATAAGGAAGTTAAGCCCCAACAAACAGGTTCACGTTTCGACTACTTCAATCTAAAATTCTTCTATAAATACCTCGGTGTGTCTCAGGAGTCAAATAAACTTATCTATAAATTTTTTTTTTATATTGCCAATCCCGGCGAGTGATTGTTTAAATGGCCCATTTTCAAGAATGGACACTATTTCTGAAAAAAATTAAAAAAAAAATTCAATATTTAAAAAAAACTGAAATTCCTAGAAAAAACAATTTTAAGGCTAGCGATGGATGAATAGCTAGATTTAAGATTTGAAAGTCGTTTCGGAATAAGATTTCTCGCTAATACAGGATAGAAAACTGTCATAAGACCATTCAACTAACAAACCATTTCTAGATAAATTTGCGTTTAAAATTCAATAGTACAGTCTAAGTCCCCAAAAGTGCTGACAATGATATTAACTATTTAATATTATAATTTACTTTAAAGGGAAAAATTAGAGAACTCTCATTAGAACAAAAAAGCAAACAAAATTTGATGTTTTTCATAAAAATATAACTAGGTTCGTATTGTATATACGATTTGTTTTGTTTTTTTGTTTTGTTTTTTTTGGGTTTGTTTTTTTAAGTTTATAGATTTATTCTTGTCAAATTGTTGTTTTAAAGTTTAATTAATACATACATATATAATTATTTACATACACCTGAACATAATAAAGTTCCTATTATTTTTTTAGAAGTTATATACAGGTATTATTTATTCTGTCCACTTTTTAACGATCCGTTATTTTTATAACAGTTAAGAGCATTATAACAGAATAAAAAACCAATAATTGGTAATTTGTTTGTTTTTTGACGTGAATACGTCTTTAAATTGCTACCATATGGGGACAATCCAAAAAACCTAATGATAACAAAATCGGGGTTACAGTTTGGCATTGTAGTTTCGAATCTATCCATTACATCCAAAATTAAATTATACCACCGGATAGGTAAAGAATCAAAGAATTCCTTTAGATAAGCGAGAACATAAAAGAGAGAGCATCTTGCGCGGTGGAGGGAGAGCGCCGCAATTTTGGTGTTATTTTGCTGCGTTTAGAGATTTGAAATTAGTATAACTTTTGACTACTCCGAGTTTTCTCCAAGCTACGATGCTCGATTAAATTTTAATCGTCAGCTGTTGTCAATATCTATCGATTGTATAAAAACATTAGTTTAAAGTAGTGACAGTGAATATAATAAGTTGTGAAAATAAAGAAAATATTTCAAAAATATAAAAAGTCGGCTTATACGCGTCGAAAAGCCTACACCAAATACAAATGTCGTATACTACACACCAGTTAGATAGTTGGAGACTTTAATATTGATGACTTACAAAACCGCTGATTGCCCGGTCCAACAATATTAAATAATACCTTTATTGATTTAACGTTTACCAAAAATCTCGATGTATCTTGTTTGCCATTTGTGTCGTACTTTTCGTATCACAGACCTATAATCAATAAAGTTATATCGTAACGCAATAATTATTAGTTTCCTTGACTTTATTCTAAATACATATATAAAAATATTTGATTAAAAAAATATAACCCGTTACATAAACGTATTCACGTACAACACACGGCCGTGTCCATAACACAGCCACACACCGATTTTTATTCATTATGTCCAGTAATCGCTTTGTATATGGCCTCTAAACAGGACATGTGGGAATAAACTTTTAATAAATATATATAAAACTAAATTTCAGATGTAAATGAAACGTTTTTCCAACGCTTTGTTACTGTTTACGACGCAGCTTTTAACTTAGGGGAACAAAACACAACTTTGTGTTCAATAAATCGGATCACCCTCGTAAAAAGTAAACCAACCCCCTGTAGTTTGTTCTTCTTTTACGTCCTTAACTTTTTAACGGTTTCCAAGCTCTGCAAAATAGCTTCGCTGAAATGGTAAAAACGTTTAATTCAGTTGACTGCGTGTCATTCAAGTTTTGATGGCGTTTTCGGAATCAGAAAACAGCGATGTGTACGAGTTTCATTCGTTCGATAATAGAGAGATATACATCTGGCGATTATTTTCTTTTAGTTTATTGGCAGATTCGTTATAAATTATTTATAAAACCAGTTGACATGATGTTGTTTCAAATTAAATTTTTTAAGCATATAATTTACTTGTTTTTTGTATTTTTTTTTTCTTTTTCGAAAGACGTAAATATCATGTTTTTGAGGCCTCGTCAATAACTTATTTGTGGGCTGTAAAAATTTAAGTGCCGCTCTCAGAAATCCTAATTTCTTTCTCATGCTATTTTTTTGTCCATAAATATCCACAATCTTGCAACTGATTAAGATAAATTGGCTATTTCTAGTTCCTAAAGTTTTATCTCGCCATTTTATCGCTCTATCACTCCTATAATCTTTGTTTTCTGGTTCTAAAAAGAAATCGTAAATATTTGCTGGAATTGATTGGAGCTAACGGATGCATATGTTTTTCTTTGGTATAAATCAAACCCACGCAATATTACTTATGGAAAGAGGGAAAACAGGAATAAATAATCGCAACATTTATAAGATTCGAATTTTTCGTTTCCTAACAGTTTATATTTAACACGGTTTATTATTTACTTTCAAATATTTAGGACTACTACTAGTAATACTTTTTGAATATTTTCTATTCATTCTTTTATTCGATCTTTAGAATCTGAAATCCTTGCAAAAATTTTCAATGGTCCCGTACTTTTTACTCAAATAAACTTATCCTTAAAGATCTTAATGTTCCATACAAAATTAAAGGAAATGAAAACAAATTTTATTCTAGGACTATTTCCCCTTATGAGCAATATAATGGCGGTCTATCTGCCTATATAAAATTAAGACATAAAAATGAAAGTGAATCATAAGGTAAAAAAAAAAAAAAAAAAAAAAAAAAAAAAAAAAAAAAAAAAAAAAAAAAAAAAAAAAAAAAAAAAAAAAAAAAAAAAAAAAAAAAAAATAGAAAATAAAAAATGAAAAAAATACAGTAAACAGGTCTAAAAATATATCTTATCTGGAGATAATAATTTGGATCTGAGATAATAATATAAGTTACGACAAAAAAAAAAAAAAAAAAAAAAAAAAAAAAAAAAAACTAAATTAGAATTATATTGTGAACATTCATTCTTCATTGTTGGGTGATTTCATATTAAATCTACTAATGGTTTGGATCTTGACGTCATACATATCTCTTCAGGTTTTGTGACAATCGTTTATTAAAATTCGTGTTAGCTGATATATATTGAGGGAAAAAAAAACATGTATTGAGTAGTATTTTACATCCAAAAGTACATTCATATCTCATTCTTTCTTCTACCCACAACCTAGTGCTTATGAGATGAATTTATTATAATTGTTATTATAAGATATATGAAAAGATTGTGAACAAAATATAGATATTATAGTAAATAATATACTAAATGCTAGTAGCAAAATATTTTTCGGGGCACTAATAACTCCATCCCGATTTCTTTTTAACATTTACCACTCAACCTTAAAAAAAAAAATATATATACATATTTTTTAAAATCAAGAACCTATTTCTGTCTCGTTCTGAAATTTTGCCCGTATGTAGTTAGTTATATTATGGATCATTTATATTTTTTTCTTCGAAAAATTGAAGGGTACGTAATTTTGGAATTTCAAAAACCGTTTTTGAAAGTACGTTTCGAAAAAAATGTACAGAAAATATATTGAGAGACAAATCAAATTAAAGGTCATTTAAAATGGAAAAGAATGCCCAAAATTCGAGCTCCCTAGGTGCAATAATTTTTTAATGGCGTAGTTTTGAATATATTGAGTGAGAACAGAAAACAGTGTTTTTTTGTTTTTTTTAAATGCTTATAACTCAAAAACCAAAAGTCCGAAAAATGTAATATATTAAATTTTAACTAGTTTTGGTAGGTACAACTTCTATACTAACATTCGTAGAAATCGGAGTCAAGGTCCAAATCTAATGTGGAGTTGGTTGATTTGATATGGAATGACCCTGTGATAAAATTTTTATTCTTCTGTATGACTGTTGTAAATTGAATTACCTGATAAGTTAAAGAAAATGGATTTAAAGCTTTTGAGAGTGGAGGAATGGCGAATGTTGGAAGGGAGAGAGTTCCAGAAGTGGGATGTTCTAGGAATAAAAAAGCGTTTGAATAATGCTGTGTTGAAGAAGGTTAGGTAAAGTCCAGATGTAAGAGTTCTTATTTTGCGGAAACTCAATGATGACTTTATTGTTAATGCTTTGACAATGTAAGGAAGGCGACTGAGAGAAAAGATTTGTAAATGAACGAACAAAGGCAGTATTGTCGTCGGAAGGAGGGAAATTTTAGTTTGGTGTTGTGAAAAATATGGTTATGAAAGGGCATCCCTACAATGAATCTCAGTTATTAGTGCAGAGCATTCTTCAACCTTACATTAGTATGTTGCTAAAACGATACATTGGGGTTTGTTTTTCTTTTTGGATCCCAACCAAAATTATTCCAACATTTCATGTAACAATGCCCGATGGTTTAACCATTCTTTAAATTACAGCAGTCTTATATAACAGATTTGACATCACATTCTGGAGAATGTTGCAGCTCAAGTTTCAATGGCAACGAAAGGACAGAAGCCCATCCCTCGCATTCTCGGGAATCCAACACGTGCCTCTTTACCTTCGTTGTAAGAAACTTGAACCCTTCAGCACGTGGGTGGATAATTAATGAGAATTTCTATGGGAATCGCTATATATTTTTTTGTATTTATTTATTAAAATTTACAGCTGTATACTGACACCCGTCAAGTTTTATAATAGAATGTCTCTAAACCGTTTTTTTTTTCTCAGACATCGAATTACCGTTCATATGTACGTTCAAATATATACGTTCATTTGGAATATAGGATGAGCAATGACGAATTCGGATTGTAAGGATTGGATACGAGAAGAAATGTGGTTCGAACATTTGTCTAGTAAATATTTAAGAACACATATGAAGGTTTGTCATATGGAATTGGAGTATTTATAAAATTTAAAAATTAGTATATAGCTAAAATAAACTACCTAATTTGTTTTTTAAATATTTAAGAATGTTTATAGCTTACCAACTTTTTATTTTCATCAAAATTCCCTTTTTTATTTCCGATTTCATTATTTCTATTCCCTTATTACTAAATGCCGGATTTCGTGTTAATGATGATGTGAATAAAATTGTTTTCTATTCGTTCACATATTTCCTCAAGAGAATGTTCACAATAATGTTTGAGATATTTTCTTCTTAGGGTGCTCACGTCAGGAATGTTTTGTTTAGTGTATTTTCGCAAATAAAACTTAAAGTACTTGGGCTGCAGTTTATTGAATGAAATATTGGAAACGACTATGGTGTGACATAAATCGGTAAAGTTTATTTTCTTATAACGAACAGCTTTGTGTAACTGTTACTGGAACTCTGGATTTCTGTGTTGCAGGTAACTGTGTGTACCCACCAATTAAAATAAAAAGATATTGGAAATAGTCAAATGCTATCGTGTGCTACTTATGAAAAGATATAATGTATTTATATGAATTGCAATGAGCATCCTCTTGAGATTGATTTATTGCAAGAACAACAATTTTTAAAAAGTTTATCTAAATGCTATTTTTGACAATTGGCTGGTAATCACTATTGCATTAACTTTTTTTACCGAACTGACTTCTATTGTAGAATGAAATAAAAATTAAAAATTAAGGTTGAAAGGTGGAATAAAATCAAATTAGAAATTTTGTGAATGTTCATACAAAGAAAACGTTCAACGTCATACCATTTATTTAACGAGTTTGAAGAAATAACTGTTTTTTTTCTCTCTCTAGATAGACGTTATTGTTGATAATTTCAAAATAATTCCGACTTTTCTCATAATGAAAAATAGAAAAAACTTCAATATTTTTAACGAAATATCAAAAAGTGCTCTTTCTTGCACTTAAAACCTAAAATGTGCAAATTCGTACAGTAATCCCCAAAATGTACAATTCCATGCAATTCCGTGCATCTGCACGTGAATCCGGTTTTTATTTATGTAAATATCCTTACATGGAGTCTACTCTTAAAGACAGCTCTATTACAAAAAATATAAAAATAGATATTTTTTTTCTTTTTTTCACTTCCTGTATTGCTAAAGATATGCCCCGAATCGAAAATAACAAACAGAAAGGGTTCTAATATTAGCTCCATCTGTCGTTCTGTGCCGCCACCTTGACATATTGACACGTCTTGTTAGGGATACCGGAATATCATTTCCTTTATCTCGGGGATGTTGAAATATCTTTTCCACAATGGTGTTACAGTAAAGAGGTCAACATTTTTATTTTTATATTTATATGTGTTGTGTACATTACGAACTGATAAGATAGAAAAATTGTAAGAAAACCAAGAGAAAATTTATGAAGGGTATTCCTGGATTCTAAATATAGACAACCGGTAATATCTTATGAATATTTGTTATTAATAATTATATTCTTATAAGTGACTCATCACTGATTGTAATTATTCTATTTGACTGTACTTCAGTAAATCATTATTTGGAATTACCATCAAAGTCTAGTATTCATTCAATTTCAATCACTTTATTGTACATTTCATACAAAGAAAAATTTAAATCAATAGAATAATTGTGGATCACCCTATAAATCTATTTTTTACAGGTATGATTACAATATCAAGAACTTGTTAAGCTACTAGCAATTGGAATTACTTCTAAACGTTATAAGGTTTGTCTTCCGCATTCCAGTCACCACATACAAGATCTCGTCTTTTCGATATCTACACTCTATTATATAGAATTACTGCATTTCTACGTTTCTTTCTTATGCAATCCTCTCTTATCTGGAATTCTCTACCACCTTGCTTCTTCCCTCGGAACATTCAAAACACTCTTATTTCACCACCTTCTTTTTCTCTTAACTAACGCTCTACAATTATATGAACGTATCATAATGCATATGATTCTATTATTTCAGACATAAGACATTAGTTAATTTATAGTTTTCTTATGATAATGTTTTCATTTTGGCAGATACGGGGTAGCCGATTTTCTGGTAATGCCATGATTTTACCAGGTATGCAAGTTTAAAATGTCGTTTATTTCTTAAAATATATATACACAGTAATTTAAAAAAAAGTATAATATATTTTATTCAAAGTACTGACCCTCGCTTTCTACACATTTTGTCCATCTCTCGGGCAATATATGGATACCATTCCAAAAGAATGCTTCATCTTTATTTGAAATCCATTCATCGAGCCAATTTCGTACGTTTTCGAAATTGTTGAAGTGTTGCTCCGCCAATGAGTGTCCCATCGATGAGAAGAGGTGATAATCAGAAGGCGCCAGGTCAGGTGAATACGGCGGGTGGGGTAGGAGTTCCCAACCAAGCGAAGAAATCGTTTCCTTAGTCAATCTGGCTGAATGTGCAGAAGCGTTATCATGCTGAAGAATGACTTTGGCGTGCCTGTGAGCCCATTCTGGGCGTTTTTCGATCAATGCGTGACTCAAATTGATCATTTGTTGTCGGTAGCGCTCGGTATTGACTGTTTCGCCCGGGTTTGAGAAGCTCGTAGTAGACTACTCCCTTCTGATCCCACCACACACACAGCATTGTCTTCTTCCCAAAACGATCCGGTCTTGCACTCGATGTGGATGGTTGTCCTGGCGTTACCCATGATTTTTTTTCGTTTGGGATTCTGAAAATAAATCCATTTTTCATCGCCAGTTACAACTCGATGCAAAAAACCCTTTCTTTCGTGGCGTAAAAGCAGCATTTCGCACACAGTTTTTCGTTTTTTTTTTTTATCCATCTGTCGTTCGTCCAATTCATGTGGAACCCATTTTCCAACCTTTTGAATATTTCCCATAGCTCTCAGGCGATCGGAAATGGCTTGCCTAGTGACATTCAAATGTTCTGCCATCATTTGTTGGGTTTGGGTATTGTCTTCGTCTAATAAAGATTGCAATTCGAAGTCCTCAAACTTTTAGATGCCTTTTTCTTTTGATTAAATAAGAAAATCATGACATGCCGCAAATGCTCTTTATTTGGCTTAAAATTAGACATTTTTAACACCAAAGAAAGGTATGATACGTCCACGTAAACGACTTAAAAACAACTGACTTTTGTAAACAAATGACTAACAAACAAAATAGCGTTTAGAGATAAGCAAATCCTTCAATAGGCTAAGAGCGCATTCTATTGGAATTAAAACGACATTTTAAACTTGCATACCTGGTAATTGAAAAAGAAAGACTTTTAGATTTACATACCAATAAACCAGATTTTCATTATAACTGGGTATCTCAAATTAAACAATTAACCATTAACGGCAATATCCCAGAACACTTACAAGATTTTTTCAATCCACAAAAATTATTATCTAACAAACATAGCATAATAGAAAAAGCCATTAATCATTTATTATCAACAGACATTGATCGTACTTTAAATACAAGGTATAACTCATTATTTATGAAAATTTTCAAATTTTAATAACCCTCAGCCGGAAGATTATTTAAAATATAACATTAATATAACCAAAATAAGAACCCTCAGCCAACTGAGAATAGCCAAATGTGACTACTTGAAAATATTTTTTTAAAAATAACAGTTTACAAATTAAAGCTAATGAAAAATGTGTAGATTGTAGCTTATTCATCGAAAATAGCTGTAAACATCTGTTGTAAGAGTGCCAAAGACACGATAATTTTCGAAAAAAATACCTAAAAAACTATATAGTTCAAACAGATGATAGTCTATCTTTGGAAAATATTTTATCCTACAATAGCGTTGAAAAGATAAATAACGTCTTCCTATTTATTTTAAATGTTTTAAATGCTAGCAAAAAGTAATTGATTTATTTCTTTTGAATTAACTAAATAAAATATTGGATTTTATTGCAATTGCTGCTACTACTTCTGTCACCCTAGACTATAATCAATATCAAATATTATAAATTGTAAAAATATATGTTTTTATTATTTTTTTTTCTTTGTTTGTATATATCATTATAGCTTGTAAGAAAAAAAAAAAATCTTTTGTTCGTATAATCATTATAATTTGAAGAAATGCTTTTTCTGTTAGTAATAATTATATAAAATGTAAAACTTTTTTCTATTTGTATTTATTGTTTATTTACTATTATGTAATTATTATTGTTATTGGCTAACTCAATTGCCATAAAGTTTATACTTTAAAGCAATCAATAAAAAAAAAAAAAAAAAAAAAAAAAAATGTTTCATTTTGGTATAAATAATTTTTGATTTTATAATTTTTTTGTTTTTTCGTTATCATTTTTTTCTGTTCTCTCTCTACCATTTCGTTTTTCATACTTATTTCTGTATTGACTATTTTTCTTCTTTTTGTTCCTGTTTCCAGTTGTTTTTTTGTTTTGTTTTCGCAATAATGTAAATCTGTATTCTTATATTCATCTTGTTTTATTTTTATATTCTCTAGGTCAGATATGATTATTGAAATGAAAAAATAAGCTTTATTTGGGACTCACTGTCCCCTAAGAATAATAATAATAAATAATAATAATGCACAATTACAGGATAATTGCCAGGCCGTATTATTTACAAGTTAAAGGCTTTAGTAATTACGGCATATATTTTTGACAGGAAAAAAAAATAATAATAACAATAATATTATAAAATACAATCGTTTATTTTTATTTTATTTATTTATTGATTGGCTCTACAGCCCTAGATGGGCCTTGTTCTCAAGCACAAGAGATGACCATTGGACTTTATCCACAGCTTTTCTTCGCCATCCTCTTATTTCTAGATTTTTTCAGGTCTGCCTCCACATTATCCTGCCACCTTATTCTAGGCCTTCCTCTTAATCTGGTACCATCCGGTCTGTCATTCAGCATCCTCTTCGGCAGCCTGCCGTACGGCATCTGTTGGACATGTCCCACCGCAACTTTTCTTGATGACCGCTACTATATTCGGTTCCCCGAATAGCTCATCCAATTCTTTGTTCCTCCTTATTCTCCAATTTCCATGGTCGTTTACTGGGCCGAAAATTCTTCTGAGAACTTTTCTTTCCCAAACTTGTCTCGTTCCCTTTTGTTAATGTCCAGCACTCACTTCCATACACTACCACAGGTCTTATGACTGTTTTATACATGATAACTTTTGCAGCTCGTGATAATGCTTGGAACTTCAGTATTTTAATAAGAGCGTACAGACATCTGCTAACTGATGTAATTCAGGCTTTAATTTCTGTTCTTATTTCATTATTTTCCGTTATTAGGGAACCTAGGTACTTAAAGCTCTTTCACCAACGGAACTTATGTTCATTAATGCACCTCCTCTTTTATCGTTTATATAAAAAATAAATAAATCTAAGTATTTACTTAATTATTTACATATTTTTGGAAGATTGATTATCTCAATGGTAGAAAAATATTTTATTTTTAAAGGAAGTAAGGGAAGCTGCTTTACGAATAGAGATGGGTAGGGAATTCCAGAAGGAGGTAGCACGAATGATGAAGGACTTTTCAAAGGAGGTAGTTTTAAGTGAGGGGGTGTACAGGTAAAATGTTGGGATCTAGCGTTTAGAAGGTGGATATAGGAACGCAGGGTTAATAGGTCAATAATGTAGGAAGGTTTTTTGGTTTTTTAAAGATTGGAATAGGAGTGTACTCAGAAAGTATTGCCGTCGGAATTTAGGAAAAAGCCACCCAAGCTCAGAATATCGGCAAGTAACTAGTAATAGTAGTAGTAGTAGTAGTAGTAGTAGTAGTAGTAGTAGTAGTAGTAGTAGTAGTAGTAGTAGTAGTAGTAGTAGTAGTAGTAGTAGTAGTAGTAGTAGTAGTTTTGATGCCCACTTAGACTAATCTGCTTTGTAGTTCCCTCAAAGCTGGAGAGGCGCTTTTAGAATACCTTCTTGCCAACGAACATTCAACTCCTTTCGATTTGTTAGAATTTGTTGCGAGACCGTTACTCACTTCATTTATATTTATAACATAATTAATATTATAATAATTATTACATTTGTAACAGCACTTTTTCGACAGCCAAACGAGAAATGGGAGTCGCCCAAGTTAAACCGAAATGCCTATAGTTGGGGAGGCTATACCCAGCGAAAGACTGCTTGATAAATAGAGCACTCCTGCGTGATAAACCACTCATTATCACGGAGGCCAGCGCGCCGCCATTCCGAGACGTGTTCCCTGCAACTGTGAACATTTATGTCCAGCCCAGCGGCCACTTTAGGCCAGTTCCGCGACAGACCTCGAGTTTCTAGTTCTGCACTTCCGCTCCGAGGTCTTTCATCATCTCTATTTTTAAATTACAGAAATTAATCAAAGCTAACGGGCTAGGCTAAGTGCATGTCCTGGGGGCTCCTATTCCCGCTCCTTCGGTGGCCGTTAACGGTGCGACAAATGTCTGGAAGTTGTGGACTAATGTGACCTTATTTGCTTGGTGGTACTAATATTCTATACTAATATGTTCTTTGAAGGAATTATTATCAAAAGTAATTCGGAAGCATTTAAATTATGAAGAAATTTCTTTCTGCAATGATAGCCTTTTCCAACATGTATATCGATGATCCAATCATAAGGGAAGCTCAAACCTATGCTTGTGATAAACGACTCAATAGAGAGCGTCTTACTTATCTGGTTACCGTACTATGTGAAAATAAAAGGGAATATTATTGCAGATAAGATAACCCAAGGAAGTAGCTTTCCTCACTTGACTTCAACTTCTGTAACTTCTCGTAGACTGCGTTAACAACGTCATCCGCCATCTTAAAAACCGTCTAATCCTGGAATATTTCAAAATAGTATCCTTAACGACAACAATGGCGAAATATCCTTCCGCCACCTTAAAATCGTTAAATATTCTTATGTTTCAAAATAGTATCCTTAAGGACAAAAACTAAAAGGACAACAATGGCGAAATATCCTTCGGATAACTTAAAAACCGTTTAAGGACAAAAGCTACATGTATGTGGCCCAAGGATGTCCTCCCGCCGCAATAATTGTTGGATCCTGGCAGATCTGAAAAACAGTATAACCTCTATATCTCTCTTCATGTATGTAATTTATTGGAATTCTTAGATTAAATTATAGGAAAAAACTTAAGTAAATAATAAATTGGAAAGTATAAAAGCTCATCGAACAGTGGGAAACATTCTAAAGAAAAGAACAAGTTGTTATTATATAAGATTGAGGATTGTCCATTCTAGCCTTACACATGACTATCATGTAACGAAAGAACTTCCACCTAAGTGTATTTTGTCAGACTTAACTATCAATCAAATGTATTCTCTTATGAACGTGGCATTATGCAATCGGTCGAAAGATGGTAACAAGTTATACTAAATAATACTAAATATCAATCTATCTATCTATCTATCTATATATATATATATATATATATATATATATATATATATATATATATATGGCTCGTTAGATTATCTAGGCAGCAAACCATGCGCCGGATCGCATTAGGTTTATTAAATAAATCTCTCTTTTGAATAGGTTGGTAACTATAAGATAACCTATATAATGTCGGTAAATAGTCATTAGATAACCTTCGCACAGGACAGACTGCATTTATTCTGATAAAAAGATCCGAACGCTCTATATATCAAACATACATATGCCATGTGTCGGAAAGAAAATATCAAAAATCTAAATATAAGCATAATTACTCATAATTTTGGCAGCACTGCCAAACACTAAAAGCCAACTAAACAAGATATTAATGGCCATATTTATACGAAGTGACAAATTTGTATAAAGTTTGGACAGTGCTAGTCCGAATGTGAAAGGTATTTATTATAAATTTAACATGACACTTACTCATGTTAGTCACTCAATCAATGGTTGTACATAGTTAATAGAATTAAATATAATTTATAATTAATTAAACTCAACACCTGTAGAAATTATCAAGGACGAACTAATATCCATGGGCTTCAAAGTAAGGCAAGTCATAAATATACAAAAAGACAACAGAGGACAGCCTGGAGCTAGCGGTAAAACCCCATTACCGCTTTTCTTTATCGATCTGGAACCCACACCTGGGGTTGAAAAAATTTACGATATCACTTCTCTTTATTACACCAAAGTAATAATAGAGAAACCTTATACAAAACGTGATATCGTACAGTGTCATAACTGTCAGGCATATGGTCACACAAAAAGCTACTGCCACCACATGCCGAGATGTGTTAAGTGCGGGCAACTGCACAAATCCTCAGAATGCACTAAATCTCGAGAGGTTCCAGCAGTGTGCGCGCTATGCCAGCAGGAGCATCCGGCTAACTACAAAGGATGTCAAACTTACAAAAACCTCCGTAGTAAATTCCAGAGGGCGCAGCCACAGAACGAAGAAACTCAACAGACCAGAGGAAGACAGCCTTCAAAAATTGCCTCATCATCAGTATCTTTTGCAGAAATGCTGGGAGGAAGGAGATGCCAGAATGAAAATGGGGCCATGCCGCTTCCTCCTCAACAGCCACAATTTCATGATACCCCACCCCAGCAATTACAACCTAAATCACAGCATCAACAGACGATTCAATATCCTCCTGCTCCATTAATCCAACCCAATCCACACAGCCTTCATCAGATCCCCCATATTCCTCCTCCTCCTACTACCTCAGATCTCACATCCTTATTTACCTCCTTCCTGTCAGAGTTGAAAAAACTCTTATCACCCCACTCATATCACTCCTCACAAATGTTATCCCTCTTCTAATTCCTCTTCAAAAAAAATCCTTAAATGCCTTCCACAAAACCCTTATCTATTCTCCTTTGGAATGCGAATGGTATTCGCAACCACACTAACGAACTGACATCCTTGCTACATGACAAAGAAATCGATGTAGCTTTAATAACAGAAACCAGACTGACCAGTAAACAACGTCTCATTATTTCACAATACCAAACTTACCGAACAGACCACCCTGATGGTAGAGCCCATGCCGGAACTGCTATCATCATTCACCATTCCCTCTCTCACCACGTATTCCCTTTACCAGCAAATGAATTCCTACAACCCACAGCAGTTGTTATCAAAACCCTCTCCTTTCCCGTCACGATTGCAGCGGCCTACTGCCCCCCAAATAAACCAATTTCCACATCCCAGTTCCACTCATTTTTTAATTCCTTAGGTCATCACTTTCTCCTCGGTGCTGACTTCAATGCTAAGCACCAGCAATGGGGTTCAAGAACCACCAACTCCCGTGGGCGAGCATTGCAGTCTGCACTTAGTTCCCAAAGATCCTTTATTTCTCCAGGTACTCCTACATATTGGCCAACGGATCCTAACCGAAACCCTGACCTGCTTGACTTCTTCATTCATTCAGGCTTAGGATCCCTCCATTACACCATAGAACGCCTGGATGAACTTTCCTCTGATCACAGTCCTTTAATTTTAACCCTTTCCGTCACTCCTATCCCAAAACCTTCTCCCCCATCATTTATTAGAGGACCAGTAGACTGGAACCTCTTCCGTCAAACAATATCCGACACTATAGACCTTAAAGTATCCCTTAAAACCTCCCAGGATCTTGACAATGCTACTAATTCCTTCACAACCATGATCCAGCAAGCAGCCTGGGCTGCATCCTCACCTCGTTTCCCTCCCAAAGTTCGAAAGAAAAATCCTTTATCCCAAGATCTACTGGACCTTATTCAATCCAAACGTCATGCCAGAGCTATTTGGCAAAGGACCAGGCATCCAGATGATCGGAAATCCTATAATTATCTTACCAAACTTCTTAAAAAAAACATGGCTACCTTCAGATCCAAATCCTATAATTCTTATCTTTCTTCACTCTCTTCCTCAGATAACTCCCTCTGGACCACCGCTAAAAAAATCCTAAAATACCAACCCACCTCCCATCCTCTCCGACGTGCAGATGGTTCATGGGCGGCTTCTGACGAGAACAAATCCGAAGAATTTGCCCAGCACCTTTCCCGCATATTTGTTCCCCATCCTGAATCCAATCCCACCCACACAACAACGGTTCATGAATTTCTTGATTCGCCTATTCCTCTTTCCTTACCTCCTAAAGCAATAAACCCCTCTGAGGTCAAATACCTTATAAAAAAATTAAAACCCCGTAAATCCCCTGGATATGATCTCCTTAGTTCACAAATCCTCAGGCAACTTCCTCATAAAGCAGTCATATTCCTCACCTACCTATACAATTGTATTCTGCGGACAACCTATTTCCCTTTGCTATGGAAACACTCCACTATTATCCTTTTCCTCAAACCGGGTAAATCTCCCAACAACCCTTTATCATATAGACCTATTAGTCTCCTCCCAATCCTTTCAAAAATTTTTGAAAGGCTCCTTCTTAAACGTATCCTACCCATCCTTGAATCGCAAAATATTCCTTCTCACCAGTTTGGGTTCCGCACTAGCCATTCCACTGTCCAACAAGGCCTCAGAGTTGTTGATCACATATCCTCAGCACTTGAAAGCAAACAGTATTGCTCCGGCGCATTTCTGGACATAGCGCAAGCTTTCGACCGGGTATGGCATGCCGGTTTGCTTTTCAAACTCAAAACCCATTTACCCCAATCGCTATTCCTAATTCTTAGATCCTATCTCTCTAACCGTTCCTTCCGAGTTCGCTGCGGAATGGAATACTCTAGCTTCTATTCTATAGAGGCTGGTGTTCCACAAGGTAGCGTTCTAGGTCCAGTTTTATATATCCTCTATGCAGCAGATATCCCTACTACTCCTGATACTTTTCTTGCAACATTTGCTGATGACACTGCTATCCTTTCATCCTATACAGATCCTTTAATAGCATCCAATAATCTCCAAACTCACTTATCCCTGATTGAAGACTGGTGCAACAACTGGAGAATCAAAGTAAATGAATCTAAATGCACCAACATAACCTTTACCCTCCGCCGTAAATCCAGTCCTCCTATCTACTTCAATGGTATTCCACTACCTAAAGATGACACAGTTCGGTATCTTGGTTTCTACTTAGACAAAAGACTTACATGGAACCCTCATACACGGCTCAAAAGACAAGAACTTAACAGACGCTTCAGCCAATTGTATAGACTACTAAATAGGACATCCCATCTTTCCATTGAAAACAAACTTCTCATATACAAAACCATCATCAAACCTATTTGGACTTACGGACTTGAACTATGGGGGGACAGCAAAAAAGTCGAATATCAAACGCATTCAATCCTTCCAATCCAAATCCTCCGAACTATAGTAAATGCTCCTTACTATGTTTCCAACAAAACCCTACATAATGATCTGAATATACCATACGTTCTCGACCTTATACCCCTTAAATTTTCAAAATTCCATCGCAACCTTTCCTCTCACCCTAACCCACTAGCTCAATCATTATCCGCCTCCACCCATCCTGATAACCCCCCTCGCAGACTAAAACGGCAGTGGCCCCGAGATCTTTTGTAAAATTACTTATATTGGAGTTCTGGCAATGGCCAGCTTCTCCACTCATGCCCGGAGTGTTTGTTATAGCGCTCTCACTTAGCCTCCACTGGGTTTTTTTTCTACACCAGTGACGCAGCTGAGAGAGAAGAGCTGGGATCTCTCTGTACCTGGCTTGTCTCTTCACATGTGGAGGGACGGGTCTGGTGGAGGGATCTCAAGGATGGGTGTAAATTGTAAATAGAGTATAATTGTATTTTTACCTTTGTTTTGTCTTTTACTTTTTTTTTTTTTTTTTTTTTCTTTTTAAATTTTTAGTACTTCATTTTGTATATAGTATATTTTATATTGTTTATGTATAGGCTAGTTTTTTTCTTTTCTATTTTTCTTTTCTTACATTCATTATTTACTTCATTTCACTATTATTGTTTGTTTTTTTCATTGTATATAATGTATGAATGTGATCATACGCCATCTATATTACTTATTGCCCACAGTTGTGGCAGATTGTAATAATTACTCAATAAAAGGTTAAAAAAAAAAAAAAAAAAAAATTAATTTAAGTTTTCAAAAAATAAATATTTTTTTTTGTTTTGTTTCCCTAATATTCAAAGTATAGTTTATTGTTATCTACCGTCTTTACCCATCTGCTAGCCAACTGCTCGATGCCACGCTGATACCATTCCTTGGGATGGCTGTCAAAGAACTCTTGGTCAGCATTTTCAACTTCCGCAAAATTATCATTTTTTTTTCCCTTGAAGAAAATGGGCCATAGATCTAAACAAGTAGTAATCCGAATGTGCGAGTTCTGTACTATATAGTGGATGAGGTAGGAGTTCAAACCCATGAAGTTCTGTAAACTGCTCATTGTTGAGGAGTAAGTTCGTGAGGGACCAGTCTACTGGTTTTTTTTTCACCTTGGAGAGAAGATGGCGACAGTATCTTTCGACACACTACACTCCCTGGCAAGCTCGCGAGTACTTGTGGACGGATTTGACTCAACAGCTTCCTTCAGAACCCTATCAATATCCATTAATGGCCGCCCGCCCGGAGGCCTTCTCCACTCCTTTTTCCAACGTCTTATCTCCACTTCTAATTTTTTCAAACCAACGCCGCGCCTTCCTCAAGGACACCTTACCCTTCATATTTAATAATTTCACGAGTTTTTTTTTTCTACGCCCTATTAAGTATAAGCTTCGTGAAATTTTTCTTTTTGATTTATGTAACATCTTGTCTTAAAATTACGAGAATTTCGAAGGACATTCATTTTTCGATTTATATTTAAATGTTTACATCCTGAAACAGACGTCCACAGATGTTAAAAGAACGGTAGATGAACCCGCCATTGACTAGGTCTTATAATTCAGGCTCAAAAACTAAAATTAAATAAAACAAATGAAATCATGGTTACAAGTATCTATTTGCCAAAATTAAAAGTACATCTTATAAAATATACATGAATTATTATTATTTTTTTTAAACAATTATTTGATATTTATAACTGTATAAATTATATACAAGAAGTAAATTTGAAGAAAATTATTACAATGACATGTCTAAAACAAGTAAAGAACTACTCTCTTCTAGCACTTCAATAAAAGTTTTGTATTAGAAAGTTTCTTTACCATCTTCTTTTCATAAACCTCGGATGATTATCGAGAATTGAGTGTGAGGCAAGTTGAGAGTCATAATGAAGAGCATTTAGGATTTTACGAAGGATTTTGTATTGGAGGGTTTGGAAGGTTTAGTAGAGCGCCAAAGCTCAACTCCTATGTCCAAATGGGACTAATTATTGTCAGGTGAATAGGTCTTTTGTAATAGATCGGGGGCTTTGAACGATTGTAAATTTTGGAGTAGTCGAAAACTGCGAGCAGTTTTTTTGTTTTTTAAGTCCGTTATGTACATGAAATATTAATAAATAATAATAAAATTGAGACCAATCTAAATACTAAATAAATAAAATACTAAAAGCTATTTGCAATATATTAGTTACATTGGTTGCATACATTTAACCATAGATTCCATGTATAATTTACCGTTTTTCACAATAGCACTAACTCTCCTCATATTCCTCAATTTTTGAATAACGGTATATTGTTATTTTATTTTGTGTGTTTAGTATTTATTTTGTGTTTACTGAAGACAAACAATCGATTCTCAATTAGAATTTATGCATCTACATTAAGCGTTATAGAAAGTTAGTGACTAATCCACCCTATTATACGCATCTGAATGTTGTTTCGGTAAATTATCCTTCTCTCTCGGTTTCCTAATCTGATAGTTGGTTTAATGGATTAGTTATCTGCAAACTGTTGGGCGGTAAGCGACTTCATGGCGCAGCGACCCCACCAAATCCGCTAGGTTAGTATCTACAGTTGCTGAAGTTTCTTGCTCCTTGTTGTTCTTACTCTGGTTACTAGTTCCTTAACCTGTCAACATAACATATAGTACAACCCAATACTCAAATTGTTATTTACTCAGAGCAGTAAGTTAACTAGTTTGTAGAATCTGAAATAAAGTTTTTTAGTTTAAACATATAAATTATCCATAATTCTTTCAGGCTGAACTTAAATAAGAAGCCGGATTATTTTTCTATTTTTTTCTTCATAATTAATTATGATATTAAACAGTAACAAACTATTGGTTTTTTAAAATCATTTCTCGACCATAAGAACTTAAAGTGACATTAAAAAAAAATAAATGTTTGTTAATTTACTTATTTATTTTAAAATTTAAAACTAACGTTGGATTTACTATAAATTTTGCAGTTATGGATTTTAAGACTATAAACCCATTAAGAATTTGTAATCTTAAGAATTTAATAGTTTGAATCATAATGGAAAAAATATTTAGTAATTAGATAATCACCATAGTTTCACTATGGTCAAGATGTGTTCAAAATGATAAACGGCGTGTATATTAATGAAACGCTGGAGAACCTATACAACCAGTCGTTACATGTTGGGAACCGATATGTTGCTAACTAATCTCAAATTAACTATGAAAAACGTTCTTTCAAAAAGAGCCGATTTCTTCAGGTTCCATGAATAAACAAGCAAATAATATTGCAACTTATTTCTCGGTAGGTAATTAATTACATGAATACAACAAACGTCAAAATAAGTATTTGTTTAATTTTCGAACATTTATCGTTCATGAGTTTACCATTAATTACCACCTATTTTTAAATAATAATTAGGTTACTGATAAGAGTTCCTGATTCATATTCTTGTAGACGCCACATCTAAAGAGCTTTTTCAAAGGTATCACATATTTTATTTTATTAACGCACCTAAGTGCCAAACACTTGAGAAAATTTAAGTTCTTACACATCTATAATAATCTTTTATTTCGTCACAAATCCTTAATAGATCATTTCCTTTTCTTTGAAAGCCTTTTTTTCGTTTTGTCTCAAACGAAACAACCAGATTTTTTCAATTTAGATTCATATAAAAATGTACATGATAAAAAAAAAAAAAAGTTAATAAAATTAAAATTTATTTCGATCAGGAAATACCCGTAATTAATTCATTGAAAAATATGTATTCTCGGAATTCATAAAGTAATTCTATTTGATATTTCAACTCCCTTTCCCGGTCTGCGTTTCCCAGAAGTTCAACGGATAATCAAGGTATTTCACAGACTAATAGACATTTAAAAAATAGCTTTTTATTTCATGGGATGTAAACCACTAGATCCGACTTCATTATATTAACTACTCTATATTGAGTTGCTTAGTTTAGGGCCACATTGTGGGCCGAACTTCTTTTTTCTGGGCAACGTTAAAAAGAATGTGTTGTTGGCTCATCAAATCTCGTCTCCTTATGACCATATTTTTATCATCTCTTCGGAAGAAGTATTTATACATCAGTTGATATTCACAGTTCTTTTAGGATTAATCAAACTTCATAGTGAGGGGAGTAATTATGGATGGTTAAATACTTAGTGAATGTCTTACAGATATGAAAGTGTGTATAACACAATCTGTTTAGAATTATAATGCGTTCAAATCATGTTCCTTTTCATCTCTAAGCTGGGCCTTCTGTATCTTCCTTCTTAACTTTCTTAAAGAAGTTTTCTTCTTATCTCTAGAGACCCTGACAGTCCCTTACACTTAACCAATCTAAAATACCCATCCTATTTCTCGAGTTGACACTATCTAGCAGTCTCTCACCTCTTTTTTCTCATATCCCATGTTGATTTTCATCTTCGGACCTAAACCCCTATTTTACAAGAAATCATTTTGTATCGTAAGCCCTTATACAACTAGACTGTTAGTAGAAAGTTCGTATTACCTTGCATATAATTAATTATCGGATTCGTTTTACACAGTTGATGCTGACCCTTATAACTTTCAATATGTAATAATTAATAATCATGTTTCGTTATTTGACTGTAAGATAAATTTACTCATGCTAAGAGTTTGTATTGAAAAAAATAAAATAATAAACTCAAAGTATCGAGGATGTGAGTAGATATGGACAAAATCTAACCGCCTTTGCTAGGACCAAACATTATTTTTTCTATAATATAAATATCATAGTTTACTGTTAAGACATTTATGAAAAAATGGTCTGGGATGGAGTAGGAAAAAAAACTTACGGATTAAAAAACTTTTTATCGATTGCTTTCGACTTGCCAAAGTCATCGATCGTCTCCTCTCCTGACAAGTATGGTCATCCAGAAGAAGACCAGCAAGCCAGGTCGAAACGTCGGCAATCCATACATGTTAAACTTGGACGTGTTTTCTCCTGGCTGCATCCCAAATAATTTCTTCAAATATTTTTTCTATTTAAATTTGTTAGTGACGGATAGTCGTATACTTGTATCATCCACATAAGTACACCACAGATAACAAAATATGTAGAGCATTACGCTCTTATATTTTGGTATCTGTGTTCTCTGACCTATCTCTTCCCTATTGTTTTTCAATAACATCCTTTGGGATCTTCTTTCTGTTCTATTACTTGACTTTTTTCCAATCACAATGAAATATAAGGTTGCTGATACCATTCTCATAAATATTTGCTCGGGAAATTTCTATCAAAAGTGCTCCTTAGTGGACTTGTGGAAAGCGGTTTTTCTCCCGGCTGGATGTTGAGGGAAGCGGCGGTCCCAGAGGAGGTGAGCAGTATATAATGGGAAAATACTCGCTCAAAGATAATGGCCCCAGAGTATAGGCACGATGATTCACCTCCGATTTATGTTCAGATCCTGGTCTGGTCCTTTCTGATTTAGCTCTCGCTCAGCTTTATGGCCACTTCTATGGAGCCAGCACTATCCGAGTGATTTATTCAGGGTTGACTTTTAACTTTAGTTTTAACTATTTGTCTTACAGCATTAAATTCAGATCTCCACAATGTCACAGTTTGAAAATAAAGAGATTGATATTCAGAAATTTAACAAAAATTATAGTCTTTTTCTGGGCTAATCTAGTCGACTCATCGCCGGTCCAAGTATCATTAGGACTGAAGAAAAAGAATCTCATTAATTTGGATCAAAGCGTGGACATCTTCAGCCGGATTTCATCAAACATGTTTTATAATTCAAACAGAAAAACAATTTCACATGTTATATAATTGAAACTAACAAAATAGTATTTCTATCTATTATAATAATTAATATCGCAGTGAAGAAGCTGTCTTGGCAAGGATACGGATTGGAGACACAGCTATAACGCACACATATCTGTTAATGGGACCTTACCCACCGACCTGCAGAACCTGCGATGTACTCCTGACCGTGGAGCACATCTTTATGGACTGCAAGGAAAGATTGCAGGATGGACAACTGGATGGATATCACTCCCGGTGACAGTAAAACGTATGTTCAAAGTTTATTTAACTTTTTGAAAACATCAAACCCTAATAACTTTATAAACCAATAATGTTTGAATTTACTGAATGTTATAAAAGCATACATTTGTTGTTGCTGATGACCCTTTAGGTTTGATGTTTTTAAAATAAATAATTAATTCGAACAAAAGGAATGTTTCGTAACAAGAAATAATGCGTACAAAAAAAAAAAAAAAAAAAAAAAAAAAAAAAAAAAAAAAAAAGTGAGC
This sequence comes from Euschistus heros, assembly GCA_003667255.2. Classification (NCBI taxonomy): domain Eukaryota; kingdom Metazoa; phylum Arthropoda; class Insecta; order Hemiptera; family Pentatomidae; genus Euschistus; species Euschistus heros. Next base: position 145,074 of record RCWM02000158.1, on the reverse strand, counting down.
ACATTTTTACAGATCATAATAATTGATATTGATTATAATGAGAATAATATCTAAGCAATTGCAATATAATCCAAACCTTTACTTAGTTTATTTAAATTAAAGAAACCCATTACTTTTTGCAAGCATTTAAAATATTGAAAATAAATAAATAAACGTTGTTTGTCATTTCTACTCTATTGTAGTCCAAAATATTTTGTAATGATAAACTTTCATCTGTTTGAACTATGTATTTTTAAAAATATTTTTTTTGACAGTTTTCATGTCATAGGCACTCCAACAGCAGATGTTTCAAGCTATTTATGATGAATAATACACAATTTTCGCACTTTTCGCTTGATTTAATTTTTAAACTATTATTTTAAAACAATATTTTTAAATAGTCATCTTTGGCTATTCTCAATTGGCTAATGGATCTCAGTTTGCTTATATTTAATTTTAAATAATCTTCCGACTGAGGGTTGTTAAAATTTGAAATTTTCATATACAATAGGTTATAACGTGTATTTAAGCTGCGGTTGGCCTTGGAATAATTTTCAGTGTTGATAATTTATGAAGAAGTGGCTCAAAAAGTCTTAGAAAGACTATGCCGTTTCTGTTTCACATTATATCTTTGAATAAATATTTACAAATTATATTTACTCTTTGAAAATTATTCTTCTGTATATCTGTGTATATGAATGTTAGATCAATAAGTTTGTGATAGTACTGATGAACTTATTATTCATTAGTTAGTGTTCGATACGAATAAATACGAAAAATTTAGGCAGATTTGAAATTAAAAAGAATGATTTCATTGTTCTTGTTTTTTACAATTTTTATGGTTAATATGTTTAATAATACAGTGTCAAAAAATATAATGAAATTTCAAGCCTATTTGAAAGATTCATTTCTAATCACTTTAACCAAAAATTTCTTTTCACCAAGAACAGTTGAGCTACAGTAGTTAAAATCGATGTAACAAAACTTTGAGTAAGTTCTATAATTGTTTCCTAGCCTCTAAAGCAAGTTCGTCTGTTCGGTTTCTAGTTCAACCGCAATCCTCTGGAGTCTATTCCTATCTAGGAAACTGTTTTTACCTAGCTTTCAACCAAACTGTTATCTATTTATTTAGCGATATCACTGGCAACGTTTTAACACTAAATAATCCACTGTAAACTTATTTTATATAATTTAATAATTTGGAATTAGTTCTCATATTTTAGTATGTATTGGTTTAAAAATTGAAACTAAACAATTTAGACAATATATATATATATATATATATATATATATATATATATATATATATATATATATATATATATATATATCAATTAGAACGAATAGGATATATCAGACGTTTATTTAACTCACCAACAATTAGTTTCCCAAATCAAATAGATGTGAGTTTTCTAATATTCTAATATTTTATGCCCAAAATTTGATAAATTAAGAAATTTCTTATAGGAAGAAATTAAGATTGTTTTTCATAAATTTTTATTCTTTCTATTTATGATGTGTGCTGCAGCTATGTCTTAGAAACAGGATTACCTACTTCTAATTTGATAAATCAATATATATAAAAAAAAAAAAAAAAAAAAAAAAAGTTAAGTTTAATATTTTTACAATTGCAAACTCTGTTGCAGAATGGTCACATATCAGTCGATTTTTAAATTGCACTGGGATCCACATGTCCCTCATATATTTATAGCTTTTTTTAATTACAATTGAATTGAAAATAAGTAAATTTTATCATTAATTTCTGTCTCTACATAACACCGTATCTTTGTAACCCCTCATGTAGTATGGCGGTTGCCACCTATCGGTCAATATTCAAACATTTTTTAAATGAAGAATTAATGGAAAATCAGTAGATTTTATTATTGCTGAACCATCCTTGAACTATAAAGATGATTTGGTCAAAATTTGGTACAGATTGGTTCAGTAGTTTTCGCGGTTAGTGGCTACAAACGGAAAATGGCTTGTCCTTTTATATAATAGTACCGCTAGTAGAGATAAACTGAAATGCTGACATGATCATGATTACTGATGATGTTATCTGTGTTGAACAAGAATGTAGTAAGTAGGATACGATACCATTCATCGCCTATATTGGAGATGTATAGGATTATTGTTTAAGCGACACGTACATCCATTAAATGGGCCTTAACAAGCCGGTAGACACTTTCCTAATACAGACTGGTTTGACCCTCAGGTGAGTTGGTGGAGTTATCGCGGGAGATACACAGCGGCGGAATTGTCCCCTAGGCCCCACAAATCATTGGGCCCTTGGCGAGGTGTCGCTGTACACCTGGGCATAGTGTTCGTGCCCATCTCTATGTTAATGATACCTTCTTAAATAACGGTCTTTCTTCGGAACTACATTGTTTATGGAAACTTGAAATGATTTACTGCCAATTCCTGGGAAGTTTTACAAGGAGTTGTGCATGATTATCTTTGTAAGTTGTTATGTTAGCTATTTGACTTTAGGAATGCAGTAATTGTTTTCAGATTAATGAAAAAAAAGAATTACGATACTAAACACTTTGACATTTGAGCTACAATGAAATTCTTTCTTTTTTTAAATTTATTTATTGATCTTTACTTCTGAATAGAATATATACATCTAGTAGGAAGGAAAATTATTAAAATAATAATAATAAATATTAATAAATAAATGCTAAGCGAACCCGAAGTGGTGCCGACACCACACACCTGAATCCAACCTACTCCCTTAAAACCCAAATCCCCTAGGTCAGCTCAGACTCATTCTCCCACCTACGTCTTGGTCTACCCCTCGGTCGTTTACCCATCCTGCACCGCTCACCCTACACCCTGCTCACATATTCTTTTGTTCAAAAAATCACCCTCAAACAGTCATGGATCTTTCTGAGGTAAAATACTCATTATCGGTTCAGGTCTCATTGTTGGGACTGCTTCAGAGGATAAATGGCGAAAATTAAGGATTTAAGTATCGGGAAGTTGAATGTTCGTTGCCTTAATACAGGGGGTGGGTAAAAATTATTAAGATAACATGTCAAAAACTTGTAAAGCGTAAGACCTAGGGCGACATTAAAACAATAATATCATAAACATTGAGCGAAATAGAGATTGTATCATTTGATTTGATACCTCAAATTTATTTTAACAGTTTTTATTTTTTATTTTCATATAATATTTATTTTTTATTGTACAGTTTCAGTTGATTTTATTTCATTTTTTGTTCTACATGTTATTTTAATTTCATTTTTATTGTTACAATATAAACAATTAATTTTTAAAATCAGAGTAATAATTAACATTACCATTTGTTAACCTACTAAGATATACAAAATTTTCCAACTGTTTAATTTTATGTAATAGTAAATTTTAAAGAAAATGATTGCTGACATAAATAAAAGTTCTATATTATGGCCCGAGGCTATCATAGGGTTATCGGGAATAGAATAGGACGCAAGTTGAGAGACTAGTGGGTTTGAGTGGTTATGGAGCTTACTATGAAAGGATAGGTATTTGATTTGCGTTAAATCGTCATCATAGGGAACATTAAGACCTTTATGAGTAAGTTTATTCGTGTCAATGTAAGGAGTATTGAGGCTTCATCAAATGATTTTGGATTAGAAAGATTGAATACGAAAAAACCTGGAAGGTTTAGTTGAGTCTCTTACATTTTTTTTTCTTCAAACTATTCTTCATTCTTCTTATAAGCCTCTATGTCTATCACTCGATCTGAGTCCATCAGATGATCACAAAAGAAATTCTGTTGTAACAAGAAAGTTTAACAACAGATATGATTTATTATTAACATATTTTTCGATGCTGAATCAGCCTTCAGATTCTTGAATCCGTCGCAAACTTACGAATGTTGTCCTATACTACCCTTTGATGACATTCCAGTACTCCCTGTTGAAGAGATCCGCTACCTATGAATCTATTTGTTCAAACTTCTTACTTGGTATCAAAATACAAGAATGTAAAGAAAGACTCATCTTTATGAATACAATCAGATATATTTGGTCATGCAAATAAACTATACAATTGGTCTAGTCTTTTCTATCCAGAATCATTTGAAAAATCCTCACTGATCCATACAAGTCATTAATATACTCCATCACCACTCAAATTGACCTGTCTCTCAGCTCTAGCTAAACCTCTAGGCAATCTCCGAGGCATTTCAAAAGAAAGTGGCTTCAATAAATTCTAAAGCCCCCCACACACGAGCGATTCAAACGGCTTGAGTTTATTTTCGCGCCCCATACACGATCCAGACAGTTCCATTCTAGCCAGTCGGCCACAGTCAGTCTTTCTTGTATCACGGCATCGGATTTCTCCACACACGGTGAAGTCAAAGAATGGCTCGACGGCTTGGCTCTATGGATTTAGGACTCTTTGGAAATCCAATTCGGCCGCTTTAGTCCATGAGTCCATCCGCGTTTCCCCGCACACGGTGAGGTTTCGGCTTGCCTTCAAGCCATTTGGACTAATGGATCGCTCATGTGTGGGGGCCTTAATATTCATCTATTCTAAAGTGCTACAAATAGGTTTTTGCTCTACAAGTCATTAACATGGTATATCATAGTCTTTTTATCTCACTCTTTCCTAATGTAAATATTCTTGTTACATAACAATAATAATATATATTATTACATAACAACCTCTAATCACACACCTTCCATCCCATTCCATAAAAAACCTGAATCCAAAGATCAACCCTGGCACAATCTCTGGACACTCTGACTCCATTTTACTTCTCTTTTTACCTCTTGGACGTTCACCTGACGGTTCAACACAATTCATGGGTTTTGGAATTAGAGTATTATTAATCTAACTCTTAATGTTATGAGAAGAATATGACCAAGGCTAGAACCAGTAATATCGATTTTTTTTGGTTCTAATTGATGGCAAGGAACATTTCTTGCACAGTTTCTGCAATACTTTCCTAGTCTCAGGAATGTCGCCGCCCATTTTACAAGTATGTTAGTATGTCTGTCTAATTATCCTTGGAATCCCAGGTGCTTCTATGGTCTTAAACTGTTAGTTGTGCTATAAAGCGTTGCTAAATAGAGTAGGATCTCAGTGAGGAATTCTTGCAGAATAGAACATGCGTTTCTTTTCAAGTTGTTACGTACGTCTGGCAGCTGTTTGTCAGTTAAATTTTAATAATATGGTTCAAGTATAATTCAAGCCCCACGTTGGATTTACAAAGTCACGATTGTGTGAGTGCGGGGAAATTAATTAATAATTAATAAAAAAAATTAAAAAATCAACTTAACTATTTCTTTCATAGTGTCTCCATCGAAAATGCCAGCCTGCAATGTTGTGTATATGTTTTGAAATTGTCTTCATTACTATTGACTTCACTTGTTGTGATCATTTAACAAAAATACCTGCTGTATCACTACTATCATAGAGAGGAGGGGATTTGGTTGTCATTATTAGAGAAAGAAAGATAGATATTGAAAGAGAGAAAGAGAGAGAGAGAGAGAGAGAGAGAGAGAGAGAGAGAGAGAGAGAGAGAGAGAGAGAGAGAGAGAGAGAGAGAGAGAGAGAGAGAGAGAGAGAGAGAGAGAGAGAGAGAGAGAGAGAGAGAGAGAGAGAGAGAGAGAGAGAGAGAGAGAGAGAGAGAGAGAGAGAGAGAGAGAGAGAGAGAGAGAGAGAGAGAGAGAGAGAGAGAGAGAGAGAGAGAGAGAGAGAGAGAGAGAGAGAGAGAGAGAGAGAGAGAGAGAGAGAGAGAGAGAGAGAGAGAGAGAGAGAGAGAGAGAGAGAGAGAGAGAGAGAGAGAGAGAGAGAGAGAGAGAGAGAGAGAGAGAGAGAGAGAGAGAGTACATGAATAAAGGGTTAATTAAACCTAGACTCACAATTTTGAATTATTTTTTTTCTTTACAGTTTAGTTATTAATTTAACCGAGATTTCTACATCGTCTTGGCCATAATTTTTGAGTTTAACTTTCTTACAAAAGCTGTTTTATTTTCCATGGTAGGTGGAATAATAAGCCACAGCTAAAGTCTTGTCGAATTATAAAAATCGCTTAAAACAGATTCCATCATCTATTAATGATTCGAGTTGGTTCTATGCAGCTTTAGTTGTTGTTTTTTTTTTTGTTTTGTTTTTGTATTACTTTGTATTACTGGAACCCTCTTCTTGCTCTTTTTTAATATTTTTTTTTACAAAACTAGCTTTGAATTTTTTTTTTTTTTTTGTTGAATATATAGAGATATATTCCATTCGTTATGCAGAATTTTAAAATCTATTACTAATTCAATATTTATAAAATAAAATCGACGTTTATAAAAATATATATATATATATATATATATATATATATATATATATATATATATATATATCTTCTCTATTTTTCCTCCCATTGTTACATAAGAAGAGAGTTTATTGATAGATTGGGTAAACCAGACAGTTATTGATACACTTTTTTAAAGATTAGAAAAAAAAAACATTAAAAACATTTAGCCAAAAAAAGTAAATCATAAAGTTCATTTTAAATCCTACAACTCGACTATCTAAAAACACTTTCGATTCAGTCCGTATTTTAAAAGATACCCATAGGGTGTCAATAATTGATTTTACATTATTTATGGACATTATCTTGTAAAATACATTGCAATAATAATGTTTGGGGTAAACTTTCTTGCTTAGCTTAAAGTATAGTAATAAAGAAAAAATTACTGCAAATTTCAAGTTTATTGAACTATTCTTTCTATGATTATGGTCTGAATATTTAAAAATATTTCCTTAAGGGTGTCAATAACTGGTTTACCCTAAATTACTTATATTACAAGTTGTATTAATTTACAATGCTACAAAATACAATGTTTCTTTTGTAATTAATAACAGACTTAAAATAGACAACCATTTAAAAAATGGATACCATGTATTAAGCACTACATAAAAAATACTATAGACATTTGTTTAAAGTTGGCTATATGTCTCTGTTCTATTCTATTTTTGTTCAAATTTGACATCTAAATATGATGTTTTGCTTTAGGTTTTTGCTAATATAAACTCCTCGTCAAATGTATAGCAACACTTTTAAATATTTGAATTTTATAAAAACGTATTTTTTTTCATGATAAAGAAAGGTTCTGAAGTGAATAATAAACATTCCTAAACTAGATATAAACAATTTTTATTAAAATAAATTACAACATTTCTTCCAACAAACAAAAAGTTAAAAAACTTACTTTTTAAAAGTTTCATTTTTTACAATTTTAACTTTTGAATTAGGCCTCCACTTGGACAAACGACTAACTTGGAATCCACATACAAGACTAAACCTATCCGTCATTTCAGACTACTTCAACATTTACTAGACAAACGTTCAAAGCTCCCAATTAATTACAAAAGACTCATATACCTGACTGTGATTAGACCTATTTGGACGTACGGAGTTGAGCTTTGGGGCTCCACTAAACCATCCAATTCATCTCGTATTCAATCCTTACAATCCAAAATCCTTCGTAAAATCCTCAATGCTCCTAACTTTGTCACCAATAAACTTATCCATAAAGATTTTAATGTTCCATATGTTGCTGATTTAGCCCACTCCAGATACCTATCCTTTTATAGTAAGCTCCATAATCACTCAAATCCGTTAGTTTCTCAACTTGCTTCCTACTCTATTCCTGATAATCTTCCGAGGCGTCTGAAACAAAGATGGCCTAGAGACCTTCTAGTGTAGAAGTTTTAATAAATTGCTACTGATGAGTAGTTCTTTTTAAGTATAACATGTTATTATAATCGTTGTCAATACATTTACTTGATGTATATATTCTGTACAGTTGTAAATTTCAATAAATTTACACACACAAAAAAAAAAACTTTTAAATTTATATTTAATAAGACATATTGCACCCTCTGGCTTGAATGACTGCTTCCACTAGTCTTGGCATACTTGTAAATAAACATGGACTGAAGGAAATTTGAAAAAAAATAATCTAAAATCCCATCGTTTGTTATTAACAGGGAAAAAAAATCGATGTGTCTAATATTTGATGTCTCAAGTTTAAAAAATAATATCAATCTGAAAATAATCCAGGCATGGATTAAGGTAAAAAACAAGAAAATCTCGAGATTTATGGGTGTTGCAATACTTTTGATAGGGAGTTTATATATTCAAAAAACAGAGGTTGGAATTTGTTTACTTTTTATAGAGTACTCTGTACTATGTTTCTTACAATTTCGTCATCATAATCCCGGTAAAGTTTTCAGTTTCTCAACATTTCCGAAGAATATGAAATAAAGCCTCTTCTTGGTACCAACACGTTCTAAAATCTCTCCAATTTTATACTTCCAATTTAGCAGAGGCGTATCATAAAGAATTAACTTGGGTCAAGATCCGGTCGCTGACGCCCAATTAAAAACTGAAGAGTTATTAAGCCATAAACCAAAGGCCCGGCGATAAGTAGCGGCCGGTGTAATATTATAATCGGATAAAGGTGATCCTCGGCTAGCTCGTGAATCTTGGAGTTGTTTTATACACTCACCGTTGGTGAAAGATACAAGTATCGATAGCCTTGTAGATTGACAATCGATTATATACTAGCGTTGGAGCAGCCCTGTTCCCAGTGGTCATTACACACCCGCCCATTAGTTTACGCCTGTATTATGTCCTAGTCCTATTTATAAGCTGTGTGAACATTCAGCATTAGAGCTAGGGCTCATAGGAGGCTAGTTGCAATGTTTAAACATAGATTAAATTTATAAATATCTTCTAGCTGATTCACATAATCCAATAAGTTATTTAATTGATTTACTAAAAAACATTTACCACTATTAAAAAAAAAAAATTATTATCATGGTACATGCCTTGTCGTATGACTTCTGGAAGACACCCCCGATCATCTAAGTTTAGATCAAGGATCAAAACAAGGATACACGGTACATCTTTTTCAAGAAGGTATTTATTCACATTACTATGTACATTCATTTAATAATATTAACATTATAAAATTATTAAAAATAGCTTCAATATTAAATCACATCAGACTCTAGTATGACCTTGGAGTGGGAATGTAATATTGGACACATTAATAATAATTACGAAATTTAGGGGACGAACGGTTACATTTTTGTGGCAAGAAGAATCTTCCGACCAATTGCAAAATTAAGAATTTTGACAACATACTTATGTTAAACATTTTTATTTGGTTATTAAATTTACAGGCACCTTAAGTTTTCGGCTCATCTTCTTAATGAAATATGAAAAGTTTGATCACTTATCAGCTTCAAACCCATCTTTGCGTTTAAAATTAATTATACATAAGTGTGTTATCCGTCCAACTTTGCTGCATGGGACACCATTATTTTCAAATTTGTGAAAAGTACAAACAGCAATCTGCAATCATCCCAAAATGTTATCATAAGAAAAATCGTTAAATGTACTATAGTGCAAAGAGTCAAAACATCGAAGATATACGAAGAATTAAAATATAAAAAGATTAAGGAGTTTTTGGACGGTAGAAAAGAAATTTTTTTTTATACCTTATAGAATACTTCGAATCGTCTGTACAGCCAAATGTCTCCCGCAGGAGAGCCTAAACGATGGCAGATATTATTTTGCATATGAAATTATCCGTGGATCTACAGTTTAGGAGCAATATTGGTTTGAATAAAAAAAAGTCACATTGTAATATATATATATATATATATATATATTTTTTTTTTTTTTTTTTTTTTTTTTTTTTACCCTCAATTTTGTAATATTTTTTTAACTCTAAAAATTTTAACATTTTAACACGCTCTATTTGTTGCTCGGATTAAAAATTTGCCTATGATTTACTGATCAGAAATTCAATGGAATTTTTTTTTCTTATATAACATTTGTCGCTAGGAACTACACTATATATATATAATATATATATATATATATATATATATATATATATATATATATATATATGGTTTAATTGGGTTAAATAAAAAAAATCACGTTTGAAACTTCAAAATTCAGGCACACCATTAAAAGTTTTTAACTTGTATGTGCTTTTTCTTTCTTGACTGCATCCCAGACCCTCCTTATAAGTAAAATACAATTCTAATTAATTTTCAACATCTAATTTATTTTGAACTATTTCATACTGTCTTTTTAAAGTTTCTTTTTCCATAAAACAATTGCGTATTACGGAATACTACAACAAATAAAATGAACGTCTTGATTTAGTTTAAACTATGATGCTCTATTATAATTTTTTTTTTTTTAATTTTAGGGAAATGGGTTTACAAGAGTTTCCTGTTAGAAAAATTTAACTTGGCAAAAGTTAAAGACTTACAGTCTCCTCTCAAACTTTCGATCCACGTTCCAGTGGACCATTCCAGTAACGAATCCTCCAGCTCCTAGTGATCTGGAGCAAACCGTCGAATCGGAGGGGCCTAGCGGTACTTTTATGTGGCCTCTTTGATAATTAAGCCCTCAGGTGCAACTTCATCTCCTGAAAGCTTTTGCCGATTCCCTCTTATTAGGTGAGCCAGCTCTTTGGTCCTCCCTTATTAAGAAAACTCTTAAAAGATCTCATCTCGCCCGGGGCGTTACTCAGCCGGCTACAGTCAGTCTGTTTTTAGTTTCCATTTTATACTCATCTTCGGAGCAGTGACTTTACTTTTTCAAGAAGTGAATGTCTTTGGCCCAGTTAATCATGAATATTTTACGCAACAGCCTCTTTACACCGAAATTCTCTGAACTTTTTACTACTTGCTTGTCATTCTGTTTTCTAATAATGCCATATAGTATAAATTATAAGTTTCTCATATTATGAAATACTTATTATGAGGAATGGTTTACAAAACTGTGTTATTGAAGGTAACCTCACCGCAGTACGTTATGCACAAGAAATTATTGTGGAATATGTCTCTCATAGGCAGAGATTTTCAGTTTATGGATGACAATGTTCTACCTCATAGAATTGTTCATAAAAGGTGGGGAAACCTAGAAATTTCCATTCTTCCCCTTCCAGCATTGTCTTCAAACCATAATATCATAAAGCAAATGTGTGATACATTGCAGAGAAGGCTCTTGAACCACCCTCCACAGCTAGTTAAACTTCTACGACTGAGTGCAACTACCCAGTGATATTCCTCAAGAAATTTGTGACAATATTGTCAACAGTATACCTAATAGTTAATACACAAGTTCTTGCTAACAGAGAATTAACAAAACCTAAGCTGTTTCAATAAACTTTTGCGTTCAATAAAAAATAATAGATCTAAAACCTTTTAAATTGTAGCTTTTCTGAATTCCCTAACTCAATTTTCCTACCGTAAAATAACACAATAATTACTAATTAATTTAAATGCAATTTATAATAAAAACGATATCAAACTAGGCAAAGTAAATACCATAAAATAGCGTTACCCCTTTTAATATTCCTAATAAGTTGTATATGATGTGTTTAAAGAATATGAGGACCGTAAGCTACTAAAGAAAAATGAAACATTTAGCACAACAATTTTTTTAAAACAATATTGGATGGACTTTTTTGCCTGTGAGTTGGTATGTTATCCATTCAAATAAAACTGCATGTGTTTGTTTAACATTTATCATAAGGGTAATTTTATAATTTATTATCATTCAGTTTATTGATTTTAAATAATAGTATAATTTTAATACTTACATATGTAAGCACCAAAAGGTCATTTTTATTTTAAATAAATCACTTATTTTAAATCTCAAGTCGCTTATTATACTAACTAAAATAATCATACGATATGAAATTTAATTAGTTGGCAAGTTGATTTCATACTTTACGATAAGTGTCTGAGCAGTTTAGTACCGTACATAATTCTTAATTTGTACAGCATTAATAATGATACCATTTCTAAGTTTATTCCATTTAATACTTTATCAAATTTTGGTATTTTGCATTAAATATTATAGCCGAAGATTTTTTTAAAGTCTAATACCTTTTTAGTATATTTATAATATTGATTATTTTCTACGATCTAATTAATATAAGCCATAATACTCACCTGACAGCATTCCGATGGTTTAATCTTTACTCTACTCAGTCAATTTAATCTTTATTTAAGTATCCACCCATTAATTTTTATGGAACAATTAAAACCTTTCAAAAAATATTCAAGATTACTGCAATCAATTTTAAGTAATTATGTTGCTACGTGTCTGTGGAAATTTTATTAATCATATTTCTTTTCTGTTTCAGGTAAATGAACTTGTTAGGCTACCAATTCTATTGCTCATGTAAACACTGAACTTCCATCTTTAGCTAATTATAACAAAGTAAGAAAATATTTGTTTCCTGATTTTTTTTGTTTCTAAACAGAATGTTTTTTTTAAATATTTTATTTTAATTTTAAATAATTACAAGCTGCCTCACTCAAAGACAATGAGTAATATGAATAACAAAGACCCACTCATACAATATGTACAAAATAAAATTAAAGATATAAAGTAATAAAATTAAAATAAATTCTAAATATGCAAAAACCCCGATCCAAGCTTGTCCCCCTAATTTGGAGGGCAAACCAGGCTCTAAGAGCTCCCAGCGCTCCAAGCTGCATCACTAGGAGAATCCATTGGAAGCTGAGAGGGAGGCGTAGTTGCTCGGGACTTACGCGAAAGAGCTGGCCATTGTCAGAACTCCAATAATAAATATTTGCAATAGGTCTCGGGTACAATTCCATTTTAATCTGTGAGGTGGGTTATAAGGAGGCGTGGATTACGAATAAGCCAGAAGGTTGGAAAAGTTTTGAAATAATTTAGAGAATTAAAATGGTATCAAAGTCAAAGACAGAAAGTATATTGAGATCATTATGTAGGGTCTTGTTGGAGACATAATATATTCTGACATAAAGTATTCACAATAGTATGAAGGTATTTAGATTTAAAGGACTGAATGCGTTTGGTATTAGATCATTTTGCTGTTCCCTAACAGTTCAAGTTTATAGGTCCAAATCGATGGTTTTGTATATTTATTTTCAAGTTTATTTACTAGCGAGTTTATTTTCAATGGAAAAATAGGATGTCCTACTTAGTAGTCTGTATAATTGGCTGGACCGCCTGTTAAGTTCTTCCCATTTAAGTCTAGTGTGAGGGTTTCATGAAAGTTTTTGTGTGTAAGTAGAAGCCAAGATACAGTACTGTGTCAGCTATATTTCAGTGGTATGTGATTGATATAAACAGGAGAGCAGGATGTGCAGCGGAGGGTAAAGGTTACGTGGATACATTTCGATTTGTTCATTGCAATAATAATGCATCTTATATTGCACACTGTAATCAATTAGCAAATTAGGCTAACTATCAGCGACATTCTATATCGCTCTCCTCACCAATAATATATTGTCTATTAATTCAGTACGAAATTCGAATTAATGAAACCACTTTAAATCATTTACAAGAAAAAATACAGTTTATTGTAATGGAGTCAACAGGTATGTTGGTTTGGTAGGGGCAAGACGTACTATGTCGGCACGGAACGAAGCGCACTTTCCTACAAGTGCATATAACCAACTTTAGCCGGTGGGCTTTAAACTGCTATTTGGTATTTATTTGTTATGCTAACGCTTACATTAAATTTTAAAATGTACTTTAAGTTATATACAATAAAAAAAAAAAATTCTATATAAATAAAAAAAATGGAAAATTCGAAAATAAAAATTGATAAAAACATTTGTTAAAAAAACTAAAATTATATGCATTATCATCTTGTGGTTGTAATTTAAAAATAAATAAAAAAAACAAAAACACTATGAATAACGATTATAGAGAAGCGCTCACTAAGGAAAGGTTCAAAGTCATATATTCAAAGCAACTTGTATTTACTGAGAACGTTGTACTCACAACCTGACCTCCGCTCAACAAGCAATACACCCATAAATCATAGGTGATTTATTTCGCGGTATCCTGGTGTAAAAGACCACCCGATTGCCTCAAAATAGAAGACTCAAAAGGGAAGAGATAATCCATCAGTGGGGGGGGGGGGGCATTAATAACGACGGGTCACCTCCCGATAATTACTACTGTACCAAATTACAGCCCCAGCCCAGTCCTCGCTAAAAAGACCTATAAATCATTGTAATGACTTTCGTTTTTAGATTACTAGTCTTATCTTGAGCCTGGTTTTTTATCTTTGAAGACATCTATCACCCATCGGAGGTGCGGGTCAGTGGTTTCTGAGTGAATAGTAAGATTAGCCAGAAAAGTAATTAATAAAATGAATTATTGTTTAATTAAATTTATTATTATTTGAATGACCTAACCTCTACTGGTTTTCAAGAAATTATTACAACAACTACTTAACCGATCTATTGAAGTAATTTCGTACAGCTATTACACTAAAAAAGATGCCTGTTTGCAGTTCAAAAGGTTATTAAATAACAGCCTGTAAAACCATTATTAGACCCTTCGTTACATACGCGAGTGAAACATGGGTGCCTAGAAAAAGATGTGAAAAGCTACTTGGGATTTGGGAGATGAAAATATTTAGGAAGATATTTGGCCCAAAGTGTCTGAATGGTGAATGGATAATAAGAAAAAAATGAAGAACTAATGGCATTGTTTGGAGAGACAGATATAGTCGCCAAATAAAGAAAGCAAGATTGAGGTGGTTGTGGAACGTGGAGAGGATGCCTGCTAATAGATTACCTCGAAAATTGCTAAAATAAATGCCAGAAGGTATCAGAATTCTAGGGCGACCACGATTGAGATGGTTAGGTGACGTGGAGCAAGACCTCCGTCTGGCAGGAGTTAGAGGATGGCGCCGCATGACCGCGGATCGAGAATGTTAAAGAAGACTTATTGAGGAGGTCCTGGTCCTGCGCTAAGGTCTGTTGAACCGAATGCACCCCTCACTAAATGAAGGAAACGGATGTTTATGGACAAAATTGGACGGTGTATTATGGCAGCCAATCGCTGCTACCATATTTTGTTCCACAGCAGCACTTGAGGAGCAGCATCTTATATCGGAATGCTAGGCTGAGGATCTATAAAACACTAGTCAGGCCTGTACTCATATATGGATCTGAGTGCTGGACGATTTCAAAGAACAATTAGTTATCGCTCTTGAGGTTTGAAAGTAAAGTCCTCCAGAGAATCTTTGACAGTGTGTACTCGGAAGGAACCTAGAGAAGAAAACCCAAAGTCTGTTCAACGATATGGATATCTGACAGTTTAATAAGCTCTAACGTACATTAATATTAAGTTCTTGATGACTAAAAAATCGAGGAACGGTCCGATATAAATTCCAAAAATATTATTTTCTTCAATGCAATTAATTTCATTACGATTTATTATTCAAAATTGGCATGATAAGTTAATAAATTTGTTGTCAAACATTTATCGTTTATAAAATTAAAGATAAAAAGATTTTCAATGCGATTCTGTTAGCATTCTAACGGCATAAATAAACCAATTAAATAAAAACGAAATAATTAAATTTTTAAATACTTCAGGAATATTATGATTCGTGTCGTATTTCTGTTTATTGTTTCCATTACCTTATTAATAGTCTAGTGAGCAAATGAAAGGTATTTGAGAATTTAAAAAGCGTTTTTATATTATTGTTGTTGTTAATCTTAATATATAAAATTAAGAGCTGGCTTACTATTGACAAACACATAAGCAATACTTCAATAGTTTAATTAAAATATCATTTGTAATAAGAATACGGAAATGGTATTTTGAAAATACTTGCTAAACAAAAGAGGTTCACATAAAATTATAAATCAGATTGAAGAGAACTTCAGTTTACATTAAGAATATGTTAGGGTGTCAAAAAAAAAAGGAAAGAAACATAATGAATGAGGAACTAAGTTCATGCTATACAGATCTGACTGAGGCTCCCACTCACTGAACTGAAAGGTATTCTGAGGTAAAGAAAGAAGTTAAAATATTGTCACAATCAATATACGACACAATCCAAGTTTTATAAATAAAAATAAAATACTATAAATAATCCACCGAGACGAGATGTGCTCAAAAGATAAATTAAACAAATCTGGCACGACTACAATTTTACAATGTACGAAATAGACCCATTTCGACAGCAATAATCTCACTTCGTTTAGTCTTATTTTTTAAAGGCATAATCTGCGACAATCAAGAAATTGTAATTGTGGTAATTGCACTATTTAATCTATGAATAACTTATTTTAAAAAAAATATAAAATTAAGGCTAATATTGTATATTCAAATCAAAGTTTTGATAACATTGCAATGATTGATACACCATTTAAATAACAAATAAAAGAAGTAAACAAATAAAAATAAAGCAAACGCAAATGAAGTAGTTGTAATATTAATTAAATTGTTCAAATATGTTTACACTATATACATTTTTGGCTAAAGTTTCCCAAACCAACTTTTTCCCCATTATGTGACGGGTTGAGAAGATATTAGCTGTTATTTCTCGCAGCGTTACTGGATTGTGAGCCAATGGAGGCAGACAACTCTAAATCCGCTCTGCATTTAAAATAGTGTATAAATATTGAATAAATAGTGTAAATATTGCAATGGATTTTGTTAAATATGAGAGGTGCGGTAACTCAGTGGTTGAAACTTGACAACCATAATGCCGGATCCGAGTTCGAGTACTGCTGTTGGCAGAAAAATTATTATCTGTTGTTGAAGCCGTTAATAAACTTAGAGGTTAGGAGACCCTCTAGGGGCACAGCCAGTCTCTAAAAAAGTGGGTATCCTTAATTGTGGAAAAACCTGGCGTTTGAGCGTGAATTCTGGCCAAATCACCTTCTTTCACAACCGTTGGCTCAGATGCAGTACAGCCTTACCTAAGTACCGAACCTATCATTGATATTCAACTATAAGAGATAATTCTTCTCCTAAACACTTTTTTAACTTGTCATCACATAAATCCATAAAATTTATCGCTATACGTATTTAGTGGTATAATAAAAAAAAGAAGGTACTTATATAAATTTAACTGCGTTAAAGAAATTCTGTACCATTTAGGAAAAACTAGATAATTGCATTTTTGTCTACAATATGAAAAATATTTTGAGCAACCCTATTGGAGTTCTATTCATCTTGTAAAAGTAGGCAAGTTTTAATGTCATTGTTATCCTTTTATACAATTGACATTACAAGTTTTTCCCAAATGGTACAGAATTCTAGGATCTAGAGAAGAATTAAAAATGTTGTTTCGCAGTTTTCCATTGCATTATGGATATTTTTACGTTGTTGGCCATCTAGTATTTATGGAACTGTATGTATTATATTTCCTTATTTAGTCTGTGCATTAATTTAAAAAACAGATTTTGAAAATGGAAAATTTAATTTTTCTTCTTAAATCTCTTTAGATCTGTATTCATAACATGTCCCATCCATCTTTTATTCCAGACCAGTTCTGCCTGCTTATCTAAACTAGATTTTTTTTTCTCCCCCTCCCCCGACCCTCAACTGAAGTTGCTGATACACATAAATTGCGAGTAGTATATCAATTCTTTCCATTGGAACTATCTTGTCTGTTCTAGGAGGAGATAGCTCTGTGACTGCTGAACTAGAAATATATCTTTTGAACGTTTAATATTAAAAAATAGTCACAGATCTGCCAGTTTGTGGTCGCTATAAACTAGGTCGGCTTCTGTAAGATGGAGTTTTTACACTCTACTTTGACTGGCATCAAAAGAGATATTAAAGGGATTTATTTCTTAATAACAGTTTGGAACTGTATACTTATATTCTTTGGTGCTTTTAGCTTAGAAATGTAATATTGGCTTGATTCCAAGGAATCGCTTAAAAACTGGGACTATCCAAAGATATAGTTGATAAAATGCTTAAATAGCCTTAGATACAATATTTTAAAATTAAATTATATTTTGTATTCATTTAACTGATTTGATGTACTAGAAAAAAAAAAACAATGAAAAACATAGACCAACAAGCATTATCTATGACAACAAACATATATATATATAGTTTGTAAAAATATCTTAGTGTATGTGCTATATTTCTTAATATCTTTATTTATTTAAATATATACATATAAATTATTTTATTCATGATTCCTTTATTGTTTTTGAATAAAAATACATTATCTGAGGCAGGGGGGGGGGGGGGGGGGGGGGGGGTAATTGCCTAAGATTCGCGGGCCATTTCGGGCGAACCATTTTATCAAAACTTTGATTTGATTATATTAGCCCTAATTTTATATTTCTTTGTAAATAAGTTATCAATAGTGTGAATGCAGCGCGAGTTATTTTGCAAATTTGCGTTTTTCTGAACTGCAAACTTTTGAAATATATGAAATCAATTTTGTTTCATTATTATGCTTAGTTAAGAATAATGGTTACATGTAAGAGTGGATATCTTTCTTAGGTGGGGTTGGTGTATATATGGGCACCCTTTATCGGTGTAAATATGGGTCCCCATATCCACGGGAACTTTAAGTGCAATTTCTCCAGTTGCCAAAAATATAAAGAGAACCACTACTCGTCGACGCAGAGCAGCAAGTTCACCGGATCACCATACAAGGATCAGTTGACCAAGTCGCTTGACAAAGTGCATTCAAGAAAACTTCATTGAGTTTTACCAGACCAACCAGGGGGCAAGGATGGGAAGACGAAAGGCCTTCAAAAAAAGAAAATTTAACCACGCAACGATATGGTTCATCATCGAACTTATCAAACTACAATTACCCTCCCCTTATGGATAGCGATGATGATAACAACCTAGATGTCAACCTTGAGGATAAACCAGACTTGAGCGATGCAAGTTACATCTTTTATGATGGAAAGTTCTTTGAAGTGGTTTTTGTAAAATGTGTTATGTACCGAACGTAAGTACACTTAGATTGTGCACAGGCTAAAAAAGCCAGTTATGTTTGATATTTCTATAAATCACCTATAATTTCTGTAATAAATTAATTCTCTACCATTTGGTAATATTTTATCCTGTTTTAAACTATTTTTAGGTGACTATTTTGAAAGCTTCTTGTAAATCGTCGTTTTTGAAATATGTAATTGATGTTTTGCCTTCATCTATTTAGGAAACTTGTTATACTTGTAAATGAAAGAAATGAAAGAAAAATATCTACAATTTTTCAAATTGAAAGTAACTTTATATCAAAAACAATAGAGGGTTCCCATTTTTACACCTTTTCCTCTATAATTATTTGCTTTTTCTACTTCCTAAAAAAATATCTTGGAGTCCTAAATAAGGTTGTTGATATATTAAAAATGGTACATATTATTTGCATATATGTAAACAAATTATACATATATGAAATGTGGGTACATTTACTAGGACATTACATAAATCCTAATACTTATAGAATTGTTAGTTGTATAGTATAGTATAATTTATATACAACAATTTATTTTTAAGTGTTAGTAATTCTTTTTTATTGCTTAAAGTCTAGAGATTGAAAAAAACTGTAAACTATAAAGTATTTCTGTTATCTTGAACTTCCTTACAATAGTTGCCGCTCCGTTCCGATCATAATAGATATGTTAATAGAGAGCAGATTCTAATCATAATAAACTATGTTACAGGTGAATCTAATATTCGAACTACTAATGAATAATTGATAATCTAAGATATAAAGTTAGCAAACAACTCGAATTAAATTTTTATTGATCATTTCGTGTACCGATGAAAGTAATTTCACCACTTTCTGGAGGTTTAATTTATTTCGAATTCTTATTCAAGAGCCATTAATTTTAGATATTGGGGAATTCCTTCAAAGCGGTAGGTCGGCTGTTAATTGCACTCTGTCTTTAAAATATCTTTTAAAGCATTCTACTTCCTGAAATAGAAGGAATTAAATACTTAATGGTCTGGAAAAGGAGAATTTATTTTTCGTTTTCTAGTAATTTCAGGCAATATTTAAGCAACTGTTAGATTCTAGTATATAACTAATGAGTTATTTAATGATACATATCATCTATTAATATTTTTAGTTATATGACTTTACTATAATATTAAGCACAAATGTATTTATGTTTGCTTGGATCTTTAAAAATTAATGTAACAACATACATTTGTGCAGTATGGATTATATTTTTCATCAAACTGTCTTCCAGCACAAAGAGTGGGGATAAAAATAAGCTGTTCTTTCCTCACTTTAATAGTTCCTATTTATATTCCTAGTGGAATTGTGAAGTCAAGTTACAAGTTACCTTCTGAAGTACTGATGATAAATGTTTTTTACTCAAAACTAGACTTCGACTAAAGATAATAACAATAGACGTTGCACATTAATTTCTAATTGAAATGATTTCACATCAGCAAATCAAAACCAAACACGCCCTGCAAGACAATTGCTAGTAATACGGAGATAGATATTTTAGATACACTGCATTGAAACTAACAACATTTTTACTATATAGACGGTTAGAAAACTCAAAGGTTCGTTGCTGATACAACCCACAATCAAACACTTTTTCCTCACAAATAGCTTTTATGTACAACCGTTGAACGTTTTTTTTTTTTTTTTAATTTTTTTAAATATTTCATCTCAAGTTCTGCAATATTTAAATTCAATTGACATGTTTTAAGATCTTGTTCTTAAACTTGTATAAATACTCCTTGTTTTAAACTTTCAACGTTTAACCTCCCAGATAGGCCTGTATTCTTCCATTGAGTACTTTAATTAATAAACGGAAGGAATTAGTAGTTTTATAAATTACAATTTTTATATTACTGAATATCTAACGTAAACTGAGTAGTTGGGCGACATTGATAACCATCATTTTAATATTCTCAAACATTTTTTTTTTTAATACATTATTCAGTAATGGATTGTTCAAGAAACGCATTATACAGGGTCCCGAATTTAAATGGCAAAACTTCAGAAACTTATAAGGGACCAAAACAATAAGACAAAAAGTCCTTTAGAGATTTGCTCGTTTTTACTTACAATTAGTTTTAGAGAAAATCGCAAAAAAAGAAACAAAACAATTTTTTCTTATTTATTTACATTTATATTTATTTTCATTTTTATACTTATTTATTTACATTTATATTTATGTTATGTTCTTTTTAATGTTCTTTTCATTTTTATACTTATTTATTTACATTTATATTTATGTTATGTTCTTTTTAATGTAAATATTGCTCAAAATGTTGTCCTCCTGCACCAATGCAAGCATTACATCTAGTACTCACTTGATAAATTGCAGCTAAACATTGTTCTGATGATATTTGGTGCACTGCATCTATGATTCGGTCTCTTAATTGCTCCCTTGAGTTGATTGACACCGAATAAACTTTCTGCTTCAAGGTTCCCCATACGAAGAAATCCATGGGATATGACACCAAGGTACTACTCCCCCACGTCCAATCCATCGTTGTGGATAATTTATATCCAGCCAAGCAACTCTGCTATAATGAGCTGTACATCCATCGAGTTGGAACCACATTTCAATTCGCTGCTGTAAGGGAATGTCATCATCATCGGTCCATATAATTTTTAATGCAAATAAATTATCATCACGAATTTTTTCAAGAAACCAGTTACTAAAATTCAATCTCTTGACATAATCTTGAGGTAAAAAATTCTGAACTTTTTGAAGATGGTATGGGTAGCGATTATCACCTTTCAAAGTTCGCCATATTGCTAATGCAGCAGATGCTCTTCGGATGCTAGTCTCAGGATTGTTATCGAAGTGGCGTTGGACACAATTTCTTCTCCGATAATCTGTTCTTATTGCTGCCTGGAATTGGTCGCCTTCATTACGTATTAAGAATGACTCAGTCTCTCGTAGTCTATTAAAAGTTAACGAAAAGACTCGTAGATTAGGCACTCTTCTATTTGGAAATCGGCGCGCATACTCCCGCACCGCTTCTAAAGCATTACCGTTACAGAAACCATATACAAAAGTCTTATCAGCGTATTTAACATTAGAATATGTATGCGGCATTGTGGCTGATGCTATTCACACAAAAATATCTGATTGTGAGTAACTGACTGAAGACTGATTTAGGAATTATAACCCTAGAAGGAAGCCAAAATGTAAACAAATAAAAGAATGTAAAGGATGACATTAAGTAATTACTTATCTCACTGCCTAGCCTAACGAGCTTTGAAAGGTGATAATCGCCTAATAATAATAATAAACCTGTAACATTTTTGTTTTGTTTCTTTTTTTGCGATTTTCTCTAAAACTAAGCAAAAACAAGCAAATCTCTGAAGGACTTTTTGTCTTACAATTAGTTTTTCGGTCCCCTATAAGTTCCTGAAGTTGTGCCATTTAAATTCGGGACACCCTTTATACAGCACAAAATTCTGAATAAATAAACCTCATAGCGTTCACTATTCAAAAAATCTTTTAGTTCTTTCAATGTTAGCTTTCCATGTTTATTCTTATAACCTCTTATTTCGGGTATGTTGACGTAATATAATAATAATAATAATATCCTTTTATTATGTTTATAACTCAACAAATAAACTTTAAATTCAAATTAATGCAATTGAAAAAAAATTAACATCCACTTTATTTTCTCCACTATAATTCTTCTTAAAGAAGTCACTCCATCTGTTTAACACCGTAAGTACTACATCGGTCCCCGGACCGATAACGCATTGTAGAAGAAACCACTTTTTTCATTACCGCAGTGAAGGTGTTAACTGTCTTCCTCTTCGCCTTTTGTAGCAACAGAGTGTCCAAACAGTAACCTCCATTGACCACCTTTCATCATTTGTTAAGATGTGCCCCGCCCATTCCCATTTTTGTTTCTTGATATGGTGAATTATGTCTTTCAGGCCAGTCTTCTCTCTGATGACATAACTTCTAACCTTCTCCTTCCTCTTTATCTTAGTCATATTTCTTTCTATTGCTATTTGCCAGCTTATCAGTTTCCTTGTTTGGGCTTTCGTTAGGAACACATATGGCGTAATATATGAGCTTGCTCAAACATTTTGATTACACATCATTTATTGTTTTGTTTTTTTTAAACGCAAAACCATCTATACATTATTTAAATAATGTAGAAAAACATCCCAGGGAACCCTGAATCAAGCTTGTCCCGCGAGTGCATGCCAGCCAGGCCCGCAGTAATCCTAACTCTGTTGGCTAGAATAGATTAGTAATTTACAGGATACCTAGTCTTTCTCGCCCTTGTTGAAATACCTAGGGATGAAAAGCCAAAACAAATATTACGCTTAGAGAATGAATATTATAATTATCAGTAGAATAATAATTATTGGATTTCAGTGTTACATATAGTCAGTGTAACTTCCGTGCTCTAGCTCTTTCTGCAAACTTTCCTCCCCCCTCTTCAAGTATTACTGGTTTGCACATAGTCCTTCATAAATCCGCTCGTAAAATATCAGATATAAATATCGTTTGATCTCGGATGAGAAAGCACGACCTAAGATAGGATCTGGAGCGGGTAATGCTAGGCCTGGAACTTATAATTATCGGAACCAGCTCGTTCTAAGTAGGCTGTCCTGCCTCTACCTCTCTCCCGGGTCCCAGTCGTGCCCTGTTAGGCAAATGGCAAGGAATCCACGAGCATTCGGTATCACGAAGACTAGTTTCAGGAGTCGGGAGATAGAAATATTTGAACTATGACGGAATTGCATGCCTCTAGGCTGGATTCTATCACGTACTAAGAATTGAGCCGAGATAGGAAAGAGTATAGATGACTTTTCAAAAATTTTAATTGAACACATTTTACAGTGCCTTATCTAGGGGAAGATTCGCTTCTTTAAGAATCTTCGAGAAGATACGTGAGGAATCTAGGACATGATGTAATAAATGTTACTATTAATGCTAGTACCATCCCGTGTTTAGTTTTGTAAAGAACCCTTATATCGCAGTCTCATACTAATCATGCTTCGTACTTGCATAACGTTTAGATAAGCATATACCATTTTTGTAAGCATGGTACACAGTTGTACACCTAAAGCATCTTTTGGTATTATATTTATCCCTTAATTACTTTTGATACGTCTCTTACCCTTTTACAGGACTCAGACGACTAAGAATTGCTCGATATTCTCTGCAATACAAATGTTCATATTTTCTATTTTTTGAAATCTATTCAATAAATATAAATACAAAAAAACTCATGCCCTAGAGACACGCCATCCGAGCGGAGCGGTTAGGGACAAATAGCGTGAGATCGGGAAATCTTACTGTTCAGACATATTCCGGAACATAAAAATTTAGCCATCATAAATTTTATCACTATGATTTATGATAACTCAGAATTGCAGGATATTTATGAAACGACAGTCTGAAAAGATAATTCAGCATATGAAAAGGAGTGTAACTCATAAGAACTTTTTTTGTTGACATAAAAAATCTAATGAAAATCAGCGATGAAGACAATAAAATAATAATTTAACTAGCTATTACATGGGATATGCGCTCGTCATTTTGTAACCCTATGCAATTAAGGGTATCGAAAAGGAAGAAACGAAAAATATTAAAATAATCAAGAACTTTTTTTTTTAAATAGTTCAATAATTTAAAGAATTTAATATTTTAATTTTAAGAAACTATTTAGAGTTCAAATACGATTGCGCAATGAAGAAACGATAGATTATAAAAAATAGATCACGATAAAAAATGAAATAGACTTGAACGACTGCGCTTTGTTGAGCGTCAATAAGATTTAAGAAAAAATACCATACAGTCGCTCCATAGATTTTGGTTTAGGTTAATTAATTCTTAAAAAATTATTAGAATTTCAAGCAAACTACCTCCATAGATTTTTTTACACAAAAATTGACGTCAGATTCTAATTCAGCACCCTCAAAAACATTTAAAATATATATATATACTAATTAGGAGAGAAAATAATTTATTACACATTAATATTTACATAATGTACAAACAGAACGACATATATGTATTTACAATTTTTGTTTTATTTTGCAGTTTGTTAAAATTTTGTGATAGATGACATGAAAACATTATAGCCTCACTTCCGTTGCTGACAGCATTTTGTTGAATATAATGATAAAGAAATTGTTGCTCCTATATATCCTATATATATATATATATATATATATATATATATATATATATATAGGAGGTTAATTGAGGTCATAACAAAAATTGTTCATCGTGCAATTATATACCAAAAATTCTTGTTACATTTTTCTGTAAGATCAACCGTTTTTTTTAGTAGAGCGCTGAGAATCCGACTAACTTGCTCTAAGTCGCACTTTTCCGCGAAAACACGTTTTTTGGCACTCTATTGTCTATCACTCCGAAACTATTTGATTAAACTAGAATATGTTTATTTTCATCTGAGAGCAGGTTAAATTTACTGTCAGACGTAAAACTACCATGCCTGCAAGCTTAGAACCCCGTACTATTGTGAAATCCTTATTTTTTCGGCATATTTCTCGTTATAACTCCAAAGATATTTGTCCGATTCCGTATTCCTTTTTTTTTTTTTTTTTTTTTTTTTTTTTTTTTTTTTTTTTTTTTTTTATCTCAAAGGGCAAGGGTTTCGGTTCTAACCAGTTCAGAGGGGAGCTAATATATTTTGTTCAAAATGAAGTAAAATTATGATTCTGGTGGACCAACTCGCGAAAAACTTAAAAGAAAACTGCATTTTTAGAATAATGGTTTTCAGAACTTTCATAACTCAACATTATAATTTATTGAGTGCAGTGTTGACTAAAGCGCTATTCATTCTACTGCAAAGATTACATTTCCAGATATTGGTGTTCAAGTACACTTCCAGCCATAACCCTCTCGGTCTTGGAGAAGATAGCCAATATATCAGCAGAATGTGAGCTATTGCTGGAGTAATATATTTCTCCTCCTGGAAACTTAGAACTGAGCTAGTCCAATGAGCATTAGCGAAGCTGGATCTGGAATTGCAGAACCATTGACTGGAAACTTCCCAGAGGAGGAAAGTACTTTTTAATACTAGTCCTCGGAGTTACTAAATCTCTTCTGAAAATCAGTCTGATCTCTGTTTCATAACATTAAGATAGGCGGACGATCTTCTTGTGTTTGAAGAAGTGCTAAATTTCAAAAATCTGATTCGAAAAAGGAATCTTAGGAAAAAGTGAAATAAGTGAATTCGGTCATTGTAAATTAAAAAAATATATTTATGTAAAACTTAATGGAGATCAGTTGAAATTTAGCACTCGTTCAAAAACATAAACATATTTGTCTGTTTATTTTAAGATAAACAGAAATCAGTCAAATTTTGAGAAGAGATACCTCCTCCTCTCTCGATCTCAGATTTTTTTTCAAGGAAACCTTCCATCCGACTTTTTTTTTTTAATCATTGATATATTTTCAGAATACTTTCTGATAATAATAATTGTGATCATACCATTCTCGTATATTCAAGTTAAATAATTAAATTTCTTAAGGATGTACTGATGCTTGACCAACGGTTGTGAAAGGATATTTGGTCAGAATCACGCTGAACCTACAGGTATTCCCTAATTAAGGCGTTAGTTTTATAAAGCCTGGATGTGCCCTACCTGGATCGCTGATCTGCTGGTATAACAATATATACCATTTTCTACCTCGGATGAGTTACATTTTTGTTTTTAATACAGTCTTAAAATCTATAATGCATATTTGAATCACCACTGATGTGCGCTTTCTAAAACGTAGAGGAATCACAACTGATTACGTAACAAAGGTTAAACACGTATAAATTTGCTGTTTGTTTTTTCTTTTTTTTTAATTCTATACTATTTTTCGATCAGAATGGGGAAATATATAGATATTAATTAAAAAAATATTAGTGATAAATAAGAGTCGATAATATTATCAATGTGTATATAGCTCATACACAAGGATATTTCTGTTATTTGTTTTAATGATCGTAAAAAAATAATTTTTAATATCTGATTGAGATTATTTAAACCCTGTTTCAATTATTCACCATCAAGCATATTTTCAAAAATATCTTTCGTCCAAGATTCTTAGTTAAACAAAAGATAATTTTTTACTGTACGAAGAAGTCAAGAAACTTGATTTTGCGTTTGAAAAAAAGAAGTATTTATTTTTTCAAAAAATGTTTTGCGCTACACTTTAATCCACGCAAGTCTTTAATTATTCCCTGAATTTAACATTTGTAATTTTTATATAACTATATCCTTGAAAAAAAAAAAAAAAATAAGCATTAGCTAAATCTATGTAACTGGAGTATTTTTAAATTATTTAAAATAATACCATTGTGTGAAATTGAAAATTACCGATTTAGATAGTTTTAATTTATACATTTACATATTAACAAAAAAACTAATTAATTTTCAATATCTCGAATTTCACTTTTGTACTTCTTATTTTTATATTTGTTTTCGAGAAATAAAATTAGAAATAATAAATAAACAATATTTAAATGAGTACCACTACAACCTTTGAAGAGTATTGAGTAAAATAATTTCTTAAGGATGTACTGATGCTTGACCAACGATTATAAAAGGACATTTAGCCTGAGCCTAATTCATAAAGCCTGAGTGTGCCCTAGCTTACAACATATGGATCGCTGCTATGCTAATATAACCGTATAAAACATATTCTATCTCAAATGATTTACTTTTTTGTCTTTAATACAGTCTTAAAGTCTATAATGTATATTTGAATCACGACCGACGAGCCCTTTTTAAAATGCAGAGAAATGACTTATAACGCAAACGTATAAAAACCGTAAAAATTGGTGAATTTAAAAAATAAATAAATTAAATTAAATTCAAATATATGTAGTAGGCGATAATTAAGAAAATGAGAGGTGATGCACACTCAATCCTAAATTATTTAACACCCAAACCTGAATTATTACAAACTATTAATGGCCTAATATACGAAATAGGGATGAGTCTAATTAAAATTTCTATTATCGATTTTACCAAGTCTTAATAAACGAATACGTTTTCAGAATCAAGTCGATTCATAGATACCGATCTGTCCTTCCGCCATCTTAAAATCGTTAAATCCTGGAAGATTTGAAAAAAATAGTATCCTTAAGGACGAAAACTAATGTTTCGGGAAGGAGAGTGGCCAAGAATGTCCTTCGGCCGTCAAAAATCGTCAGACCCTGGCAGATCTGACATCAGTATCCTCCACTGGCTTAACTGGTTAAAAAGGCCCACAAAATTTGTTTAATCGGGCTTTTAAAAAAATCCTCCTCTAAAATCAATTCCTTCCACTGCAAGCCAAACAAAAAAAAAAAATTATATTCGTAATTGAAGGAATATATTCGACATATAAAATTTAAAATAGCTCTGTATTATTATACTTTTTTTGTTGTTCATACAGGGTTGTACAGGAGACGGATTATTGTACTATATTATTATATTACTGTACTATATATTATTGTACGGATTATTGTACTATATTATTTATTATATTACTGTACTATATATTATTGTACGGATTATTGTACTATATTATTTATTATATTACTGTACTATATATTATTGTACGGATTATTGTACTATATTATTTATATTTATATTACTGTACTATATATTATTACTGTACGGATTATTGTACTATATTATTTATTATATTACTGTACTATATATTATTGTACGGATTATTGTACTATATTATTTATTATATTACTGTACTATATATTATTGTACGAATTATTGTACTATATATTATTATTGCATTATTGGATTATTATACAGGGTGGTCCGGATTATTTTTTTTATATTTATTACAAATAGATACTGGTTTTCAAGACGTAATACACAATCAAAACAACATCTGAACGAATATCAATGTATCCTCCTGTTTTAGTAACATCTAAGTAATAAGTTAAGCCCTGAAACTTAGAAATATTCATCTTATTAAATAAGAATTTATATATATATATATATATATATATATATATATATATATATATATATATATATATATATATATATATATATATTATTTTTTTTTGTTTTTTTGTACATTTTTACAATTTTAATTTAATCATATATTACAAGTTGCAGATGAAAAATACTATTTATTTATTACACACGTTTTTTTTTTTAATTATTATTGTTTTTGATAGGTTAGTTTAGCCTTATCAGCTTTCATTTTTGTTACTGTCCTACCTCTATATTGATTCCAAAACTATATTTCCTTAATCTAAGCTTAACGCGAGAGATTTACAGTTTGATTTACAGTCTATATAAGTTCAGTGATAAATACATGCATGAAGGATAAACTAATAAAAGATTTTATACATGCTCATTTATATGTTTATTTTTATGCATGTAATAAAATGTAGAATATAATAGTAAACTGAATTCTTTTCAAAAAGGTGCGCCCGATTTTATGGAGCGAAATAGGTTCGTTCTATAAAGGGATCATGTAGCACTATAAAGTAGTATTTTTTCTCTTTTCCTTCCCCCTCGGAGAAATAGATTCGACTCGATTTTATATTCGCCTGGAACTGGGACCGTGAAGGGAAATAAAACAAACAAAACGGTGATCGTAAAGTCGGAATAAAATGGAACTTAAACGATAGTCGTTACCATCGATAAGAATGATATAAAGTCCCACGGGGTTATATCAGCTCTCCACTTTGATTTCGGGCCAATTTCAATTTAAGCTATACATAAAATTTTAACAGTTTAACGGCGAACTAAAGAAGGAAGATCTATCGGTATAAATTTGCTGTATTTTATATTATAAATTTGTTCAGAGCCATGGCATTAGATGTCTATAAAAAATAAAATATTGCCTCATCCTAATATTAACGTGGATTATGTTTGGAATAAGGAAACTGATGAAAAATTCTCTCGGAATATTTTTTTTTTTTAGCTCTATAATTAGTTGAAATTTACAGCTGCATACAAAATAAAAATACGTTTAGTAAATTTAAAGATAATTTCCATAATAACATGTAATTGCTTGGAAAGCAACAGCTCTTTAGTAAAAGGTTTTATTACACTTTTCTAAAAGATTCCGAGGCCATTTCCTTTTCAGACATATTGGTTATCGGCAACAGAATGGGAAGCCTGTTCAGAGACAAGAGACTTGGAGTGGTTAAGGATTTCGATGTGAAAAGATAGGTATCAGGTTTGGGCTAACAGAGGTAGTGAAGGGCCGTTCCGACTTAAAAGTGGAATGAGATTCTACGTTCCGTTCCAACATTTTCGTTCCACGACGGTTTGACTAACCTACAACATACTTGTGAATGGCCGTTCCGAGTTAAAAATGTGGAATGAGATTTTACGGTCTCTTCCACGTCAGGTTGACAAACCTACTACCTATATACCATGCCTTTTCGTTCCATTCCTTTTTGTGACTTCAAGTGTTAATCTCCTTCTTCTATTTTATAATTAAAAATGTTACAGCTACTATAATATTCAGGAGGTTTAAATAGCTAAGTACACTTATTAAAAAAATTATTACTTTAATAATAATTTTATTGAATCAAGATTTTTTTTTTGGGGGGGGGGGAATGTCAGCTCATGTATAGTGCACAATTTAGCGAGAATTTTCCAACTACATTGGTTCCGAGAAAAAATGAGTAATCAATTCTTGTGACAGCTCCATGAACTTTTGAACAAATAGCGAAAAAATCATTTAATTACATATGCAGTAGAACCTTTTGTGGTCCATTTCTCTGAATATGAAAGAAGAAACCGAGCTCTGTCGGTAGAATAGCAAATTTCAAAGAAAGTGATTTATTTGAAGATGCCCATGCGCGGGGTGGTGATGCGATGGAAAGAGAGCCGTCGGAACGATTATTTATGGGTGGAACGAAACCAGAGATGGGATGTAAACTCTATTACGCCGAGGGAACGAAATAAGAGATCTTCTGGCGTTATTTTTCGTTCCGAAAAACTTAGGTGATTGGGTTCGTTCCAAACCGATTCCAAGCTGGAACCAGTTCCTAAGTATCGTACCACCCAGAACGACTTATCACTAAACATAGGGGTGGAGCTTGGCTCAGAGGTAAAAAAGTCATGGCTAACAAAAGGTTTGAACCTGGCTGGTGTATGTGGGAATTAATATGAAGTAATAATTAAGGAACAAACCACCTTGTATTATGCAGCTTCAAAAAATAATTATTCGGAATAAAGAATCTTTAAATATAAATAAAATATGCTACAATTCGTTACAAAAAAAAAAAAAATATATATATATAGTTATATAGAAAACTATATGTTTTCTATGGTTTCTAAGGTCGTTTTATATTTTTGAAGCTTAAACAATACTTCATTTGTACTTATACTCCAAGTAGGGCAGGAGGACGGGGTATCTTACAGGTTGTCAAGCTATTCTAGCCAGATTATGAAGTTGGTGGTTCATTACGCGTGTACTTATCAGGGCTATGTAGTTGGCTAACCACACAATCTATTACATATTTAAAAAAAAAAGAAGAATATTATCAGATACTATTAAAAAGAACGGAAAAACAATTAAATACTAAAAAAATAATAATCAAATGGCCAGTTGAGGTCAACAGTTTAATAGGCGTTGAGGAAATGTAAAAACCTAAACTCGGAAACTGGGAAATTCAGTATTTCCTGAAATCGATTTTAATATTTTCCCAGCCTGCGTTACTGACGCATTCGGTTATTATCTCATGCCATTTGACCTTTACATTAGTATATCAGTG
Source organism: Euschistus heros (assembly GCA_003667255.2). Taxonomy (NCBI): domain Eukaryota; kingdom Metazoa; phylum Arthropoda; class Insecta; order Hemiptera; family Pentatomidae; genus Euschistus; species Euschistus heros. The sequence continues at coordinate 113,609 of RCWM02000158.1, read as the reverse complement.
AATATCTTGTTTATATTAAGATAAGAGCCTTTGCGAAAATTCACCAAGTCATGACATTGTTCGGATTTTCGATATACGCACCATTGCGAGGGTTGGAAACACGTAGAATACACCACAACTTTAATTATTTTTATGAAGAGTCATTATAAGCAAAGAGAATCATATTGGAATTTTCTGGATTACTAAACGCTATTAACTCTGAAACTAAAACATAATTTAAATTTTATTCTCCCTGACACTCCAATCCCATATCATAAACCTTCAAGAACAGTGTCGAAAATGGAGATTCAAATTAAATCCAAATAAATCCCATCAAATAACCTTTACCCTTCGTCGTAAACCTATGACTTCCTGTCCTACAGTATCTTTTAAAGATGTCCCACTAATCCCTGTTAAACAGAACCGCTACCTAGGACTACATCTGGACAAACGTCTTACTTGGAATCCACATACAAGGCTAAATTAACAAGAAACTGCTCGTCGTTTTCGACTACTTCAACATTTACTAGACAAACGTTCAAAGCTCCCAATTAATTACAAAATACTAATGACTGTGATTAGACCTATCTGGACGTACGGAGTTGAGCTTTAGGGCTTTACTTGGTGTATAATATATTTATATTGTATATAGAGTTGTAAATTTCAATTAAATGAAAAAAACATATATTATTACGATTATATTATAAGGATCCATGAAAAAAAGGAAAAAGGTTTTATATTGAAACGTTCTAATGTTTCCAATAATCTTTTTCCCATCGTTAAATACTGAATGGTTTCCTATTTTGGGATATTTAGTGGATCGTCCGGGGCATAAAAAGAGCTTAAAGAGTTTTGAAGAAATTTCTTTCAGTAGATTATTCTATCTAATCCATTTCATGGAGATATTGAGTTTTTTTTTTTACTCTGTTTAAACATTTATTCCTTGCCCTTGATTTTTTATAGTTGTTGAAAGTCCTCCTACGCTCTAACTATAAGTTATCCAAAAATTAACTATATTTTCTTAGAGTAATAACATTTTCTCTAGATAATCACGATTTAATATGTGGGTTCCATGCTCAGTAAAGGTACGTATTAAATTTGAACTGATACGTTATGCATATATAATCCACCAGGTCAATTTGAATAAAACAATTGTTTTTCCTTCTTTTTTTTTCAAATTTTTTTTATAAATTTACTAATTAATAATTTTAAATTCAAAACTATATCAAAGCTATTGAAAGAGGAATATTGCCAGACTCATTACTGCAAAAAAAAAAAAGATCAAGAAAAATTAAAAAATAAGATAATTATTCACTATTCTATAATCACCAATTAATCTAATCTACTAATTAATTGACTGCTTAGTAAAACTAAATCCGCATAACAAATTTATCATGAAATAACATGGCATTGTTAAGTAGCTTCCGTGATAGTTATAAAAAAAAAAAAACACTTACCATTTTACTCTAACCTTTAACCTTAGATACTGTAAATAAGCATCAATATATATATATATATATATATATATATATATATATATATATATATATATATATATTTTTTTTTTTTTTAATTGCTTTTTATATTTTTGGAAATATTAATCTGGTGGGTGGTAATAATAATAAACTCGAAATCATATGTTAAAATTTTTAAACGAGACAATTTTATTAATATATTCTGATTTTTAAAATTTATCCATCTAATCAATTCTCTTTCCTATCTATTTTAAATTGGAATGCTTATAAAAAAATAATATAATGAATTTAAAAAAATGACCAAATTTCAAATTACTAAGATATTAAATAGATTTGGCTGTGGAGCTATTGCAGTCTAAAAATTATAAAAATTTGTCTCTTCTGATAAATATGATCATTAATATCCTGGTTAATTGGCTTTTAGTCTTGGCAGTGTTGCCAACATTATGAGTAATTATGTTTATATTTAGTAATATTCTATTTTTTTCGCTAAATATGACACGTGTATCTTCTGACAGTGATATATATATATATATATATATATATATATATATATATATATATATATATATATATATATATATTAATTTCGTTCGTGATGCCTAACCACGAAAACTACTGGACCAATGGTAACACTACTGAACCCACCGACAACAAACTTTAACTACACCATCTTCATATTTCTAGGAAGGTTTACCAATATCAAAATTTAATGGTACAATGTTAAGTGGCCGAAACGAGGTTTGGAACACTGTCGTGTACTTTTATGGTTAGAAATTAAAATCCAGCTAGATGAAATTGATAAAATTGTTTCTGCCGAATCAAAATTATTACCAAATCAAGGTGTTGATCATTTGCTTATTTAATATTTTAGCTTAGTTGCAAGCACTAATAATGCATTTCGTTATCCAGAAGAGTTGTTTAATATTCCCTGTCCATATTGATTACCATGTTATGGATGGAAATATTATTGAATAAATAACGCTTATACATACAAACACACACACACACACACACACACACACACACACACATACGTGTGTGTGTGTATATATATAAATATATATATATAAACATTGGCTTACGAAATCACATATCATTAGAGATCAATTGTTCATTTCTTAATTTTCATATCCATTCTTTCCCATCAGATCATATGATATTTGACTCATTATTTTCAGTATAGTGCCCATATTTTTTTGGCGAATGCTAACCCCAGGTAAGTAAGTTTTGTTTGTTTATTTCGTTTTACGTCACTTTATGCTGCTATGGCTAATCGGACGATGCTACGGTGGGAGTCCTAAATTTTGCCTATCCAGGTTTAATTAGGATAGGGATCTTTAACGAGTACCTGACATCGCACAGGCTCGGGACCCCCATTTTACGTCCCTTCCGAAGGACGGCATAGCTGAGGATTTTTTACTCCCTTTAAAAAATCCTAAGGTCATCTGCCGGGCTGCGAACCCGCGATCTTGGGTTTAGTAGGTTGCTATGCTAACCACTACACCACAGGTGACCCCGGTAAGTAAGTTTTTCATACCTATCTATTATTTTAACATTCGCCCTTCCTCACAAACCAGTTTGACTCAACGTTGACGTTGATATGATCAAACCGTCTAAGCTTTCGTTGTATTTGAACGGCATCATCAACTTCGCCTGACCGAATTTGGAACGGTAAGAAACTCCATTTTGCGGCGGATTTATAGTAGCATTTAGAATATTTTTTGATGTTGGTTTCAATGTAGGAAAAAAAACAACTGTTATTTAATATTTTGTATTGCGTTAAGAATCGGAAAAAAAAAAACGTAAAGTTGCGTTGTGATTACTATTTTATAGCTGCAGGAATTTTTAATTATTATTAATAGATGATTTTGTTATAAAATAGGTATTGACAAACAACCGATATGTTGATATTACTATAAATTTTTTACCAATTTCGTGAGTCACTGTATATGTATATATATATATATATATATATATATATATATATATATATATATATATATGTATATATATATATGTATGTATTTTCAACTTGATTGAATTATTTTTTTTGGAATAAATTATTTTGGTAATCCGTGATGTAATTATAGTTATTTAATGAATATGTCTATATATTTATATCCAGGTAATACAAATCGCTGGGCTGAATCTGACAGGTGCCACAAGCGACGAGAGCTATAAACTATAAGTTTTAACGGCCCCTCGTCCAGTTTTATGGAGACACCGCTAGGAGCCACCTGTAGTGCGCTATGTGCGGCGGCGATGGGTTTATTAAGCCATCAAACTATAATAATAATAATATCCGAGGGCTATACGGACTTTTGTATCTGTTAAAAGCTCGTAAAACAGTTGCCACTAAATCAAGGAGATAATAGAGGAAGAGGAGGGGATCTGCATATTAAAGAGGAGATGGACCCGCCCTGGGAATAAATTTAGCCCCGTCCGGCAAACAGGGCTCCTAGTTTTAGCACTTTGTTTATTCAGAACAAAGCTGGTGTATAAGGTCCTATCGTTTGTAGTCCTCGCCACTTCCCCTCTATCTTTAATAATTCGGAATCGATTATATTAAAAAAAAAGAGAGTAAAGTTGTAGTATAAAGGTACTGCAGAGATCACGTTGACAGACCTAACAAACAAAGCCCTATGATGAAAATAATGATTTTTTTTCTTTTTTTACACATATATTTATCTACAACTTTCAATTAAAACTTGACAGTGAAATTGCTGTAAGAATTTAAATGGCTTGAAAGGCATAAGGGGGAGCAGAACCCAGTGGCACCTCCAGTCTTTATTTTAATTTTGTTTTAATCTAGGAGCTCTCTCATCCAGCTCCTTTTTAATCTTCTCTGTGTGTTGTCGGGAATATGTGTTGTGGCCATATCGTTTATTAGTGTATTAGGATGTCCATGTTATGGTTCGTGGAATCGTTTGTAGTAGGTTTGTATTTGTTCTTTAACTTTTGGTATGCGCAGGTCAGAATGTAAAGTTATGTTGCTTACGTACCACGGTGCTTTTGTGATTGTCCTGAATGTTTTTGCCTGGAATATTTGGAGTTTGTTAATTTATGTTTTTTTAGCTGTCCCGTATATCTGAGAAGCGTATGTCCAAATAGGTTTCAGTAAGTATGTATAAGTGTTAATTTTTTGTTTAAGTTGCAGAGTTGAACGTATGTAGAAGAGTGGATATAAAAGTCGTAGTCTTTGGTTAAGCGTTTTACTTGTTTTCTTTATATGTGGACCCCATGTCATTCTTCATTCAAAAATGAAATCCAAAATTCAGTTGTTTTTTTTTTAACGATAATTTGAATAATTTGCAACTAATATCACAATGCTTTTTTTTGTTTTGTTTTTTACATGATATGTCTTTTGGCTTAGGGTCCATACCTTTTTGGTGTAACGTTTTTTGCACATTCAAAATGTAACGTTTTAATACGTTCCAGCTCTGTTGGTATTGACGATAGTTCCCTTTTCAGAAATTTAATCCAAAAATTTCAGAACAAATCTGGTATATAAGATCCTATCGTTTGTGGTCCTCGCAACTTCCCGTCTATCTTTAATAATCCGGAATCTATTATATATAAAAAAATCATATATTTAGAGTAAAGTTGTAAAGGTACCGCAGACATGTTGACATACCCAACAACCCCAACAATGCTAATAATGAATAATGAAATCCAAAATTCAGTTTTTTGGAAACAATTATATGAATAAGAGTATGCGATTGGTCTGAGTTTAAGGTTTGTGAGTTTGGTTATTTAATTTATGTTAAAATGACTAATATTAAGAATGAATTTTATCCAATCATATTCTTCAACAATGGGTGTTTTCAATGGCGTGTTTTAAAATTACGTATTATCAATTGAATAAATCAATAAATTCACACTTGTTATATTTTTGAATTAAATCATGATTTGATAAAACAAAAAAACGGAAACTACCTTGACTTCTCTCAAGCTGGTCTGACTATTGGATTCGTTAGATTCAACCTTATATATCAAATCATTATTTACAAATATCGAATCATTACATACAATATTAAATCACCATTTACTAACATTTGATATAAGCAGTAAAATAATAGAATTCTTTGAAATGTCTGTTCTGTATGAAGCCCAAAATTACTTGTTCCACTAAAAGCTATTAAGCTGTACAGTATATTCCAGAGAGATGTAATTCATTGCTGTCCGTGTGTATACTCCATCCAGCTACAGTTCTGCTACAATGCTTATCCAAATTCGAAAAACGAATTTTTTTTTTTCACTTTATTGGCAACCATCCATTATTCATGATTCTTAATTTTGTATAAATTACCATTTTAAAAACCTATGGTAATATTTCATTTTACTATTTCATAATTTTTATCATTTTAATAATTCACTAATCAAAATTTTCATTTTTTGGAAGCCTCTTTCTAAAATAAGTTAAATGATTCCAGATATTTATCCTTCAAAATAAAGTTAATTTATTCTGGCTGTTAAGTTCAGATTTTGATGCTATCTTCTGAATTTCATTCATGAATATGAAATTCAAATCGTTAGAATGAATATTAATCGAATACCCCTCTTAAATCATTCATATGTTTTGTAATTTATTGTTTATTTTTTAAATATGTATATTATTTTTTATATACGTATCTCAATCTGACCCTTCTTTTTTTTTTTTTAAATTTAAAGTTTTTAATAATAATGGTCTTATGAAAATACCTCAGTGAAGGGCAACAGAGATAATAATGTATTTATTCATACCATTTAGAGAAATACATACACACAAACAAACAATTAATAATAATAAAATATAAAAATAAAACAAACAATCATCATGAAAATAAATATAATGTTTACTTACAATCATCAAAAATAAAATGAAATAATAAAAATTAATATAGAAAAAGTTATGATATAGTCATACTATATGTATAATACAAACACACTCAGCCTGAGGAACCCCGGATGAAGCCTATTTCCCACTTATTGGGAGTCAAAGCTAAACCCGAAGAGATCCCATCGCTGCTCTCTTAGCTGCATCACTGGAATATGCAGTGGAGGCTTTGTGGGAGCGCTATGGCCACAGATGCTCAGGACCTGAGTAAAGAAGCTGGTCATAACCAGGACTCCTACACAACTTCATATAACAAAATAACCTTTTTGGAAGGTTATAAGGATGGTTAAGACTGGATAGGGATTGAACCATAGTATTGGAATGATAGGATAGATTTTGATGGAATGAGATCAAGGACAAAAATTATTTTTAGGTTATTATATAGGGTTTTATTAGTAACACCATAAGGTGCGTTGACAATTATTTGGAGGAATTTGGATTGAAAAAGTTGAATGCGCTTGGTATTGGATTGTCTTGCTGTTCATCACAGTTCAAGTCCGTTTTGTATATGAGGAGTTTGTTATCAACTGGAAGATGAGAATACTTACCTAATATGGTCTATAAATAAAAAATAAATAATAATAATAAAAATCTAACAGTAAGTATATTAAAAAAGTGTTGTTCTTGTTAGTAATATTAAAGCCAGACTTCAACAAAATCGTCAAACTCGCACGGCTTGACGAAATCGATCACTTCGAGGCTTCGATTCATCAAATTATATTAATATGTCCGATAGCCTTCCAGTTGGAAATCTTTCTTGGTTTTAATACAAGATTTTATATTTATGTGATATATATGTCTTTGAAATTAAATGAAATGAATATCAAAATAAACTTTATGGTTTTTTTATGTTTCAGTGTACTTACCCACACATAATAATTTTTAAAATTAAAATGCTAATACTAAAATTATATATATATATATATATATATATATATATATATATATATATATATATATATATAAGACTTCTGGGTAATAAATAGTGTTAAGATAATCATTGTCTATTTGACAAATAGTTGTTATTTTTTATTTGCTCATTAAATATAGACTATGAAGACCCACTTTACAGATTTTTTTATTTTTATTTTTTTAAATTTTAATAATCGGTGTTTTTACTATCCGAGATGCCCCATTTCAGTTTTTAAATCCGGACATTCACAGCCATGAGAACATGTTTGATACCTTATAAAATGTAGAGATTTGTCTGTCGGTTGGGATTAATTCTTTGCTTATTATGGAGTATTTCTTTAACGTTCAGAATTTCTATTACATAAATAGTTTTAAGGTTGGCTTTCATAGTTCACACTCAAATTTCTACTCACCATACTATTCATCATTTATGTCCATTCTGCTAAAAATCTAAATATTAATAAAGGAACATAGAAACTTTTTAATACTGATACTATCAACACTACTTTATGCTGAAATATGGGGTCTTTGTTACCTTGGAGTAATAGAGAAAGGCCAAGTCAGATTTTTAAAGTCATTGCTTCAGTGACCATGATGTACGCCGAACCATATTACACGCCTAGAATGCGGGAAGTATCCACTCAGTGTTCAAGTGTTAAAAAAAAGTTGTCAACTACTGGACAAAATTGAACTTAATGGAAAAGGTTGCTTACCTAGGCAATGCTTTAATAGATTTCTTACTCTGGATGTATCTGAAGGAATGTCTGGCGAAGTCTATAATTGGGTGACCCAAGTAAAATCGATAGCGGTGGAGTTGGGCTGTCAAAACTTGCTTTCAAAAGTACTCTCCCAAGGACTGGCCAGGTTTAAATAAGACATCCTAAAGAAGATAAGGAACCATCAGTTTTCAGAGGATTTAAACAGAACTTTAAATTCTACCAACAAGGTATAGAGAAAAATGCAATTTCAATATAGCTATCCCGGAAGATTACATGCAGTTACAGACGAATTTTAAGAAAATCAGAGTTGTGAGTCATACAAGAATCTCAATTGGGGATTACCTAAAGTTGTTTATAAAGTACTCAACACTAATTATTAAATCCAGCTAAGCCAGCATGGCCTGTAGTAGTTTGGTGTCGGATCCCTTGAGCCATTTCCTTACTCATTGCATCAAATTTGAAGAGCAGAGAAACAAATTCTTAGGTAAATATATTTCTGAATCATGGACTACAAAGGAAATCTTGAATATAGATAGTATTCAAAAATTAAAAAGACTATAATATTTTGTTATATGTGCCATTGATTGAAAAACTAAACGTGTTTATGGGATTATCTTGGGGTTATGGGATTGTCTTATTATTTTCTTCTCTTAAGCATTAGGTCATTAGTTCTTTTAATCAATAATTAAAGGTAATAATAGCTAAATACGACTTGGTGGGAAACTGTAAATATGTATACCTTGCTATTGCATTGATCTTGTTATTAAGTTAATTATTTCCTTTTTAATGTAAAAGTGTCTAAACTATTTCTATATTTAAAATATGTTTGTAGTAATCTTATAATTTAGTCTTATTTGTACAAAGTACTAGCGGTGCTAGACAAAAAAGAATTGTTGTATTTCGTATGCTATTTGTACAAGTAATGTCTTTTGCAAATAAATACAAATATTGATTGATTATAATACTGATTCTACATGATACTAAGGTGATAACACTAAAATAATAAACTATGAATTATGAAATAATTATTAGTTGTAGTAAATATATTTTTTAAAGAATGGAAATGGAATGGTAATATATTTTTATTTTGAAGAGAAAAGATTTGCCAGGTTGGGATTCGAACCCAAGTCTCCACTTTCTAGCGTGGTGCCTTTTCTCTTCAAAAAATAAAAATATAATATAAAATAATAAACATTTTAAATACAGTCAGGTGTAAATTTAACAAACTAGAAAGCATTAACCAAAGATCAAAAATTATGAACTAAATCTATTGAAGTGAGAACATTTGGCCCTTAGTATCATTAGTACATACAGATATAATGTAGGTACAACGAATATTTTGCTTATATAAATGAAATATTTTTTTTAAGCAAACAAGTTTTAGCATACGACTTCCGGGGTCTTTTTATCCTATGATTGATCGGAATTTTTCCCCTGGGGTGTGAAAAATTCTCTATTGAAGAAAGTTCATATTAAACCGGGGTGAAGAGCACTTTTTCCCGTTTGATGGATGGGCTGGCTTAACGCATCATTAAGAAATTGCCGAAAGAAAACGGAGGTTTTCTTTTCCGTTGGCCTGATAGATTTTTCTTTTATTTTCTTATTTATTCGTTTTCAACGTCATGTTGGTTATCGACATCAGGGGTCGTTTGTTATTGGTTGTCGGAAAAATAACTGAGCTGTAGCTAGCAGTCAGTCGAAATGATTGATTGGCCGTTTCGGATGGACTATCAATAATCCACAATTGATGACAAACGTAATAATACTTTGAGGGTATCACTTTTTTTGTTTATTTTTTCCACCTCGTAAAAAAATCTAAGGTTTTGTTTTACCCCAGATATTTAGGGTTGACTAGGATTGGAGTATATTAGAGTTTAAGTCACTGAACTAGTGCCTTCAGGGCCCGAATTCGAATCCGACTGGAAGCAGAACATTTCTTTTCTTTTGCTTTTTTTTTTTTTAGCTATGGATAAACTGTTAGATTTAGATGCTCAAAACATCAACTCCTTTTATAATGTTCTGACTCAAAACAATATGTTGCGGATCAACATTTTATGATTTGACTTTGGATTTTGTATGGAATTCAGATCTCGCGAAACGGTGATTGTTGACTGTGAATAAAGAGTTAAATTGTAATATTTTATTTTATTTAATAGCATACTAATAATAATTTTTAAAAAATAACTGAATTTAAGACCATTTATGTGTTGAAATGGTACAGGTTTGATTTTCTTTTATTTGGCTGGTTCGTGTGTTGGTCTTTAGTAGGGGTGTAAATATTTAAAATAAGTATGAATTAAGTTTTAATTAGTATTATTTATAAATTATAAATAATAATAATAATTATAAATTTAATGTATTAAATTAGGAATTAAGTTATTAAGTATGAATTACGAAATGTAATAATTATAAATATAATATATAATATGTAAAGTATTTTTTCTTTACTTCGAAAATTTTTAATGAAACAAATGAAAAAAAAAAAATATCTTATATAACATAGAAAAAGCAGATGATTTTAGAGAGATAAAACTAATAAGACAAATCTGTTATACATACAATCACATTTTTTTTTTGATATGACAATATTTACAGTCAGGGCTCTCTCGCCTACAATTATCTTATATAACATAGAAAAAGCAGATGATTTTAGAATTTATCTACCCCTGATCAATGGTTTCTAAAATAACAACTAAGAAGACAAATCTATCTTAAAGTCCGGTTTTATATTAATAAAAAATAAAACTTTAGATAAAATATTTTTTATAAATCAAATGTTACCTAATTAGTTAATGTTTCCTATTCTATATAACTTAATATTAAATTAGGATCATATTTGTTGTGTGATGAAACTGTTATCGCAGATATTCTTGATAGGAATCTAAAACATACCGAGCAAGAAAGGTTAATCCTTTTTATACAATATTTGAAATCCCTCTAATCATATCTTAAACTAAACTTAATAAAATTTGTTTGATGATGATGATAATAATAAATAAAGGGTATGTAGAATTCGAAGGTTCGATGGCGATAACACACCTCCGTCCAACCCACTCCCTCAAAACCCAAATCCCTCAAGTCGGCCCTGACGCAATATGATGCATTAGAGCGATTTTGCGATGAACTACCGCACATCGAAGGATTTGATAATCAAAAGTACGATGTTTAAACATAAAAATATGGTAACGGTCGGGTTAAGAGGAGGCAACCCCTACGCTCGCCTTTTATCGATTCTTACCTTCTTCCGATTTATTTCGGTGTTTTAGTAGCTACTTTTCGAGGGGAAAGGTTATTCTCATTTATTTACGGAGAAAATTTAAATCCCTGTTCAAAGTAATATTAACTTCTGTTTACCTTATGATATAAATTTGAGAAATAAGAAAATAATGAAGTTGAAATAAGAAAATGTCAAAATATAAGACACTAAATCAATTTCGAATTAATTTTATATTTAATCAGAATCAATATAATGCTAAACCACCAGTAGTGTTAATTCTTCATAAACTCTGTGATGTGAGATTAGTGTAAATAACAAATTATAAATATTTAAAAGACAGAATCCTTAAGTATTTATTTCACATAACTCCTATTTATTAACATTTGTAGCTACATGTTTCGGAGAAAATGCTCCATCATCAGGCTTCTAAAATTTTTTAAAAATAAATTAATCTATAACATTACACCAATAGTTTTACAATTATATAATATGTTATTTACCTTATAATCTGTGATTATTTTCACATTGTCTATTCTCCATGTTATAAGAGATTATATAATATAAGACAGAATCATTGTTAAAAGTTATGATGTTAATATCTGCTATATTTTCTCAAGGGAATAAGAAAATATGAAACCTGCGATATACTTTCTCACATTTATTTTTAGATTGATATGTTTTATTGAAATAATGTCTCACTTTAGGGCTATAAGTATTATGGATGACAAAGAATGCATTCACAAAATATGCATACTGAAATTTTATCACTTAAATTGATACAACAAATAAAAATATATAAAACACCAAATCCATGTACAAATTAATGTTCTTAAGTTTTGTAACACTTTTAAGGTGTGGTTCCGCATGGAGCAGCCAGCCGCAGCAGCTGCGTCTGCCAGACGCAGCGGCTAGAAGCTGAGCACTGCTTCAGTTGGTTTTAATAGAAGTGTTGCAAGAGGGAGCAGCTGCGGCTGCAGCCAGAAATTTGAGAAGCTGGCTGCTGCGTTCGGACTGCTCTAGGGACCAGTCCAGACGCACTCCTTCGCGTCTGTAGTATGCTAACCCACATCACCAAAGTTTCTTGTACCATTTTAGACTTCTTTTTTTTTTTTTAATGTCATACCGATCTATATGGTATTTTTTTAAAACAATGCTTAAAATACATTACAGAATACAATTTTTAGGGTTTTGTTTATTTGTTTATTTTATTTCGTTTAACGTCACTTTATGCTGCTATGGCTAATCGGACGATGCTACGGTGGGAGTCCTAAATTTTGCCTATCCAGGTATAATTAGGATAGGGATCTTTAACGAGTACCTGACATCGTACAGGCTCGGGACCCCCATTTTACGTCCCTTCCGAAGGACGGCATAGCTAAGGATTTTTTACTCCCTTTAAAAAATCCTAAGGTCATCTGCCGGGCTGCGAACCCTATTTTTTAGGGTTTTGGTATATTTAATATACATTTATAAATAATTGGAAAAAACCTCAGGTTGAAATACCACAATTTATATATATACATATATATACACACACAAATTTATAATATATATATATATATATATATTATATATATATATATATAATATATATGGTATTTCAACCTGAAGTTTCATCCAATTATTTATAAATGTGAAAATTGTGTTCTGGAATGTATTTTAAGCATTGTTTTTCAAAAATACCATATAAAAAAAAAAAAAAAAAAGTCTAAAATGGTACAAGAAACTTTGGAACCAATATAGGGGTCATTCTCATAGCCTCAGCTAAAATTTTAAAAAAAATTATATTTTTAAAGTTGCTTAAATTTTTATTATTTTTGAGTTTTCTATTATAATATACCTTCTATTTATTGAATTCCCAGGTGGGGCCGATTTCTTTTTTCTATTTACCACTGTTTTGAAGCATTTTATAGAGCTTTTCATAGAAACGCTATTGACCGTTACTCTTTCTTTAAACATTTTTTTTTTCGTATTAAAAAATTATTAATGTCCTCAAATGGATAAAACTAAATAAATAAAATAATAAAATTTATTATTGATACATAAAAAAAAAAAAATTGTGATCAATTCTGGAAGAATTTTACAAAAAAAAACAGTTTAGTTGTTCAACTATTATATTGAATGAGATTTAATTTTTAATATTTCGTTTTAAGGCATAACTATTGTATATGTGCATGTCCATACCGATCCTCAACTGGTACGGTCGGTATGGACATGTACTTGTTACTATGTGAGGGAAATCACAGTTATCCTGAAGATGGAGCAATGTTCTCCGAAACTTTTTTTTTTTTTTTTTCTTTTTTTTTTTTTTTATTTCTTTTTTTTTTTTTTTTTTTTTTTTTTTTTTTTTTTTTTTTTTTTTTTTTCTTTTTTTTTTTTTTTTTTTTTTTTTTTTTTTTTTTTTTTTTTTTTTTTTTTTTTTTTTTTTTTTTTTTTTTTTTTTTTTTTTTTTTTTTTTTTTTTTTTTTTTTTTTTTTTTTTTTTTTTTGTTTTTTTTTTTTTTTTTTTTTTTTTTTTTTTTTTTTTTTTTTTTTTTTTTTTTTTTTTTTTTTTTTTTTTTTTTTTTCTACCTTACCTTTTCAGGCATACGGGATTTTGACGGCAGCGGTTTCAACATGTACTCCGAAACATGTTGAAGAAAATAAAAAATAAATAAGTGTTATGCCTTAAAAAGAAATATTAAGGTTTTGTTATTTTGAACCCCCCCCCCCCCCAAAAAAAAAAAAAAAAAAAAAAAAATTAAGTCAGTGATGTTTCTGCCTTATAAAAGTGTTGGTAAATAGGTATATAGCCCAAATATAAAATTTTACGATATCCGATTAAGATTAAGTCGTTTGTAAGTATGAATCCCCCCCCCCCCAAAAAAAAGAAACTTAAATTAATGATGTTTCACCCTTATGAAAGTGTTAGGAAATAGGTTTATAACTCTGATATAAAATTTGACGAAAATCGGTTGAGTTGTTTCGAAGTCCGATTCCGCTCCCCCTCAACCCCCCGCCAAAAAGGAACTCAATTCAGTGATGTTTCATACATATAAAAGTGTTGGTACATTAATATGTAACAATTTAAAATTAAAAAAAAAAAAAATTGGTGTGACGGTCGTGAGTGTGACGGTCGTGAGGAACCTCCCTTAAATTAATGTTAATTGCAACACCAAAACCTTACCTAAACGGCTAGTTTGACTAATCAGTTGTATACATCTACAAATAATCAAATATGGAGTCCAGGAGCTTTTAAAAAATACGAATCATTTTAAAAACGCGTGACGGTCGTGAGTATGAAAAAGTACGAGGAAGAAAACTTACCCTGTATTGATGCAAATCATAGAAAATACACCAAAAAATGTCTTCCAAACACATCACTTATGAAGATAACCTCACGAATTACTCTGTAGATAGCAATAATTAGCACTAGCTTATTCTTGTAGAGAATATTTAAATAACTATTTAGTGTGACGGTCGTGAGGCCAAACCGAGGGACAAAAAGAAAACGGAATTTTCAGTTTCCCTTTATAGTTTAAAAATGTTTAAAAGCATGTTAATTTAGTCTTCAATATATGGTCTCATACTCCAGAAAATAAAAACATAAGTTTTTGAAGTGGAAAGTTATTATGAGTTTATAAGCCTTTTTGTAGCTATAGAAAAATAACAAAAATATTTTTCGAAACTAGGCTGTATGCACCAACTTTAAGGGGTCGGTGTACGTTCAAATCCACCAAAGATACTGATTTGGAACTTTTATTTCCAGCTTAAGTCTAGCAGGACAGTGAAAAATCACTGCCATGAGAATGGCCCACATATAAATTTTCCCTTTGATGATTTCACAAAATATAGAAAGACAGTATAGAAAAAAAGACAAAAGAAAATAAAGAAAAGTCGCTGGAACCACAATTTTACTATTTTTTCAGACGATGTCTAAAGTTCCAGTATTTTACTGTAAATATTTTATTGACAACCCTATTTTCGTTAAATAATTTTCATTATGTAAGATAATAAAAGTGTAAGTTATCAATAATCTTACATGATAAAATTAAAATTTTTATTAATTTAAATTAAAATTTTATTCACAGTAAAAAACTTAAACTTTATACATCGTCTGAAAAAATAATTAAATTGTGGTTCCAGCACGTTTTCTTAACTCTCTTTCTATATTTTGTGAAATAATCACCATAAAACGAACTGATGAACTTCCAGCTGCCGCGTTTGGAAGCTACATGCGGAACCACCCTGAACGCTGCAGCTGCTGCGGCTGGCTGCTCCATGCGGAACCACACCTTAACACACTAGATAAGAGGGAATAAGAAAACATGAATTGATAAAACACTTAATCCTCATGTTGTTAACTTCTGTTTCACTTATTTACATTTAAGAAGACTAAATATCAATATAACACACTAAACAGCACAATCCAAGTTGAAACTGTAGAAGTGATTGTTTACATGTGAGGTTATAGGAAAGAGCTATCGATAAATGTAAACTCGAAGTGAAGCGTAAGGATCGAACTGGTCGGTGTAGCCGGGTCAAGCCAGTTTGCTGCCTCCTCTTAAGCCGACCGTTACCCAAAATATTCATAAGTATACGTGCACATGGCCGGACTCACAAAGACGAAACCAAATTGATCATGTTTTAGTACAATGGAGATGGCAAAAGAGCATAACTAACGTGAGAACATACCCTAAGGCAGAACGTGGGTCAGATAATGAACGTTAAGTACGTGAAGCGAAAGTACGTCAAAAGCTTATAAAAACTAGAATAATAAAAATAGTATTTCGTCCGATAAATTTAATCTAGAGTTATTGAAAGATCCGTTAATAAAAAGCGATTTTGCTTTAGAAGTTATATATATGTTCAGATTTTTAGGAGTTTCAGATGAAGAAAATGAGGATATCGACAAATTATGGTTAGATATCAGGAGCAATATTTAAGCAGTGGAGGATTCTTATCTAGGCCATATTGGAAATTAAAAAAAATGATTAAAAAAGTAAATCTCCTATAACCGATTAGAAATTTATTAACAACCAAGGATAACTGTTGACTGTAGTAGAACTTAAATAACTAAAGTGAAGAGCTTATTTTAAGTTAGACACTAAGTACTTAATACTTAGCGCCTAAGTACTTACTACTACCGTCAACTATTAAAGCATCGTTAGTGATTAACCCGCAATTAGTAAGCTATCATTAACGCTCTACAATTAGTGATTACTTTTAATGCCTGTAATTACTGCCTCTTTTGAAATATCCCTACCGTTGTCCTTTTTTAAATTTTTTTTTCTCTCTTAAGAGGAAAATGAGCAGTGGTACGCATCCGGTGCGCAATCAAAGCGTTAACAAACTCGCGGCGGAGGATAAAAGGAATAAAATCCTTTATAGCGGTCCTCAAACAGTGCCGCCAACACAACCGGATCATTGATCCTTTTAATCCTTTTAATTGGCACCTTCCGGTAAATATATTGGTAGCCCTGATCACAGCTTCCTTCTGCTCCTGGTCCATTGTCCGATATATTGCCTTGTATTCAGCTGCCGTTTGTATCTTTGTATTTGATATTTCGGGTTCTTTTCTGAATACAAATAGTACAATAAGCATCGCATACTGAAATCTTGAATTCGGATCATCTATATAAACTGAAAAATTTAAAAAAACATGTCACCTAAATTAGATAACATCCTTAATAAAAAAAAAATAAATAAATACTAAAAAACTGATTTTTATAAAATTTTCTATTTCTATCTTTTTCTTTATTAATTTTAAATTAATTACTATTATACTTATTATAATAAGTTATTTAGAAATTATATTATTTTAATAATAGCTATTAAATATATCTAATAATTAATTGATATTTTAAAATACATTTTATGTGTGTGATTATAAGGATTTTTTTATTACTAAAGCTTGGATTTTAATAATATCTTTATTAAAGGCAGATCTCATAAGAAGAGTTTTAAAAATCGAAGGCAATGAGCGGATAGAAGAATATAAAGGAAATTTAATTAGCATTAACTAGATACCTGAACCGTGCCTGTATTTTTAACATTAAAAAATAGTAGATAGGTGCGTTTTTGCAAACTTTTTTTTTTTTAATTTATTTTATTTTATTATTTTTTTTTATAAATCGACTGGGCTCAATGCTCTATATTTTCAACTAGAAAACACCTGCAATAATAGCTCGAATGTCAAACCATTAACAATCAAACTATGAAGGTTAAATCATTTATTTTTTTTACTTTAAATGTTAACATTCAATTCCTAAAAACAGTATCTTGTATTCTTTTCTACAGAACTGCTTCATTTAAATATTCCTTTTTTGCCCTTTTTATCACACTATAATATTCTCTCTCTCCCAAAATCTTCATCCTATAAACGTATTCAATGCTCCTCTACTCCAGTTTTTTTTTCTTATAAATATAAGTTGGTATATTTTAATATACTATACTATTGATTTATTTATTATATTTATTGGCTTATTTATTTATATATGGTATATTTATGATATATAATTATGTATTATAATATATGATTAAGGTATATTTATAATATATAATAAATTTTCTTATAATTATAAATATATGTTGGTCCTTTTAACTGATAATATTGTAAACAAACTTCAAACTTTGCTATAAGAGTGACATAGTTTAAAACCACTGCTACTCACTAATGAAAGGAAGTTATGTTAGGAAACTATGTTACTATTTAGTTGGGATATTTCTTAGTTAGCTTCTATTGTGAAATTTAACTAAAACTAACATTATTACAAATTCCAGAAATAATTTAAAAATACTTATTAAAATTCCGTGCTTAACTACTTGTTAAACTCGTTTAGTTGTGGAAATGTAATTTATTTCTTGCTAGTGACAAGAATAGAAAAATATGTTGCTATATATGTTCATTATAAATATAAATTATCGCTCCAAAAATCCATTATACTTACAAATCAATCCGGTAATTAATGTTATTATTAACGATAATATTATTATCATTTTTTTTTTAAATTATTTTATTAATAAAAAAAAAATTATAAATTTAGGGTGTTTGAAGCAAAATAAGTATTATATAAGTGTGTGGGTGTGTATTAGTTAAAGGTGGAAGCTTCCATTGGAAATTAGTATCCACTGACCATTTAGTAATTTCCGCATTATGTAAGTTCGAATGATAAGAGTTTTCTGACTTCAAAGGTAACACCTGTAAACATTAGTGTATCAACACCAAAAGCCAGTGTAGATCAAACGATCTACTGTTAGAAAGGACCAATCAATTGGATGGGGCATGTATCAAACAATTTCCTCATCTCTACTCCTCTCAAATTTTATATATATTTATGACTAGTTTTCTGGTTCCATTTCTGCTGATATAACAATGGTAACTAAACAATCATTGTAACAGATTTTCATATGTTTAGAAATAGCTGAACTAAGTAACTATTGTAGTATTGCATACACCTAAAAACATAAAAAATAAAAATAAAATAAATAAATAAATTATTAATTACATAACAAATATAATTATTTATACTATATATATACAGTTAATAAGGTTCTTGAAGTTCAGTCAATAAAATAACAACTTTTTTCAGCGACGTTTCGAGGCTACATTGTTCTCATAATCATGCCCTAGGGTTAAAAAAAAACAAAACAGGTTACAGTAAAACTATATAAGTTACACAAGCTATTTCAAAAATAAAGTTAGAAGCAATAAAAATATAAAAAAATATGCGTTAGAATATATAACTGCTTATAATTACAAAACATTCTAACGCATGTTTTTATACAGGTTTTTATACATGTTTTTAAACATAGTTTTTTAAAAAAAAAATATTGGGTGAAACTAGATCAAAAAATGTAGCAAAATGCCGCAGACCTCACCTTTCTATTCCAATCCGTTGCTGATATACGACAAATCAATGACTTTTTTGAGGAAACCACGTTATTTTCCATAAAAGCTGTAATATCTCCATTTTGTTCAAATATTTTTCAAATTTTGACCACATTTTCGGGTTTAGCATTATATTTTCTATAATAGCTGAGTACCTGTAACCTTGAATTTTACAAACTTGTTGTCTAAAGAACAGCTTGATCTTCACCTATTTAGGGAAGTTACAATGTCTTATATTACTTCAACGCTCATCGTTTTTCGAAAAAACTATCCACAAAACGTCAAATCTTTTTTACACTGAGATACTCACCCTGTATATTTATATTTTTGCTAAAGATATTTTTGAAATAGCTTGTGTGACTTCTATCATTTTATCGTAGCCTGTTTTTTTTTCACTGTAAGGTATGATAATGAGAACAATATTGTTTCGAAACGTCACCAAAATTTTATTTTTTATATTTTATTGTCTGAACCTCAAGAACCTTATGAAACATTTAGTAGTAACAATCAAGAAAATACATCCATTTATATATTTATATTTATATGTAAGATTATTATCGTTCCCAGTCAAGAACTCAATCCATGGCTGCTAATGAATTTATTAAACTTTTTTTTTTAAATTGAGCCTTAATTCAAAAAGTTACCATATTTAATTCATTTTCCATTTTTCCACTTGATAAGCATGTTCCGATGACATATTAAAAATATGACGATTTTTTTCTGAGAAACGAAACGTTTTTTTGCTCGTGATATGTTGAAAAATGTGCCGGCTAACTCTTGAAGTATTAAGTAAATCTGGAACAAAACTTATTAGTTATATTATTAAAAAAATAAATAAATAAAATAAACAGCCTCTCTATATACAAGAAAGAAAAAGAGGTATAATCATGTTAAATAAATTAGGATAATTGTAGAAACAAAAAAAGAGTATGAAAGAGAAAAAAATCCATGGTAAAAAGAGGAAACAAAAGCCCATGTTAGTGTGGTATTAATTAAAAGGGGCGTATTTTGCATATTTTCTTTTGAAGAATTTTACAGCCTTCTCACTCTATTGGAGCTCATAGATATTGATAGATAAATTTATTCTTAGTATGGTGTTCATCCTTCGGTTTGCAAGTAAATATCTCTCTATTTTTTTTTTATCTCTCCAATAAATATACATGTCTGATTGTTATTAGTTTTTATATTGTTAAGCTGATAGATACGTTGAATAGAAATAGTTAGATTGTAGGGCTGTAACTGCTTCCATCCAGGTTTTTCTTGTAGCAGTCAGAATGATAATTGACTGAAGCAGCAACGATATAATCCCACCGATCTACTATAGACGATATCTGCTACTAGATCGCCTATCCACTAGCTATTTCCATTTTACATCCGAATAACTTCCCAGGTAGTAAGACATTAACGGGCTTCGGGCTAATAAGACCTCAAGGAATATAATGTCCACCGGAGGCCCGGAGAGATAAAGAGGTTGAGGTTATGCAGGGCTGATATTATCGCTATGACTTAGAGCCAGCTCTAGCACTAAAGTCACCTTCTTACTGCACTTCTCTTCATCCCCGTTTCCTTATCGGGCAATGATGGTCTTCTAGAAGAAGGCCCTTATAATGAGACAAGAAGGACTTGGGTGTTCTTCGATTTCCCAAATAATTAAAGGATACTGGTCGTGTTTACGTTTATCTGACCAAATATTTAGGACATAGTTTGAAATTTCCTATATCAAAAAAAAGTATTGCATTTTGATTTTAGTTTGATTGATTACTATTAAAATTTATATAGTGAATTCATTTTTTTTCTTATGTTAACTTTTTAAATTCACAACTGGGTCATTCCATGTCAAATCAACCAATGCTACATAAGATTTGGACCTTGACCTCTCCGATTTCTATGATTTTTAGTACATTTGCAAGTGTATATCTCGAAAATGGTACAGAATATGAAAAATGTGTATACAATAAAGGTTACAGAGAATTTAGTTAGCTTTAATTTAGAAAATCGCCATGTTTTACATACGATGCACCGTTTTTGAGATATGAGCGCGAAACCAAAAAAAGGGACCTTCCACACCTCCCTCTTCATGTTCCTAGGCCGAAAACTCCAGGACTTTTAGTATGTTTACTTTCTAACTACCATGAACAAGTTTCCGAAGAAAAATCTTGGATTACAGAAAACGTATTCTATAATGCTTTACTGACTGGACTAACTGTTCATTAAAAAAACGGCAAAAACTTTTTTTTTTCAAGAACCCATCGGGCGAAAATGGGTTCTTGATAATTTCCATTCCAAAATTTTGCCTAAATTTAGTCAGTTATAGTATAAATCACATATATTTTTTTTTCGTAAAAATCGAAGGGTATATATTTTAGGAATTACGAAAACCGTTTTTGGACGTTTCGAAAAAATTCAAAATGAACTGAAAATGTATCAAGTGATATATCAAATAAAAGTTCATTTCAAATGGAAAAGAATACCGCAATTTTGAGCTCTCTAGGAGCAATAATTTTTTAATAGCATAATTTTGAATATACTGAGTGAGGTCCGAAAAAAGTAGTTTTTTGAATTTTTAAAAGCTTATAAAATAAAAAACGAAAATTCAGAAATTTACATTTACACTAGTCTTAGTAAGTACAGCTTCTATGCCAAAATCATAGAGATCGGAGAGGTTAAACCATTGATTGATTTGACATGAAATGACCCAACTGTTCAACGGTATACACCGTTGACCGCTGAGCTGGTCACTCAGCCTGATTATATGTATTAAAAATTAATAATGTGCAATCAGCTTATTTATGCATGAATTTTGTTTAGTGATTGTATATTCATCTATTAAACACATGGTAATTGGTAATTAAACGATGGTAGAACATCACCCATCAGTCAGCTAAAAAAATTATAAAAATATCGCGCGCACCATCACTATTGCAAACGGCTCCCTCAAATCCTCATTATTATAATTTTAAATATTAGAAAACTTTATTTTAAAATTCTGATCTGTAGTTTTATTGATAACTAGCGTCCCTATTCGCGGCTTCGCTTGCTTCATAAGTAGATAACTTTGATAATTTTAACTAATGACTAAAGGTTTATTTGTTCATCGATGAAAATCTTTGATTTTAAGTATGCTATTATTTCTTCAAATTATATTTTTCAGACTACTTCAACATTAACCAAACAAACGTTCAAAGCTCCCAATTAATTACAAAACTCATATACATGACTCTGATTAGACCTATTTGGACGTACGGAGTTGAGCTTTGGGACTCCACTAAACCATCCAATTCAATCCTTACAATCCAAAATCCTTCGTAAAATCCTCAATGCTCCTTACTTTGTCACCAATAAACTTATCCATAAAGATCTTAATGTTCCATATGTTGCTGATTTAGCCCACACCAGATACCTATCATTTCATAGTAAGCTCCACAATCACTCAAATCCGTCAGTTCCTCAGCTTGCTTCCCACTCCACTCCTGATAATCGCCCGAGGCGTCTGAAACGAAGATGGCCTAGAGACCTTCTAGTGTAGAATTTTTAATAAAGTGCTACTGATGAGTAGTTTTTTTCTAGTTTTAACTTGTTATTATAATCGTTGTCAATACATTTACTTGATGTATATATTCCGTACAGTTGTAAATTTCAATAAATGTATATATATATATATATATATATATATATATATATATATATATATATATATATATATATATATATATATATATATATATATATATATATATATATATATATATATAATATATTTTTACGCACATTATATTTTTAACCTGGTTAAAATTGCACTTATTAGGTGTTTGAAGATTAAATAAAAGCATTATTGGATATCAAATTTTTAATTTTAATTTATTAATTGGTAATCCAGATAGACAGATACTATTATGAAACTCGCGGTTAATGGACTGCATTAACAGTGCATACAACTAAAGGCCCATCAATCATATTTTTTCATACAATATCAAAAAACAAAGGATTGATAGGTTTTCTGGTAATAACTTTTGTTCGGCAGAATTAATTGATTTTTTTTCATTTGGTTGGATTTTTAACTTCTAACCAAAAAGTAAATGGCAGTGTGGCAAACAAACATTCACCACTAAACATTCAGCATTTAAAATTTTATTATTGCTACACCTTCCTGGAACGATGAAGGTGATGTAAACTATTGCGGAATGATGCTAATCATACATCGGTCGATTTAAAACTCCACTGGGATCCACATGTCGCACTATATATTTAGTAATGTAATTAAAAATGAGTAAATTTTACTATCAATTTTAAGCTCTTCAACGTGCAATAGCGCTCCTTATCTATCGGTAATTTTTTAAAATTTACTGTTATCGAAATATAATCGCTTGTCTAATAACAACTTAATTGAAAATCAGTATATTTTAATATTGCTATTAGACAGTTGGAAATACAGGGAAAAATGGCTGGTTCTTTTATATAATAGTATACATATTTAAATCGTAATTATGTTAATAGATAGATAGGGAAATACGGGTCCCTACCTAGGAGTATACATGCGTCAGTATATAATTTATTACATTTAGATATTTTCGAAAGATATTTGAAAGATATATTTTTTACTTCAAGTAATAATTTAATTTTCATATATTTTCTATATTAAACAGTTAATACGAATTTGTTAGTGTATACATTTTTCAAATTGGCATCCTATTATAATTTATTAAATAAATTATGTATTCACGTAGTAAGGATTTATATATTATCACTAAAAATACAAATTAAAATTTATTTCTATTGATATATCTCCAAAGAATGTTCTATATCAAAACGTCTCTGGCTATCTCATTTTTGGCTCAGAGGATTATAGGGAGTCAATACGATGCAAGTTATGATACAAGTGGATTTTTCTAAACATGGTGTTCATTATAAAAGTATAGGTGTCTGATTCGTGCCAATAGGCAACACATGAGTCATTAAAGTCATTAATTAGTTCGTTAGTGGCATAATGCCTACAAAGGAGAAAAGCAGTAACTCAAAAATTCTGAGATTTCAGATCGACTCGAAAATTTCACTACGGATCCAACGATATCAATAAGTCATTATCTCAGAATTTTTGAGACACTGCTTTTCTCCTTGGCAGGGCAACATAGTTTAGACCTTAAAGGATTTTACTAACAATTTAAGACTGGGGAGACTGGATGTGGTTGAAATTCACTGGTGTGGTGGGACCCCATAATTCTAGCCCAAAGCTCCGAAAATGCCTAATTAAGGTCATGAGGCTTTTGTAGAGTGTTCTGAGATTAGATGCTAAGGGCTGGATTATTCCTAATTGAGGAGCAGCTCGTAACTTCAGACCTAAAAAGAGAGTACATATGTTTAAATTTGCAGTTCCTTGAGGTGAGAGGTGAGGAGTTGAATATTGTAGGGGGTATAGGTTTGAGGAGGGTGAATCATCATAGCCCGAGGCGATGCATATTGTAGGGGCTGGATCCTTGATATCCGAAGATAAATAATAACACAATATCTGGTGTGAAGAACAGACAACCAGCTGTTCTGAAAATTCTCCCAACCTTTTAATCAATATCAGAATGCAACTCTAATTTAGAGGAAAATCTTAAAACGGGGATATTATCAAATGAATCCAAAATGCCTCTTGGTCTTGTTATAAGTATATTAAAATATCCTATTACTAATGTCCTACCACATATAATATTATTATTGTACTTGAAAGACAACAATTGCCTCTACAGCTTTAGTTGGCCTTGGCTTCACAAAGAATCGACAGCTATCCCTGTCACCCTTGGTCGTCGTCGACGTTGTCCAGCCTCCTCAGCCTGGGTCTCCCTTTCCACCTCTTTCCTCCTAGCCTTCCAAACATTATCTTTTTTTATAGTCGGTCTTAAAATATTCCCTCTTTGATCACAGAAACAATACTGAGCTCACTGAACAGCTCACTTGAGGTACGCATGATGGTATAGAAGGATCAATACAATTAGGATTGATGAATTAATTGCCACTTATATTAAGATAGAAGTTCTATTCAATCTCAATAGAAGTGGCGATTAATTCATCAATCCTAATTGCACTGAACAGCTGTTCTAGGTCAATATTTGATCTTATTCTCCAATGTCCGTTATTCACCCGACCGAAGATCTATCTATCTATCTTTTCTCTTCCAAATCCTTAGTATCCCCTCGTTAGATTACTTTAATATATTTATGTTTATTTTTTACGTTTTCATAATTGCAATAATTATTAATATTATTAAAAGCCTTCAATCAAACATCCGTCCAGAGGCGCTATACGCTGCAGAGTGCCTTGCAATGCATCGGAAGGGACTATTAGAGAGACTGGAAATGAAAGAAGGAAAATTCTAAGAAAAATCTTGGGCTCACTAAAAGAAAACGGGAAATACAGGAGACGGCTCGACTACGTGAAAAAAATTAATGACGCCATGAGAACATGGAGAATTACTATTTACTGCCATATAACAAGAATGAACCTAATGCGACTGACAGATAGGATTTTAACGTACTTTCTTTAAAAGAAAACTGAGGGAGCTTGGTTCACTGAAGTGGGCAAAGATTGTAAGGAAGTGGGAATTACTGGCACATGCTCCATGCCTCCACTAAGCAGAAGCTAACAGCACACCGATGTTTCTAAGAAAAGCCTTCCAACATGCAAGAAGTGGACTGAAGAATGGAAGCAACAGCATCGAGAACGAATGCGCAAGTTCTTGGTTGATTTGAAGCTCGATGCAGCAAGAATCAGTTGGACCTTAGCTGGCTGAATGTTAACCGAGATTCTGAGCAATATTTTTACATCCGTTGGTCAGTAAAAATTACATTTTTCCCTTGTTCATCTATCTTAAACCTTCAAGGATTGTAGCGGTTTTAAACTAAAATTCCTAGAAATGAAGAAAATAATAAATCACTTACTCAAGACATGTATTTAATAGCGTGCGATCAGCGTTAGGAAGTAAATCAAAATAACTCGATCGTATTTTTCTGAGTTAAAATTCAGTGCTTTAGCATTGTGGGCAAAACAATTAAAACTAAATAAACTTTGCTAACATACTTCCTAAAACAGTAATAAAATTTATTGTGCGTAACTGACTTAGGAGATAACGATATCAGCGGAGCAGTAGAAGTAGCCCGGCGTCATTTTGAGTTAACGCCTTGGAGAAGTTTTCGAGATAAAGCGATGAGATGTGTCAGGTCCGCTAGCCCTTCGGTCTAAATACAGCCCTTCCTTTTTCCACGGTCCTGCTAAAAACATTCTTCCAAATTTACTTCTTAAATTATTCTACGCTGGTAATAATTTGCTTCGTATCTGTACTTATCGATGGTTACCCTAAAAAAATGTCATTGAACTACATAGCAAACAACAGTTACTCAGGATGTAACATCTTTGTGATAACGGGAATATCTTTTTTCAGCATTCTAATAATTAATATTAATATAAATGTCATATTAAGACTATGAATATTTTTTCATATTTGCATACCTTCAAATCTGAGTATTCTCTGCCGAATTTTATACACTAAGGTGATTTTGTGATAAATTTAATTATTATTATTATTAGACACGATTTTGACCTAGAGTAGATCACGTAAAGCTCTTACGGTTCATCTCTCTTTACGACGTGTCCAAATGATCTTAATTTTCTCTCCATGCCCTTTCTTCCTATCTTTCAAAGTTGTTCCAATCTTCCTGATTCTGTTCTCTGGTTGTATTTCTTCTGGGTTTGATTTTGCATTTTCCAGGTATTTGTTCACTTGTATGCTCCATGCCATTACTTTGAGGCTTATTGTTGCATTTATTATCTGATGGGTCATCTGTTTGCGGGTAATCTGCGTATGTGTCCGTACAATTTCAGTCTGCGTTTCCAGATGTCCGCTTCGATGATTAAAAGCTTCTCAGTGGTTTTGTTATATTGGAGTCTGTAGCCATATTCTGTCTTTAACGGACCAATAATTTTTCGAATTATTTTACGTTCTGCTTCTTGATTACTGTTAAATATTGAAACGCTTTCATTCCTTCCAATATAAAATCTTCCAAACGACTTCAATAATTCACCTCAATCAATTAACGTGATCACGGTGCAAAGTTTAAGTTTCAAAGAAGGGAGAGCGTGTCAAAAAAACACTTAAAAACTGTCGACAAAACATCTTTTTTTACACAAACGGTGGGTCCCCGCGAAAAATTTCTAATATGGAAACTGTCGTTAAACTTTCGATCTGAGCAAAACACCAACAGAGCTATAGCTAAATTTATTTATAAAAATATAAATAAATAATAAATAATTTTGTTTTAATATAAATTTATTGTAATTTACAACTGTACAAAATATATACATCAAGTAAATGTGTTGATAACGATTACAATTACATGTAAAAACGAAAACAACTACTCCTCAGCAGCACTTCAATAAAAATTCTACACTAGAAGGTCCCTAGGCCATCTTCTTTTTAATACGCCTTGGAGGATTATCGGGAATGGTGTGGGAAGCGAGTTTGAAAATTAGAGGAATTGAGTGGTTATTAGGCTTACTATGACCAGAGGATAGGTATCAGGTTTGGGATTAATAAAAAAAAAAATAAATAAATAAAAAAATAATAATAATAAACTAAATAAACAATTTGGAATGATCCTGAAAAATGTAGATAAATGATACAATGATTAACGAAATAAAAATAAAATGGAATATAATATGGTTATAAAACACTTATAATCTATTATATACTATTACTGTAAAACCTCGATTATCCGAACCATTTGGTGCCAAGAGTGGTTCGGCTAAGCAAAACGTTTGGACAATCAAGGTTGAAAATTTGTACATAGCAGCAGAAAAAAAAACATCGGTCTGTTAAATGAAATTCGAAAAACTAGGAAAAATTCAATACATACATGTAAATTCTTCATCATTCATTACAATGTACCTTAACACTAAATATGTACATATTATGTTTCATCTACATAATTTCATACAAAGGGCATCATTTTTTTATTTCGGTTGGTTTGAAAAAATCTTCAATGTTCATCTGCTTCAACATTTTTCATTTTTTTTGTCAGTGCCGAGTTATTTTTTTTAGTTTAGCAGCTGATCTGCAGTTGTTTCTTCTTGCCTTTCAAGCCATTGAAATGTTACATCAATAGCGTTTATTACATCATCGTGGGTACCTCGGCGAGTTCGGATAATAAAGGGTTCGGATGATGGAGGTTCGGATAATCGAGGTTCTACTGTATATTCCATTTTATTTTTATTCTCTTTATCATTGTATAATTTGTCTACATATTTTCAGATCGTTTCTATTTGTTTATTATCCCTATTATTTATTATTATATTGTTTTGTTTTTTGATTATATATATATATTTTTTTTTTTTCCTTTCCTCTCTTTTTATTTCACTATTTGACCAATTTATGTTTTAGCCCTGATACCCTTCAATTATTTGTCCGAAACGTTAAGAAATCAAATAAAGTGTTTTTTTTTAATTTTCAATTATTGGCTAATTTTATTTTTTCTTGACTGAACCCACCCAACATCTTATTCAATATACCACAAGTACTTGTACAAGTAGGACAGTAAGTGTCAGGCTAGCTAATGGAGAAGGGGATGGGGAGAATTAGTCAGGAAATGAGAATGAGCCAAAAAAAAAAAAAAAAGCGAGAACCCAAAAAAAAAAACAACACCAAAAATATTGTTGAGCGCCACGTCGTTTATTAATGGTAAAACGAAGAAAACCTAAGATAAAAAAATATAAGAGACAAAATAAAATAAGATTAAATAAATCAATAAAATAGTCCCAAGAAAAAAATATTTTAAACTGTAAAATCTTCGAAGAAAGGTAAGGAAAACAATAGATTGTTTAACTCTTAAATATACTTCCACCAATTAATTGCGATAATTAATCAAAACCAAAAACCCATTATGTGTTGAAAACATAAAAATAAAATAAAATTATTTTATTAATAATTTTGTGATTCTCACCTCTGAATTCAAAATTCACCACCATGCAGTCAATCCTTAGAAATGACCCTTGACCATTTCCATAAATCTGAATGTATAATCATTAAATGGTAACACTTATTATTTTTATTATTTTTACTCAATAATCAAAATTATCTCTCCTTCAATGTTGGTCACCACTTTTCCTGGTTTTTGTTTTTAATTGATTTGAGACCAAGTTGCAAAAGGAAATTAAAAAAAAATAATAATAATAATTTTCAAACGGGAAGGAAAGAAAAAAAAAATAACACCAATTTTGTTAATAAGAAAATTGGACCATATTTATTACTGTTAACGAAAATTATTTTTTACATATTATGATTATCAAAATTCAATTTAACAAAATTTACAAATTAATTAAACAAACAATATCTAATATTGCTTTGTAAATAGGTGGTCCAAAAATATAAAATATTTGCGAGCTCGCTTTCAAAAAAAAATATTACAAAATAAACAAACAAACAAAAGTTAAACAATTTCTCTCTTTTAATACTAATTAACCAAATTCAGCAACCATTAAATAATTTATTGTTTGATTTATTCTGGTACCAGCACAAATAAACTTAAAATAAAATAAAACTTATCTGGGTGCACCCTTCGGCGTTAACGAGCGAGGTATTGGTATCAAGGGACGGCCACAATTTCTTCTTCTCCAATTTTGTTGTTGAGTCCACTTAGAGCTGTAGATGACGTTGACTCATAAATTTTCTTCGATGAATAAATCCCCTGTCGGGTAAGAATCCAAAATTCCAATATTTGGAGTCCAATTTCAAAGAAAGAAATGAAAATCCGGCCTTGCCGTTTAATGAGCGTCTGTCTCCTAACTCAACACAATCACTTCTCCCCGTTGAGACCTGTCTATCTTCTTTTGTTTTGGCTTTTGTTTTCGTTCCGTCGCCTATTATTATCACTCTTAATCCGTCGACGTATTTTATCAAACTATTAATTCTGGTCTATTTTACCATCACAATTCATTTACCTTAATAAAATTAACAATATTAATTATTTCTGTAATGAAAATTATTATTAAAAAAAAAATGGAAAAATTTATTGGCAAAAGAAATTTAAAATTTAATAATTCGTGGATAGGGGCATCACCAACATTGTTTTATTTAACATTCAGCTTTCACTATTCATCTTTTTTACTAAAGCAATTGAAAAAAAAGGAAAACTAACATGAAATCGAAATCAGAAAAAAAAAATAATGTTAAAAAAAATTAACATTAAAAAAAATTAACGTTAAAAAAAATTAACGTTAAAACTTGACTTACAAACTCCTCCTATAAACTTTTTTTTTTTTTTTTTTTTTTTTTTTTTTCCCACCTTTATCGAAGTGTAACACCAGTTCACCCATTTATTCAATATAATTCGCTTATAAAATTAATAATATTAATATCGAAATTGTTCTTAGTATTTAAGAAAAAATAAATGATAAATAGCCCTATCATGTCCTCCAAAATAAATATAATTTACTTTTTAAATATCCTCACCACTTACGCTGATGACACATGTGTGTTATGAGTAAACAATGATCCCTTCATTGCCTACCAAACACTCCAATCCCATATCCTAACCCTTTAAGAATGGTGTCAAAAATGGGGAATCAAAATAAATCCAAAAAAATCTCACCAAATAACCTTTACCCTTCTTCGTAAATCCACGACTTCCTGTCCTACAGTATCCTTTAATGATATTCCACTAATCCCTGTTGAACAGATCCGCTCCCTATGACTCCACTTGGACAAACGTCTTACTTAGAATCCACATAAAAGACTAAAACGACAAGAAGCTGCCCGTCGTTACAGACTACTTCAACATTTGCTAGACAAACGTTCAAAGCTCCCAATTAATTACAAATACTAATGACTGTGATAAGACCTATCTGGACGTACGGAGTTGAACTTTAGGGCTCCACTAAACCATCCAATTCATCTCGTATCCAATCCTTACAATCCAAAATCCTTCGAAAAATCCTGAATGCACCTTACTTTGTCACGAATAAACTTATCCATAAAGATCTTAATGTTCCATATGTTGCAGATTTAGCCTAAACCAGATATCTTTCCTTTCACAGTAAGCTCCATAACCACTCAAATCCCCTAATTTCTTCACTTGCTTCCCACACCATTTCTGATAATCCTTCGAGGCGTCTGAAAAGAAGAGGGCCAAGAGACCTTCTAGTGTAGATTTTTTATTAAAGTGCTACTGATGAGTAGTTCTTTTCAAGTTTTGTCACACGTTATTGTAACGGTTAACAGCACATTTACTCGATGTATTAATTGCGTGCAGTTGTAAATTTCAATAAATTGTTTAAAAAAAAAAAAAAAAACTTTTTAAATAAATCATAGAAAACGTTTAATATTAAAACAAAAATCTTATGGTGTTAAATAATAGAAGTAGTGAAGACATTATGAGGGATAATGGGAGCCAACAAGTAGCACGGACGACCCCTACACAGCCGTTGGCCAGCTCCCAGAAGCCTTATTTCACGGGACTCGAACCCAGACCTCTACATTAGCTCCTTGGCATATTTACGACCTCTGTATTAGGCCATTACATCCTTCCGCTCCCCTGGAAATATTATATATCTCTTATTTATACCTTCTCTAATTGTTAGGTATTTGTTTAATGGCTCTGGTTTTACTGCGTGTTCCAGCTTCGTTTCGGATGTTTCCACTGCCTTTTAAGCTAATTAAATTTGTTCTATATATTTTTTTTTTCATATATATAAAAAATAATTGTGAGTGTCATGGAGTTGTTAATGACTCTACTAGATTCCTTCGAATTCAAATTCGTTAGTAGACCCGTCACGTATTTCTAATAAGTGTATTTTAGTCGATTTCCTTTTGGTTTTTAATGGAAATTAATAAATCAGTAAAAAACGTCTTGTGGTTTTAAATTTTCTTCCGAAACGCATGTTAACAACATATTATAGCTATTAATATTTAGTATTTTAAAAATCAAATTATGTTAGATGTCATACAAATTAAAGAGGATCATAGATTTTAAATTAAATAAAAATGCATTTAATACATTATTCGATTGTAATGATGTAAAAAATCCTCTCCAAAACATTTTTAAAAAGCTTTTTACTGATTGTAATTAATTTAAGATTTACTTAATGAATAGAAACAAGTAAAAAACGACTGTAATATGACTGTGAATTTTCTTCAAAAAATATAATAACATTTTCAGTTAAAAAAATATCATAATAATAAAAATTATAGTTTGAAAAACTAGGAAAACACTTTTATAGCAAACCTAACTAAAAGGCTAAATGTGGTGAACAATTTGCAAGAGTCAGACATTTTAATTTTTTGAGTTCAAGGATTAAAGCTAATATTCGCGTACTTTTCGTGATTTATTTGCATTTTTAACACAGGTTATCCAAACTCAATAACGATTTTTGTTTTTTTTACATATCTGAGAGTAGGAATGGGCAAATTTTAGTGATCCTATCTTCACAAAATATAAAAATCAACAACTTTTAGTATATAAAGTATTTTTTGATCGAAGCTGCCAATTCTTCGTTATAGACTCTCAAACGTAACCGAAACGAACTTCTTAAAGTTAGAAAAATATGTCGATGTTTGACTATTGTCTTTACGTGCACAATTCAATGAACTTTAATTTTGTAAAAAAAATATTTTTCGATTGAAAGCATTTTTTTATGTTTGTTTTTTTTCCAAAATCTGAAAAATGTGCAAGAAATTTGTTTTTTTTTGTCCCTTAAGCATTTTCCCCTTTTCAAATTTAGTTTCATTTTTGATATTTTATTATCTGGACCATATAAAAACGTAATACCTACTACTTAACCTTTTGCAAGGCAGACCCCCCATTTCGGGGGTAATTTCACTGGACTAAGTGAGAACATTAGAACAAAGTTATGCCATTATTGTATTGTCATTGGTCCTGGAAACGTGTGCAAATTTTTAAGTTGATCAGATTGCTGGATATTGGTGAAAATTACGATAAAAGATTCCGTTACATACAGGTGAAGTTATTAAAAGCGTATTAAAAATAGAAATAAGGGATCAACCCCTTCCCGTCGAATGGTTTTACTAAATTGGTGCAAATAAATAATTATAAATCTAAGTATCGATATCGACCGCCACGGTTCTATGTTTTAAAACCGTTAAATCCTGGAATATTTCAAAATTGTATCCTTAAGGACGAAAACTAATATATATGTATATATATGGCCCAAAGATGGTCTTCCGCCATCTTAAAATAGTATCCTTAAGGAAAAAAAAACTAATAAAATCGTTAAATCTTGAAAATAAAAAAGGATGTCCTTCGGCCTCCGAAAATCGTCAGATCCTGGCAGATCTGAAAAATAGTATTCTTCGGAGCGTTTAAAATATCTATATTTATATTTATTTTTAAATTCTAATTTTGTTTATTTTGGTGACATTCTCCACATCAAATAGTAAATAAATACTGCTTAAGTAGTAGTATTTTTATTTTTTATAGTAGAACCTCACTTACTTGACCCCTAAGGGACCAAAACGTAAGGCGGAACTGCCAAAAGGTCTGATTAACTGGAGATTTCAATGAAACATGTTTTTTATAGTTAAACGTGTAGAGGAAAAAAATGACTAATTGGATTTTTTCGTTCCCATTGGAAACAAATTCAAAATGGACCTATTGGAAATGATCTGTCTGGTAATTTGAACAAAGATCTGGATCGGTTTTTTAACAGTTTTATTACATCTAATGATTCATAAATTATTATTAAATAAGTATAGCTTATTAAATAAGCTTACTTTAGTACATATAATTCATGCAATATAGTGCTGATGTGTTGAAAATTTGGTATGTTTTAGAACTGAAGATGAACGCTTAGCATTCGAAACTAGTTTTCTTATAAACTAATTCCAATAGAAATAGCAATTAATTTATCAATCCTAATTATATTGATCATTCTTTAAAATATCCTGTAGTGATAAATCATTATGTCGTTGATAAAGCTTTATGTTTGCTTACCCAAATTCACAACTTGACTTATTAAAATAATAGGGAAAATGATTGACATTCACATTCACTACAATGAAGTTAAAATATGTCATTATTATCTTCTATCAAGACAAGTTTCATAAAAAGGTTTATAAGATATTCTTTTTATCTATCACCTGACAAATAGGCTTATGTGGCATCGCTACAGACAACGCTTGAGTTATTGCCCAAGTTTCATACAAGTTGGCGTCCACTTTCTTACACAACTTATCTCGTGTATGGATTGCGTTCTGTTTAGAAAACACAGAGCTAAAATGTATTTTGTTACAATTTATACCTCGTTGTATTTGGTTGTTTTGTCAGCAAGCTTTGTATGATTTAAAAGTTTTAATATATAGTTAACAAGCCAACTAGGTAATCAATGCTGGACCAAGATTATAAAAGATCTACTATTTCCACGCTCCAATTATTAGGAATGGTGACCAAAGCTATGTATGCCTTCGTTATAAACGGTAGTTGACTGATTGTTGAAAAACATTCTGACTTATGAAAAGTACTTTCAGAAATAAATGTTCTCTGTATCGTCCACTCATTACCATATCTTTTGTTGCCAGGACCCTTTAGGGGGATATGGAGGTCATTAGTCTCTCCGACATGAGAAGTGCTGCACTTCCTCCCAGCATTACTCAACCTCTCCATATATACATAAGATAACATTGCCAGAATTCGGAGCGGGCGATATCCTCATTTCTTGGAGAAATGCCTTTTTTTTCCGAAAGACTGGCTAGGATCCAGACAATAGATTTTGAAATAATAAAGAGCGAGACTTTATTGTGACAGACCGTTATGAAGGGACAATAATAATAAGCTGAGATAGCGGCGATAAACAGCCAGGGTCCAAGTAAATCTCCTCAATTCCGCCGTACGTCGGCTATTCTTGCCGAGGCTGATGGACTGTTATCTGGAAATTGGTTTATGGCAGCCGTTCAGCAGTTGGAGCTATTTCAGAGGCCGTTACCGGTGCCTTATGGATCAACATGTCTTCAGAAATATTTTAATCATCATCACCATCATCATTATTGGCCTCAGTATGTCATTGCAGAGATATGGAATTCCTGTATTTTGATTTGTCGTCAGCAGCGATACTGCCAGTTTCTCTCATTGCTTCATTCTTTGAAAGGCCGATTTGAAGAAGTTGTGTTATTATATTTTTGGATAATTTATTTTATTTTTTCTATGTGTTTTTTAAAAAAATAAACAAATCATCTATTTGACTATCTTCTACGTATGATAACGTTTTAATTTATAACTATCGCACCTGTTCTGAACAAAAAATAAATAATCTTATTTTTGAAAATATCGCCTGCTTGGGGGTAAAAGTCACTAAGCGTAATGTTTTCTGAATTCGACAAAAAGTCATTGTGTTCTAATATTATCATTTTCCTTAAGTGTAGAAAGTCTCCAACTGAATAGAACTGCTATATGTGAACATTAAAGAATGAAAAAATTATTTGTATAACTATCTGAAAAATTTGTAATGAGCATATTTCTGTTTGAATATTGAAACGGAAAAAAATTGATTTTATTACTTAAGGACTTTTACCTATTAGCAGACTATATAATAAAAAAATAATATTAAAACTATCACTGAAAGTAGAAGAACACCTTTTTTTGAATGTCTATTGCCTAGTAACGCTAAGTAAAATATAGGTACATAAGGTCTGATAAAGTGTAGGTTTAAAATAGAACAACTGATCTATCTATTATTGATATTTTTTAAACTAGCGGGACTAGCCTATAGGTCTAGAGAGAAGGATAGTTGAGGTAGGTATCGCAACTAAGCCCCCACGATTTCTTAAGATGATCTTTTAGAACGATGATTATTTTATTAATTCCTTTATCTTTTTTTTTTTAATGTTTCTTTGCGCTTCCTCCAGTACTCCTTCCTTCCCTCTGACGTTTCGTTTCTTGTATCCTCCGATACTGCAGTACCTCTTCTAGCTTTAGGTCGTTCTTGAAATCTTTTATTTTCATATTTTAACAATTTTCTTAATAGTACAGTGTTCTTTATTATATTCTGTAATGTTAAATTAATTAAAATCAAGTTGAACCAGCTAAATTCTGTTTTTGTAAAAGTCGAATACTTGCTTAGTGAGTCTATTTTCATTCTTTCTAAATATGTGACTGTAAAAACTCATTTATCTTTTCTTTTTTTTTTTTTTTAAGCTGTTCAACTTTCTTGCACAGACTTTTATTTGAAATTAACTACAATCCATTATTTCTAAATTTTGGTCTTTATAAATTTATTTTGTGGCTGTTCAATATTTGAGTTGTTTTAATAGACTATATTTGAGATGTCTTAATTGCATCGAGGTTGTCGACGTCCTTCGATTTACTAATTTTAAACAGTTCTGTGATTTTCATTAAGCTTCCAGAATATCGTCATCCAGGAAGTAAGTTCTGCCAAGAATCCCCTGTCTTCAAGGCTGAAGTCTCGTTCCCAAAATCTGGATATTTTTTAAATCATTGTAAAACGGTTTAAAACTCACGCTTTTGCGGACTCTCAATTTATGAATGTTTCTGGTTCTTTAGGCTTTGTTCAGACATAGTTTGAACTTATAAAACGAAATCGTAAGAAAATCTGGTGTTAACTTTTGAGTAAATACTTAATTATTTCCAAGTAGTGAAAATTCAAAATGGTGAAAAAACCTAACTTCTCCCTGACTGGGGAAAATAATAGATCATGGATATGTCTATCTGCTCTATATACATAAACCGATTATTTTATAAAGGGATATTTAAAAGACAACAAAAAATTTATTTATTTATCCTGCATTATTTCCCAGACAACCCGAAATTATATGTCTGGTATTTATACCATTATTAATAATATTATAATATACTTTTAGAAATAAATCTATACACTCCTCCATCGCCGAAACATATTTCACTGAATAATTAGCATACACTTTAAGCTAAGGAACCCTTGTATAATCTACGAAGGTACTGTTCCCACGCTAATTTGATAATGATGTCCTTAAAAAATATAGAGAGAGGTAAAAGATTAATGGGATACTAATTTAAAAGTCGTTACCCTAGCGCATAAATAAATATATAATGTCCCTTCTTGTAGGGCTCCTAGCGCAACTTGGGAGATTAAGAACTTGCTGAAGGCTCAATTTATCATTTCCCAGCTGAGGCCTACTCCCCTCAGGACTTCAAAAGCTTCCCTACTTCTTGTCACTTGGTTTCCTTTTGCAATTCAAAATATTTTTCCCACAGTAAAAAAAAAAAAAAGTACTTGAGATAAAATTGTTGACTGTTTCACAAAGACTTTTCAAGTAACGTTTTAAAAAGTTTTTAGAGGCCTTTTAAGAGTGTGATATTTTATAACATAAAATAAATTCACCTTCTATGTCTTTTGAAATAAGTTGACAAGTTCGCATTACTTGAGCTGAATTGATTCATTATGACAATATCTTAAAATTATGTATTGACTAACATCCCTCGACGCTTCTTCGCCAGCTCTTTTAAATAAAAAACTTAAAAATTGTAACTAATAATTGAAGTTATATTTTTCTATAAATACAAATCTTCTATTAAAGTATGCAATTTAGAATTATTTTTTAAATGTTATTTTCACGCACAGCTGTCATTTGTAACCTGGGTACGAAGATCTCGTAAAATCGTAATTGAACATCTAATTTTTAATTTTAATGTACGAGTTGGTTATCCAGATGGACATAGACTATCAGGAATCGCATACCGATAACCGACTACATTACCAGTGCTTACAATAAAATCCCATGGATCACATTTTACAATGTAATATCAACATTGTCCATTCAAAATTATTATTAATTAACCTTCCTAAAACTATGAAGATGATGTAGTTAAAATATGGTACAGATGAGTTGAATACTTTAACCATTGTACTAGGGTTGGGCGATAGTCGATAGTTAGCACTATCGATAGGCCGATACTATCGCTTGAGAACTATCGATTCTTATCGATAGTTGCTTCCTTTTTTTTTCACAGCTATTCAATAAAGAATTTCAACTAATTTTATTTTATTCAATTATCTACTTACTATCTGAATTTGCAGGACTATAAATTATAAGATTATATCATAAAGATGAGAGAAAAAAACTAATTTATTTGAATTTTAAAAAAGTATTTATAATATACATGGTTACAATAATAATGAAAAAATCAAATCTTCAGAAAAGAAAAATAACGAAATAGTTAATTTCAAGAGTCAAGTGTGCTCCTTGAGCCACATATTTCCCGAAAGAAAAACTAGCATTTCTGTTTTCCTTTGGCTTGATCTTTGAGAGAACCCTTGAGCCCTAGCTCTAGTTTAATTCAAAATTCAATTTTAAAAGAACTAGACACTGGACAGAGACAGATTAACACAATTCCGAGTTTCAAAACTTGAGGGTAAAACAGATCTATCGATAGTCGGCAATATCGATAGAGACTATCGAGAGGCATGACCTATCGATATATCGATAGTAACTATCGACTATCGCCCAACCCTACATTGTACACTCTATTATGGAATGGTAGCAACCACACATCGGTCGATAGTTGGTAGATCGGTTAGTTTATACTATTTTTAGACGCCAAGGAGTGTTATCGGGAATAGAGTGAAAAGCAAAATGGGAGACTAGTGCATTTGTGTGGATATGTAGCTTTTCTTAAGATAGGTTTCTTGTGTCGATTAGACCTTGCATTATAAGGAATAGATACGGAAAGAATTGGAAGGTTTAGTGGAGTTCCAAAGCTCAAATCTGTTTGTCCAAATGGGTTCAGTTACTTTCATGTAAATAAGTCTTTTGTAATTAAGGGAACTTTGAACATTTTTTGTGAATGTTAGGGTAGTCGAAAACAAAGAGCTGTTTGTTATATTCATAATATTAAGTTTTAATCAGTAGTAGTTTATAAAGATGGGACATCCTCCTCTCTGCTTACAAAAAGCTTTTAAGTGAAGTAGTGCATTCAATGTCCCCAACTCCGAGTTTGAGTTCTTGTGTTAAGAACATTAATTTTATGGCAGCCGTAAATCGACTTGGGGTCGGGAGACCCTCCTAGGGTATACCTTGCCTCTATAATGTAGGTACCCTTTTAGAGGTAAAAATCATTCACAACCATGCCTGAAACTAGCTTTACCTAAGATCTGAACTTCTTTCATTTATCTCAATCTATCGGCAGAAAGAAACAGTTTTATTTTCTAATATTTAATCTTTAAAATCATCGCACCTGTCCATCCGTGCTGTAACATATTTTGCCTCTTTAATCAACACCTTCCTCAACGTTTACTCCTATCGACGTTCTTCCAACCCAAAATTTCTATTGAGTAAACGAGAGCTCGATTAAATTGTCAGAATTTATTTATTTTTAGTACTGAACTGTGAAACAAATTTAAATGAAGATTTTCGGATACAGAGTATTTTTTAAATCCCATAATAAATATAAATTTAATACATATTTATATTAAAATGCTGCTTTTTCCATTAATCCTAATTTATGGACAGTGGTTGAGCCCAGATGTGTATGCTTCCATCAACAGTAGCTTTTGCGGATGCCATTCGTCACACTAAATCAATGCCTACCATTGTTCCAACCCAGATCCGAATCCTCATTGAGGATAACTGATGGCAGATATTACTGTACATTTCCATTGGAAGGTTAGGGATTGGTATGGATGTTACTAAAGATAACATTAAGTTAAGATCTAAAAAAAAATACGAGATTAAATTATCCAGAATACCATGTGAGATAAAAATATTAATCTCAACTTTGAGTACCTGGAATCCGGAATACTAGAATATTTTTGTTTTTTTATCCGATAATGGAAGACAGCATCCGGAAAAACATGTATTACTTCAATTTTGTTTTCTTTTTTTTCCCTGTTAAGGAGGAGCGAAGGATTAAATTTATTCATTTAGTTTCAATCCATTGAATCTCTATCTAGTTCTCATTCCTAGGCTCATGCCTGCTCCATTTTCCAAAACATTTTAACAGAGAAACCCTTTTAAATTAACTCTAATATAAACAATAACTATTAAAGGCAAGTAAGAGTACAATGGACCGCTACACAATAACCCTATTTATATTTGAAATGAACAGCATTGACTGCTCCATATTCACTAAATTATGCACCACTTGATAAGAATAGGAATAAGCAGTAAAATGCAATAATAGAAAAAGAATAGATAATTTTTTTTTTTTTTTATAAATCAATTTATTGAAATTTACAACTGTACAAAATTTATACATCAAGTAAATGTGCTGTTAATTATTACAATAACGTGACAAAACTTGAAAACAACTACTCATCAGTAGCACTTCAGTAAAATAAAAAAAAAAATTCACAAAAATATCTCTGGGCCATCTTCTTTTCAGACGCCTCGGAGGATTATCGGGGAGAAACTAGGGGATTTGAGTGGGTATGGAGCTTACTATGAAATGATTGGTATCTGGTTTGGGCTAAATCAGCAACATATGGAACATTAAGATCTTTTTGGATAAGTTTATTAGCGACAAAGTAAGGAGCATTGAGGATTTTTCGAAGGATTTTGGATTGTAATGAATTGGATGGTTTAGTAGAGCCCCAAAGTTCAACTCCGTACGTCCATATAGGTCTAATCACTGTCAAGTAAATGAGTCTTTTGTAATTAATTGAGAGCTTTGAACAGATGAATATTAAAATGTATATTAGCAAACATTATTAATAGTTTTAGTATTTTTTAGTAACCATTCCTTATTCCTATAACCATACCCAATTCCAATACATTCCACAATATTGGAGCAATTTAATTGTTAAAAAAGCGATAAATATTTGTTGTGCAGTGAAGTTTGATAATTGAAAGGTGGCGAATACCATGCAAAGATTAGGTGCTATATAGAGTTATTAATAATACAATATACTTATATTCAATTAAATTATTAAATATTTGGTTTAACATGTGGATGCCAGTGGAATTTGGAAATAGAAATTAGCATTCCGCAATATAGTTCAGATTCGTAAAACTACTTAACCAATCTATATAATCTTGATAGCTTTAGGAAGGTTTAGAAATAGTACAGTTGTAATTTAAATGTACAAAGTTGAATTTCAGAAACGAGGTAACTGTTTACGAACTAAGCTTCGTTACTTCGAAAAAAAAAAAAATTCTCTCGACAATATATCATACAGCATTAAAAATACTATTTGGATTCGCTAAATTATGTTCCCGAGTTATTGCTAATCTAAGAATAGTTTCAAATAATAAACATTCATTATTCTAATTACATAGAAAATTACAAAACATCAGAATTCGATATAAATCCTTTATTTGTTAATTTAAAAATGTAAGAAGAAATCAAATGAATGTTAATACCCACCTAAAAAAAGCAAAAGCGTAACGGCTTTTTGTAACTAATAGTTCAAAAAGTAGACTAAGAGGCAACAGAAAAAAATAAGGGAAGGTAGATTTTTTTTTTATTATTATTACCTAGAGTTTATTATTTACTTTTTGAAACTGGTCATTGAATATATGTTGTAACAATAGAAGTGGTGCTAAATTCATTAAATCATATCATAAATTATGAAGGATAGGTAACTCAATTGTTCTAACATGCGTTACTTAACTGATTAAATATATAAATCAAATATATCATTTTTCTAGCTATACCCGCGTTCGTTGCTAAGCGCTTAACAAAATCTTGAATATGTGGAAAAAATGCCGCCTCACGTGGAGCATTCATTATATCTCTTACCGGTACAAAGCCTATAAAGGACACACACTCATACATTGATTTATATATATTTATTTATTTGTTAACTTTTCTGATAAAACTTATTTGTTTTTGGTTCCATATCACTCGTATTTATATGGAACCTTGAGAATGGAGGTACTAAAAATTGATTAATTAATTATATTAAATTTTTGCTCATTTTGATTACGCGTTCATAGTTAATGAGTATAATTTTTATTTATGCTCACTTATAGTAAGCGTAATAGCACCTCCATGTGATTCAAAATATTTTTGGTGCATTTATGAGAAAAGATATTCACTCCAACACATCTCCTCGTATAAGGTCAGAACTGCCGTAAATCAAATGGGTGTTGGAGTCATTAAAACATTCCACTGGGCCTGGTAGCCGTCGTGAATTCGGAATGAGATCAAAAGAGGGGGAATCATCGAGGAATTATAATTCTGCAGACATTGATGACCCCTGGTAGGGTGGAAGATCGCTCCTTAGATGGCACCACGGGATCCGCTGTCAAATCCGATAGGACTCTGGTTCTCTCTCCTTTCAACCGCGAGTTGGGAAAAAACTCAGCTCTACTGTCAAGAAAATCACCTTGATTGGCATCACTTCTGCCGCCAAGTTCCCGTTATTGCGGAAAATATATTTCTATAGAAGGAAGCTCGTGGGATAATGATCTGAAGAAACCGCCTAAGGCTGGGGAGCAATTTAGAGAATATGTGTAGTTGCCAGCGACTTATAAGTATTATATAGTATACTTCATATATATATATATATATATATATATATATATATATATATATATAGATAGAGAGAGAGAGAGAGAGAGAGAGAGAGAGAGAATTGTTATGATAGCTAGGGTTTTATTACGTATTGTATTAATATTAATTAACTTTCCAATGCCACCAATTTATTGATGTTTATTTCGATTAAACTTATTGGATTCTAACTATCGTGTAAAGTTTAATAATGAATATACTTTTATTAACACAATGGTTCTAGTATCTGAATATATTGTTCCAAAGCATTTGATTCGGTCTCACGCAGGCTACTTTGCCAATGGCTTATCGATCTTGATTGCACGGAGCAATTATACTCGATCTTAAAATCATTTCTCAGCAAGATACAATTAGTAGTTCATGTTTCTAAACACATTTCTGATCCGATTTTTCTCGAATACGGAGTACCACAAGGTGCGGTATTATCTCCAGTCCTTATCTGCATTTATACTGCGAAAATATTTGTAACCCAATACCTGAACGCAACTGTTATGGCGTTTGCAGACGATATTGCTATCACAAGAAGCAGCTTAAACGCAAACAAGGCCTTAAAACATTCAGCAAAAGTATGCCAGAAAATAGCGAGGAGCTCATACAGTTAAACATTGATGTGAACCCAGATAAAACAAAATATATCATATTTTCTTTTCAAAAAGGCAAAAAGAAACTTCCAACCAATTGAAGGCTTAAGGTCAAGTGGGATGATATATATATATATATATATACCAGTGCCCTAGTGTCCGAGCTGGCAAGCACTTGCTGCACGAGGCGGTTGGCTTACTGGTCTCGATAATCGGGGTGCCAAATTTATTCTGAA
Organism: Euschistus heros; assembly: GCA_003667255.2. Lineage (NCBI taxonomy): Eukaryota > Metazoa > Arthropoda > Insecta > Hemiptera > Pentatomidae > Euschistus > Euschistus heros. Next base: position 70,259 of record RCWM02000158.1, on the reverse strand, counting down.
GAGGATCCCATTTGAGTAAGGGATCGAAACGTCAATAAAGCAAATATTGATTAAAATAGCATAGGAACTATTACCCGATTGTACATAAAATAGTTGTGGAAGAAATTTCTTATGGTCGACAAAATAAAATTTGTGAGAGATAATTTAACTCTTATTACTGTATGGTTTATCAAATACCTCTCAAATATAAAATGATTTTTTTTTTTTTTCCCGATTTGCTTTGTAATATATTTACCTAAATATGTTGTTTCTTGTTTTAGGTATGAACAAACATCAGAATTGTTCTTTCGCCAACCATAGAATTAGTATGTAAGTAGATGAATAATTAATAATTATAAGTCTTATAGTTAGTACCAAAGTTAATAGATATAAATGTAATTGAACTTTCGACTTCTTCAAGACAATCACCGATTCACAAAAAAAATCAATATCTATAAATTTATTTTTTTAGGTTTCTGTTTGTGATTTTTAATCAATAATTAATAAGTCATTACTAGGTATTATTAGCTAAGGCAAATATGAGGAATCAATTATTTAAAACCGGATGACGAGTCGTGACTGAGATGGTGGGTTGATCGTGGGCCAGGAACCACGTAGCTTATGAATCGCCTCGAATCCATTAGCCACTCCTGGGCTAGGCGATATCATGAGGAGGTTTTCGTTTTCAGGTTCGTCAGGAATCCCGTTTCATTACGGCTAAGTCAGGAGCTGAAGATTATACTCGAAGATAATCCTCATTCGTGAAACTCAATCGGAACCGCTTCTATCTGAAACGGATCCTTTTAATTAGAGAGACACTTAAACCAGCTTGATAATGTAGCCTTATACAGCGTTACTTAAAATAACTTGAATATTGTAACATTTTTTGGATACTAAAGACAAATTACTTGAAAAAAAAAAATTAAATAAATTTTTCATCCAAACCGATTCAAACATTGGCAAAATTAGTTAATTTTTATTTGTAACTTAGTCGCAACCGATTTAAAATTGTGTCAATGTGGTATGAAGCAGTGTATAGTGTTGTATTTTTGCGTACAAGGATATTATTACGTTAGGGTGTTCTGGGAAGTCTGATAGGAACAGGCTGAAAAGAGTTGGGGATAGGCAGGAACCTTGTGGGACACCGGCAGGAAGGTACTTTGGAAGAGAAAGAGTTTATTTGTGTATAAAATTGTCCATTGGAGAGAAATGAATGAATAATATGAATTAAGTGAGAGGGAAATTTGCATACTATCAGTTTGTGAATATGGTACCTTAAGATCTTTATAGATAAGGTAATGAAAACGACGGGCTGTTCCTTATCGTTTTAGTCTAATAAAAACTCCCTGTCAAAAGTATCGCAACACTAAAATATTTGAATTTTATTTTATTTTATTATTTGAACGTATTTTTTTTTTTCATAGTAAAGGAAGATTCTGGACTCTGTAATAAACATTCCTAAAACCAGACATAAACAATTTTTATTAAAATAAATAACAATATTTTTTCCAATACACAAAAAAGTTAGAAAAATTTCTTTTTAAAATTATCATTTTTTACAATTTTAACTTTTAAATTTTTAATAAGATATATTGCCCCCTCTGGCTTGATTGACTGCTTCCACTAGTCTTGGCATACTTAAAAATAACGAAACGAATGACAAACATGGACTGAAAGGAATTTGAAAAAAACAGCTCTAAAATTCCATCATTTGTTATTAACAGGAAAAACATCGATGTGCCTAATCCTTAATGTTTCACGTTTAATAAATAATATTAATATGAATATAAACCAAGTATGGATTAAGGTAAAAACCAGAAAAATCTCGAGAATTATAGGTGTTGCAATACTTTTGACAGGGAGTTTATTAAAAATATGAAATCTGGAATAAAGCTATATTTATGCCCAAGGACTTTGGTAACGACCTAGTCAATTTCAAACATGATTAAAGTAAGTATAGAGATTTGCATTGGTTGGACAGCCCAAACTTGAAAATTTGTGTTTTTTTACTTATTTAAGTTTTTTAAAAATTTATTTAGCTATAGAAATTTGTTTAAAAATTATAAACTAGTCTTTGTTTACAAAATGCTGTTAGAGATTCGAATAATATCAAATTGTTGATTCAATTTATTCATAGTAAATCGTCATCATTCCTGGGATGAGTCCGTCCCGTCTAACACGCAGTATCGTTGGCAATATCTCATCACATGTCTCGTAACGATATTTGGATTACTTATTTTACATTTCTTGAGTGAGCCTAGACATTAACTATTTAGGATATGAGCCGACGTGGAATTTCTACATTACTCTGTTTTCTTTTTTTGGAAAGTACTCAAAGTCGTTCCGATCTCATCTGGATCAGAACTGATTCCGAGGATCCACTAAAAGAATGGCATGTAATTAGAACATATACACGTGTTCTTTAGAAGTCGTTATCTTGTTCCTTGAAATAACTGACCTATAAGGGACCTTGTTTCTTTTCATGTTATCTCTTCTAATTTAAATTCCTTGAGCGCCAGGGTTTTTTTTATAGTGTGAAAAACAAAGGGTGGAATATGTTCTTATTGTGGTTTTTCCTACTTCCCTTCAGCCGTGGTTCCTCATTTACAACTACTGTATTAATTGCATAGGCCGACACTATAAATCTCTTTTATTACTGAAAGGTCCCCTTTAATATTTAGGTCAGCTAGTATCTAGTCACACTGCAGTCCAAAAGTTTGGACACAACTTCGAAAAAACAAAACAAATATTACGGTAACAAAAACAGTTAATTTTATACAATTGTGTATAATGCAAATTAATTAAAAGTAATAACATTTTACAGCAAATTGTAAAGTTGGTATCTTTTTTTAAAATTTATTTATTTATTTTTTTTTAATTTATTGAAATTTACAACTGTACAAATATATACATCTAGCAAATGTGTTAATAACCATTACAATAACACGTCAAAACTTGAAAAGAACTACTCATCAATAGCACTTCAATAGAAATTCTACACTAGAAGATCTCTAGGCGATCTTCTTTTGAGGATTATCGGGAATGGAGTGGGAAGCAAGTTGAGAAGCTAGTGGATTTGAGTGGTTATGGAGCTTACTATGGAAAGATGGGTATCTGGTGTGGGCTAAATCAGATACTTATGGAACATTAAGATCTTTATGTTAAGTTTATTGGTGACAAAGTAAGGAGCACTGAGGATTTTTCGAAGGATTTTGGATTGTGAGGATTGGATACGAGATGAATTGGATGATTTAGTAGAGCCCAAAAGCTCAACTCCGTACGTCCAAATTGGTCTTATCAAAGTCATGTATTCTTTTGTTAATAATTGGGGGCTTTGAAAAGGTAATATCTAAACCGCTTTTTCATAAAAAAAATCCCACCTTTCATTTTCAATACAATTTTGTCCAGTCTGGGCATTCTGTTATAAAGGATTATGTTTAATATTTATAGTAGTTTAAAAGATTATACTTTATCGATCTCAGATCCATTTTCTTCGACTACTCGGGTGTATGCATGCATTTGGAATTTTCTCAGTAATATAATTATTTTTAAAAAAATGATGGGCAAATTATTGATATGGAAATTTCTTTTGGCTGGGAATCGACAGTTTCCTTGTGTATTGTTTTTTTGAAATTCAAAAATTGGAACTTTTTTCACACTCAAAAATGTTACATTTGGCACGCTTTAGCTCTGTAGCTTCGAAAATTTGATTTTCGATTGACCTGATCAGTAATGAAATGGAGAATATCTTTTGTTATTAAAATTTGTTACTAGGACCTACTGTTTCGGAGCAATATTGGTTTGAATGGAAAATGTCACATTCGAAACCCCTTTTTACCTCTCCGCTTTGTTTATTTTGAATTATTATAAATTGTTAATTTAATTTAATTCTTAATTTAAGTAATTTGATCCTTGTAATTCAACAATATTATATAACAGATTGTCATATCCATGATCCATCGTATTTCCAAGTCTGGGAGATATTGATTTCTTTTTTTCATGTGTACAATGTCTTATATGACTTTTATCTTGTAAAAGAAAGAAAACCTTATTATAAAGAAAAAGGTTGTTGTTAAATAAAATTTAATTAAATGTGAGGAAGTGTATCTAAGCTATTAGCCTCAAGTTTAGTTCACCTTTTGGGCTCCACTGTAAAGTATAACATTTGTTAAATTTTTCCGTGCCTCAAATTGGATTATTGAAAAATAGCTTATTGCTCAAAACGTAATAATATTAACCCTTATTCTGGCATGAAGTTAAATTTTTGTAAGTTCCTTAAATTAAATAACTAACTGATAGCACCTGTTGATAGACTTCAAACAGCTACACAATGCTATAGCCCATTTACTCATATTACCCTGAGAAGGGGGGGAAAGTGGGAAATGCCTGTAGTAAATCTGCCAGATTTTAAAAACTTGCTAAAGTCAAGGTGTCATATTGTCGAATATGTAAAACTAACGAATACGAAAAATCGCTTTTTTTTTTCGTTTGTTCACCGATGTATTCTACAATGCCTAATGGTGAAATTTCGAATCTGATCGGTAATTTGAAGAACGAAATCAATAATGTAATTATTTCGACTTTGTAGCATTTTACCACAAGGTAGGCCTTGTGGAAGACGGTGGTAAACGAACGAAATAAAAAAATGTGTTTTTTTCTCATATGTTAGCTTTACATAGTGGCGACGATATGTAATACTTTGCAAGGATAAGAATGAAGAAAATTAAAAAAAAAACTATAAATTATTATCAGTTGTGTTTGTATGAACATGTCATCCTATGAACTTCTTTGTCCAGACCATAAAGTAATGCTATGTATCAAACCTTTAGGGTTTAATTTAATAAGCGTAATATTCGCGTGTTGCGTAATAGGGTGGCTGGCCCCTTCATAGCCTCTTGCGGTTGGTCCAGCAGTTCACACCATTTGTTGGTGTGCCATATTTCTCTACCTGCCTATCCCTTACCAGGTGATATTCGGGGTAAACACGGTATTTTGAGTTTTTCTAAATCGAAGAATCTCGGAAGTCGGTGGGCGTGTCTCCAAGTACAAGGGGCGGAGTCTGGTTGTCACAAAGGGCAGGAAAAATAATTTCAAAATCAGTTTGAGTCGATGAGTCGAGCAGTCGAGGAGCTGTATTTGAGAGAGTCTAGGAGATGTCTGGTCTGGTCCCTTCTGAGCTAGTTCCTGGATCCTTCGGAGCTTGGGAGTTCCCGGCTTACCACCATGAACCCACAACATACGTAGCATCGCCCTCGTATTCAAGATAAGTTTAGGCTGAGTTCCTTATGTTAAAGTTAAGATACAAGATTGAGAATGATTCCTCTTCCTAACTGTAATTTTTATATGTCAACCCATAATGGAATATATATTGTTTTAGTTCAACTGTCATTTATTCACCATTTGCATGCCACTCATTAATTAATATATTTGGTTTACCCTTATTTATAATTAACATACATAATTATCGACCCCACGATCACCTTCTGGAGAAGATTCAATTAAATTAATTAAAGATTTAAAATACATATTTATCATTTGTCAGGAGATTAAGTCCTGACTGGCATCCCTATAATTAGATTAATGCTGATCCGGACTCAAACAGAGACAGACATAGCAGTAAAATCGTAATATTATAAAAAATTTTTAAAGGGATTTTACAAATGTTTTTGTAGTCCCTTTTTAACTTTATAATTAATCAAATTTTACCTTTAAATAGTATCATTCAAGAAATATAATTAAAAATAACTATTTTTCTATAAGGTAATCTAGGTTATAGCTACAACTATTTAATGGAATGCTATGAAATAAGAACTGACAGGCTGATTGGACTGGAACTAAGAATGAAACCGAGTATGAATTCAGTGTTACATCGGAGAGATATACGACCTCATAAATCTTGGAAGCTCCGTGCGGGTTCCTTTACAAGGCCTACAAGAGCGGAAAATACATTATTTATTTATCAGTGAAGGATACATATTAGCAAACTGCACTTGAGAAGGGAATTTAAAACAGGATTAAATAATAATTTAGTGTATCCAAAGGTTCAATGACGGAGAATGTGTTTCAACAATGTTTAGAAAAAGTGGTTGCTTTTTCACTTTGTTCTTACTTCATTAATAAGTATGTAATTATTAAATACTTATCACTCACAAATTGGAGAAGAAGTTTTTTTTTATTTGTAAAACAAGCAAAAATTAAATTTAAAAAATATTTTATTTGGATTAATAAAAAAATTGTTGTATCAATAAAGCAGCTAGAACAATCATATAAGGTTTAGGGGAAGATGCGGTACCTGGGGACAATTTTCACTTATACATTTTTCTAATTTTTGGAGCTTTATTTATGCGAGTGGTTATTGTACCATTAGATAAGAAATTTAATGGGCTATCAAACCCTGGTATATTTATTTTGAAAAGTAATTTTATTTGTACAGAAAATAATTTTTTATAACTTACTGATTAGTGTCCATAGGTACCTTCCCCCTTTGTACCTGCGGACACTAGTGGTTATACCAATAAACATTCAGCTCTCATAGGTGTATAGGTATAATTGAAATGATATTTAGAGAAACACATCAGCAATACTTTTTTATAAAATTTATTAAACAAAATAGAATATTTAAAGAAGAAAAGTCTCTCAGCAGAAGTTAAGTTACCCACTTGCTTCGATCCTTTTGCAGCAAACACCTTTGGAGTGACGTGAACCCCGTTTCATTCACGTTACCTGGCTGTGTCCAGAATTCCCCTTTCCCAATGCACCAATGTACATAGTGTTTATTAAATGACGTTGCCCTTGAAAGACTGGTGGCTTCAAGTTTTCTCAGATTCAGCTGAGGGAATCAAAGTCTAAAACCTTTTAGCCAACCTTTACGAGCCAGTTTTTCTGTTTTCAAATTTTCTGGACAAGAAATAAAATTTTGCCAGAAAAATTGAAAGGCTAAACTAGAGAGTGGTGAGGCGGTAATTTAGAGATGCGCTTTGTAGAATGTAATATAACAACTGCTTTTCCTGCTTTGCACTGAAGACCAGATGGACATCGTATTTTGGTTTGTAAGTAAAAATGTCTTCACATGATGATTTGTGGTGTTTTGGTCTTACGAACAGGCCAGATTTCGAAATACCATACATATCTGCTGCAGCACGGATGGATCTTCTTTTGTTAAGCACATCTTCCACAGCATTCTTAAATGCAGTGGTATTGGGATGCGGCCTCTTCTTTTGATATTTCGATTGTGACGTGTTTAACTCTCACTCTCTCTCTCTCTCTCTCTCTCTCTCTCTCTCTCTCTCTCTCTCTCTCTCTCTCTCTCTCTCTCTCTCTCTCTCTCTCTCTCTCTCTCTCTCTCTCTCTCTCTCACTCTCTCTTTATACATCTATTTCTCTATTTATATTTCTACTTCTCTCGCTCATTCTCTGTCCTCTATGACTTTCTTCGAAACTTACTGTTATAAGTACAGTGACAACTTAATGTCTTGAAATCCACTTCTCCTTTCGAATAGGATTCTTGGGGGCATTTAGGCTGAGCTATCAGCTATGGAATATCAAAATTTTCAAAAGATAGGTTAAAGTCAAGTTTTTTTATTGGTGTAAATCAGCGATCTTTATATAAATCTTGAAAAAAAAAGTTAGTAATCCTTGAATTCTGCAGGGATTCAAACTGCTTCACTTTATAATGCAGTATCTTACATAGCTGCTAACTCAAAATGGACAACTTTCGTAGTAATGTAAATAATAAATTAAATCTCACCTGAAGCTAAGCGGTAAAAGTTAATGCATACGCGAACCTGAGAGTAGACGAAATGGCAAAGCCGGAGACAATTAGAGCAGACAGAAGGCCGTAGCACTCGGAGATGGCCCAGCGATAGCTGCAGCAGCTGTAATGGACCGGATCCCTATCACAGCACTTCATTTGCGCTAACAGCCCCTACCGGTTATAGTTCATTGTTCTCTATACTTGTTTATTTAGTCATCTATTAAAGTCTCTAATCTTTTAGTCCAGTCAATCTATACCGCAAATTGGCAATCAGAGGAACTAAACATATATAGGAAATTCAGACCTTGTATATGAAATTTTGTTTCGATTGCGTAAAATACCCACCAGACTAAATTTGTAACATGTTCAGTGGGCTGGCGTAGGTATTTCATGGGATCTAACCAAAACTTTATACATATGGTGTCTGATAGTAAATTTAACCAGCTTTGAGATAGGAAAAAATAAATTTTTGATCGGGCAAATACTTTTGGGGGTTACAGCGAAAAATGTGCCAAAAAAATCTTGGATTTCACAAAAGTACTCTTTTATTAGCGTGCTGGCGTGAGTATTTTACGGGACTTGATGAAAGTTTCATGTATGGGGTCTTTTCATAAGGGTACATTCAACCAACTTTCAGACAGAAAAAAAAGTTATGGATCGAAACTATAATTTCGGAGGTATAGCGGATTTATGCGTGTTTTCGCGAAGAAATGCTTAAGAAGGGATGTGTGCTTGTGTAAATCTCCATCTTCTTTTAATCTTGTTTATAAAATTTATTTTTCATTTTGATTTATAATCTGTTACAATGAAAAGCACTATGGAATAATTTTTCATGGTGCACACTTATCTGTAATTTACTGATAGATAGAGAGATAGATATATAGATAGATAGATATAGAGAAAGGTAGAGAGCGAGAGATTGATTGATTGATGGACTGTTTTATTGTCTTAGGCCCTGTGGCCAAATCTTACAGATAAATTATTTATATCGTACAATTATTTATATCATAAAACTAAAAATGTTAGAATATATATACAAATATTAAACTATGATAAATTTACGATAAAAACAAAATACATAAATAAACTTAGAGATGAACAGTAAACAGTAATAAATATAAAATAAAATAAAGAAGAGTAAATAGTATTATACCCAAGTCCCTATGGAAGAGCGCCGTAGAAGTTGAAGACAAGCCCTGCGGAAGAAGAAAGCCGACTAGAGAAGGAAAGAGAAAGATTGATTGATTGGTTTATTGTCTTAGGGCCTGTGGCCCTATCTTATAGACAAAATATATATATATATATATATATATATATATATATATATATATATATATATATATATATGTCTAAGCTAAAAATGTTACAATCTTTTTTTCTTTTTTTTTATATATAAAAAAAATAAACTATGACTAAATGTAAAAAAACAAAATACATAAATAAACTTACAAATGAAACGAAAGCAAAAATAATTTTTGAAAAAACAAAACAACCAGATAAAAAAAAATATAAATAAAAAAAATAAAAAAAGGAACAACAAAACAAAAAAAAATAAAATAAAGATTAACACAACAAAAACAAGTTACTAAATAAGAAATAAATAAATAATAGAGAAGAGCTATTAGTATCGTTCCCAAGTCCCTATGGAGGAGAGAGAGAGAGAGAGAGAGAGAGAGAGAGAGAGAGAGAGAGAGAGAGAGAGAGAGAGAGAGAGAGAGAGAGAGAGAGAGAGAGAGAGAGAGAGAGAGAGAGAGAGAGAGAGAGAGAGAGAGAGAGAGAGAGAGAGAGAGAGAGAGAGAGAGAGAGAGAGAGAGAGAGAGAGAGAGAGAGAGAGAGAGAGAGAGAGAGAGAGAGAGAGAGAGAGAGAGAGAGAGAGAGAGAGAGAGAGAGAGAGAGAGAGAGAGAGAGAGAGAGAGAGAGAGAGAGAGAGAGAGAGAGAGAGAGAGAGAGAGAGGGTGGGAGGGAGAGATGATCTTAGGAAATTAAGGTAATTATAAAGATAAATTCCACTTAGTCCCTCTTAACTTCTCACATGGTGGCGGAGAAGGAGGTTCAGAAATCCTCAGTCTGTACCCATCTAATTTTATTAATGAGTACAAATATGTTTTGTTATTTTTAAATTTTAGATTATATTTAATATATCCATTTATTTACTTTGTCTGATTCTATCATAATATTATTTCATAGACTTATTTGAATTTCATTGTTTCTAATTGTAAGTAAATCAGAGATGAATATGTACCTTGAAAGATTATTTCTTAGTGATCTTTATTGTGAAATTATAATTCGTAAAAATTAAAAAAATTAATTTTATAAAAAGTAGCAAGAAAGAGATTAGACAAAAAAAAATATAAATAATAATACAGAGAAAAAATATATAGAAAATTTTTAATCAGAAAGAAGTAAAATGTATATATGTTCAACAACAACATTCGAAAATCAGCCTTTTTTTTTTTTTTTTTTTTTTTACATGAATCCCCACGGAGTTTCAAAAGGACGTACAAGTTAAAGGATTTATTTTTAAAAGTAGAAGAATGACGAAGTGTAATTTATACTAACTAATCTCCTTCAATAATATATACAATTAGTTTAGTCTTCTAAAAGGTTTATTAGTTATCAGGAATTGGGATCGTATAAAGTCGAATGTATGAAAATTAACATAATATCTAATGAATTGCAGTAAAATCATAAAGCAATAAATTTCCAATAAAGGACCGGTGAAGTGGTTATTTATTGGAGCGGCCCGATAAATACAGACGACGGAGAGCAAACAGAAGAACCGACAGCGAGAATTTATCTGCCATCGTCAGGGCGTTAATGAGACAAATGACGGATAGTCAGCTGGGAAGGCACTCCCTGAAATATGGCCTATATAAACAGAGCCAGTGTCTAGTGCCTAGGGGCTATGCCTGGCCCGTCGCCATTCCCTGCTAAATTTCTCGTCTTTTTGACGTAGGTAATGGCGCTTAGTTTCTCAATATCTAATTCCATTTTATTCAAGAACGTTTCTGAGAAAGAATGGTTTAAAGTTTGGAAGACTTCCAAGTAAAAATATCTGTTTCAAATTAGGCTTCAAAATCCTAGTTACTGATTCTGTATGGTACCCACCTTCACATAATCTATATCTGTATCTATAATAATAATAATAAATAAAGGCCTAGCGAACCCGAATGTTCGATGCTGAAACCACCAACCGGTGATGCCTCCATCCAACCCACTTCCCCATAACTCAAATCTCCCAAAACGGCCTTAACGCAATCCTCCCATCTACCTCTTGGTCTACCCCTCGGTCGTATACCCGAAGGCTCAAACTGGTCACTTTTTTTCGAATTCGAACATTCCTAAACCCAACGACTTTACATGCCTATTTTAAGCGGCTGTTTCGCATCCGTAGAGAACAGTTGGTAGTATATATCCTAATTTTTTTAATTTCTCGGGAGTAAGCGCGGACTGAGTAGTTTTGCGACCGAGAAATAACAAACATTACCGGCTTTTTACCCAGCCCTTATTTCCTCTTGAATTTCATTTTTTTCTTGATATAATAGGTCTTAGATATTTGAATAGCTCAACGTGCTCAAACTTTATCCCGGAAATATCTACATCACTTAAATGTTCACAATTTCTACTCCTAACCATATATTTCGTTTTGCCGTATCGTAACCATGTACATGTTCATATTCTTTGAAAGGAAATTAGACTGATTTAAATAAACATAGAGACCGTGAACGTACTAATCCCAACTTTGTAAACAATCCTTATTTTTATTTACAGTTGTCTTTAGTTGTCAATGAAATTTATTGGAGTATGAATTAGTAGTATAAGCTTTAAGGAAATGGAAATTTCTTACCGGAGCTCAGCGGAGCTTTTTTTTTGTAAGATCACACGAGTTCACAAGCTCTGGTTATTTTTTTTCACTCGCTTTATAATTTTTTTTTTTTAAATAATATTTTTTACATATTCTTTAATGCTTAACCTTAAAATTTGACAAGTTTCATGGTTTTATCTATAAAAATAAATCCTCAGGGAGCCAAACAATAAAAAAAAAGACCATTTTTGGGTGGAGTAATATTTTCCAACTTTAGAAGGTTTCAGAGTCACAAATAAAAATGAAATTGAAAAAAAATAAAATGGAAATGTTTTCTTTAACTATTAATGAAAGCAATAGCCTATGAAACACGAAAGAAAAAAAAATAAAAACATTTTTATAGTTTTTTCTACGTTTGCCACATTGTGCGCCGTTTTGTTCCAAACTGCATTTATTAGGTAAGACCTATAATATTAGGTTGAATAAGACTATTTGTGTTTATTTTTATTGACATTTAAGGTTCATTAATGTTTTAAAAAACATTTTTATTTTTAAAAAAACATTTGAAACATGCGCATTTAAAAAGTGAAGATATAACTCTATAGAATGGTTAAATGTTTTCTAGGAGCAGTTTTATATTCTCTAGAACTAGTAGAAATCTAATAGACTAGATCTCCTAGGTCTTTTCTCCTTCTGAGATTGATCTATCCTAGTTCAAGATACTATCGTATGACAATACTTTTTAGAGGGGATTGGAGATCTAATTTTAGATTTTAGAATGAATGTTCTTATCTTTTTTGGGAAATTCTATTAGATTTGTTGTTCTTAATTCATAATAACAGTTTCGAGTCAAGTATAAAAAAAATATATAATTAATGAAATAAGAATTATTATGTTTTTGTTGTTTTTTTTACTGAAAATATATCGGTGAGACTTACTTTTAGATATATATTTTTCTCACACGTTTTTTTTCTTTATCTATTAGATATTTTTTAATTGACTCGTTATTATTAACGTTATCATGATTTTTTTTTTTTTTTTTTTTTTTTTTTTTTTTTTTTTTTTTTTTTTTCCCCCAATCGGAAACGATGCACATATAAATTTAAATTAATAATCTGAGAATTATTTTTTACCTTGATTAATATTTTGTAATAGTATTTATTAAAATTAAAAAAAAAGGTTAACAGTAAAAGGAAAATTGCAGTTGCAGAAAGTAGAAAGGTAGAAACCGCACAAGTCCCTTAGCAATGGAACGAGTAGGGCAACCCCCTCCCTTGAGGGCTATAGGTTAGATCCCTAGGGCTCGTACTGTATTTTCCGGCCAGTTAAGCCTCTGATTTACCCACTTTTTCTGGTTGTAAGTTATTATTTCGGTAATAAAAATCATCCCTTTCTTTTATAATGAAATTGAAATCAATTTTAAGTCAAGAAATTATTTTGAAATAAAAAAACAAAACAAATAATTTTAAAATATCCTATTTATTGTTCAATAATCGATGCCCCTACTCATCCAAATTTTTGTTTCGGATAAAATTTTGGAATCTTTGTATATTTAAATCATTATTTATAATGTATAGACATCGACATTAATTTATATCAATAAATATAATAGCAAAGAAATATTCATATTTATATAAAAAATTATCTATTGTTAAAATTACCTTTTGAATACTTTTTAACGCCTATTTCATACATCAAGAAACTTAGCCCTTAACAGGCCAAGCGTAGATATAGATGAAGCGGCTGGCATTACTGCCAGCCTGTTCAGATTGCCGCTATTATTTGAAAAAAATAAATAAAGATGAGGTATCCATACAGATACCATGGCCTGTTAAGGGTTAAAAAAACGACACAATTAGATACTGGAATACACACTGGCAACAAACAAACAAAGGTTTACAAGTATATACCAGACGTTAATGCAGGAAACTACAACAAATTTAAAATTACACATTCCAAACTGACACAATTTCTGACAGAGCATGGACTATTATACTATTTTTTTATTTAAAACGTTTTCACCTTTCAGATCACAAAGCATTCCACTACGTCGGACAGACGACACAAAAATTTAATCATATATTATATGACTGCCCTCTTTTTGAAAAGAACTAATTTTTTTTTTTTTTAATAGAACATATCAAATTATGTGGAGAAGAAAATAATATATTCAAAAACTATATTTCTGAATTGCATATATTAACATAAACTCTTTTTTTAACTATTTATTTCTATTCTTTTTTAGCATTCTATTCTTTTTATGATTAGCATTCTTTTTTTTTTTTTTTTTTTTTTTTTTTTTTTTTTTTTTTTTTTTTTTTTTTTTTTTTTTTTTTTTTTTTTTTTTTTTTTTTTGCATTTTTGCTCTATATTATTATTGACAATCATGCGAGTCATTAAAGTTTGTTTTTGTGATTAGCTAAGCACACAATATGCTTGCTTGCATGGGATTTGCTTACATTTCGATAAACGACTCTTTAATAGGTATACTATGGAAGAGAATATATATATGTGTGTGTGTGTGTGTGTGTGTGTGTGTGTGTGTGTGTGTGTGTGTGTGTGTGTGTGTGTGTGTGTGTGTGTGTATGTGTGTATGTATACAGGGTGAGTACCTTTTCATTTAAAAAAAAAAAAAAAAAAATTGGGTGAAACTAGATCAAAAATGCCGCAGACCTTTCCTTTTTATTCCAATCTGTTGCAGATATACGATAATTCAAAGACTTTTTTTGAGGAAACCACGTTTTTTTTTTTGCCATAAAAGCTGTAATATCTCTACTTTGTTTAAACTTTTTTTCATATTTTGCCCACATTTTCGGATTTAGCATTAAATACATTGAAATACATAGCATTGAGATACAATAATTTTTTCATTGCTTTGTATCGTAATGAAGTGTTGTTTTTTTTTTGTTTTTTTTAATATAGATTTCTATCAGGCGATTATGATAATGTTTTATTTACGTACTAAAGTACCTGATTTGTATGCCTAATGAAGACATCATGTTTTTTCGGTATTAAAAGTAAATTTTTCCATGAAATCGAAACGGAATTATTAATTAAATCATACTATTTTAAGGCAAATTAAATTTTCAAGTTTTGTTTGAGAATTGCACTTTTGTGAATTGTTTTTATAAAAAGCAGTGAGCGTTGAAGTATTATAAGAAATTTAACTTTCTTAAGTAAGGTGAAGATTAAGATATTGTTTAGGTTCGAAGTTTGTAAAATTCAAGGTTACTTAACTTTGATTTTATAGAAAATTTAATGCTTAGTTCGAAAATGGATTCAAAACTTGAAAAATGTGGAGGTATTACAGTTTTATAGCAAAAAAAAGTGGTTTTCTCAAAAAAGTCTTTGAATTATCATATAGCTGCTACGGACTGCAATAGGTAAGGTCTGCGGCATTTTTCTACATTTTTCATCTAGTTTCACCCAATTTTTTTTTTTTTTTACACTAAGAGGTACTCTGTATATCTATTTAATAACATACTACATAGTACTTTTTATATATGCAATAATAATATTAATAAGTAACATTATTACATGTGTAATTCAAAAAATCCTTGGCTTGACAAAATCACTTATATTTCTTAGAAGTACCTACATTCTATCTACCGCCGCACGATCTCTCCATTGTCTAAAAACAATCAAATCTAACGAAGTTTCATCAGTTCTGCCTTTGAGACATTGCAAAGTGCCTTCTGCAATCCAGCGAACCCTTCTCCCCTAGTTGACCGTTCTCCAAAACATTCAGCTTTCACGTAGTGATTCTCGTAGGAAGATTGCCTTATGTTTTGATCGGAAATCGAATGTTTTTTTGAAAAAATAAATAAATAAAAAAAATATCTTCTCTGATGATCAAGACCTCGGTTGATGGGGAATCGGTTAATTAGGTTATGTGATTTTATGTGAGAATCGAGAAGTTCTTTAGGTTATGTGATTTTTAGGCATGCAAATTTATTTCTCCCTCTGTGCCAATCTGACCTGTCAACTGATTATTACCAAAGGCTTAGATGATTATAGGGTTTTACACTTCTAAGCACGAACAAACAAACAAAAATTTTACAAAACGATATTATTAAACTAATTTTTTTTTTTTTTATTGTTATTACTAGCTTTAGAAAATTTCGGTAATCTGGTTTTAGACTCGAATACTGACCCGAAAGAAAAGACAAACTGGAATAATTTTAATCTGATAGCACTATTGAATGCTCTGATTATTTGTTGTTTTTTTTGTAGCTTATCAGCTCAATATTGTAATTTACATTAGAGGATACCGACATTAGAAACTTTACCGGTTAGTGAATAACTGTAAATTGAGGGACTAAAGGGTTTTGTTTCAAAATCTTTTAAAAATAATTGGCTTTCAATTTTAGTCACTTGTTTGAGTTTTACTGTTCATATGCTTATTTTATTTAATATTTAACATTCTTTTTTTTTAAATATAAACTATCCCGCTCTTTTGTAACAAAGTCTAAATGAAGTTTCAGTCATATATATATATATATACTTTTTTTTTTGTTAATTATGTTTTCTAGCTATAGAATTAATTATTGTGGTGTTTATAATACATTTTTTCTGTTTTAGAAGGAATTGCTCTTTTAATTGAATATTGTAAAAAATATATAAGAGTAATACTTACATTGTAAAACACACACAAACTTATTTACACCAAAAAATGATAATTATGTATAAATCATATGACGTTCTTCAACTTATTAGTTTTTATTTTATAGACAGGTTTTTGGTTTCTTATTATATATTAATACAAATGAATGTGTTCATATACATATTTCCATTAGTTGCGGGACAACGTAATATTTGTACCAAAAAAGCATATAAATAAACTTTCTTTTTGAAAAAAATATTTATTTAGATTAACAATTAAAAATATAAATTATACAAATTACAAAAAATATAAAAAAACAAAATACAGCCCTTATTAGCATTAATTATTAAATATATATTTTAAGTTTAATGATGTTCTTAACTCAATTTCTTCCCCGATTCAATCACACATTTAAAACCTTGGTCTAGGCCATGGTCTTGGCCTGTAGTCTGGTCTGTCGACATACTGAAACATTTAATCAGTAAATCAGTCATACATATTATAATAAGTGATTTAAAAAAAAAAATAAACATTACCTGTTCTACTGCTTCCAGATCCCTCTTTACATAGTGTGGTCTAGGCTGTGGTCTTGGTCTGTAGTCTGGTTTGTCGACGTACTGAAACATTTAAACAGTAGTCATAGATATTATAATGAGTGACTTAAAAAAAAAAAAAAAATATATATATATATATATATATATATATATATATATATATATATATATACTATTATTTTAATAATAGACCATTACCTGTTCTACTGCTTCAAGATCCCTCTTTACATAGTGTGGTCTAGGTTGTGGTCTTGGCCTGTAGTCTGGTTTGTCGACATACTGAAACATTTAAACAATAGTCATACATTCTGTGACACATTCTTTAATAACAATAAAAATTATATATTTTAATATTAGATCATTACCTGCTCTACTGCTTCAAGATCCCTCTTTACATAGTGTGGTCTAGGTTGTGGTCTTGGCCTGTAGTCTGGTTTGTCGACATACTGAAACATTTAATCAATAGTCATACATTCTGTGACACATCCTTTAATAACAATAAAAATTATATATTTTAATATTAGACCATTACCTGTTCTACTGCTTCGAGATCCCTCTTTACATAGTGTGGTCTAGGTTGTGGTCTTGGTCTGTAGTCTGGTTTGTCGACATACTGAAACATTTAATCAATAGTCATACATTCTCTGACACATCTTTAATAACAATAAAAATTATATATTTTAATATTTGATCATTACCTGCTCTGCTGCTTCAAGATCCCTCTTTACATAGTGTGGTCTAGGTTGTGGTCTTGGTCTGTAGTCTGGTTTGTCGACATACTGAAACATTTAATCAATAGTCATACATTCTCTGACACATTCTTTAATAACAATAAAAATTATATATTTTAATATTAGATCATTACCTGCTCTGCTGCTTCAAGATCCCTCTTTACATAGTGTGGTCTAGGTTGTGGTCTTGGTCTGTAGTCTGGTTTGTCGACGTACTGAAACATTTAATCAGTAGTCATACATTCTGTGGCACATGATTTAACAACAATAAAAATTATATATTTTAATAATCGACCAATACCTGTTCTACTGCTTCAATATCCCTCTTAACATAGTGTGGTCTAGGCTGTGGTCTTGGTCTGTAGTCTGGTTTGTCGACATACTGCAAAATATAATAGTTACAATTGCCATTAATTCGAAAATAAATTAATCGAAATTTATAATAATTGATATATTTTAAGTTATATTATTATTACCTGTTCTACTTCAGCAAGATCCCTTTTTACACCAGTATGTTCTTCTGCGTATATCAACGCGGAGCAAAACAGTGCCAGTGCCCAAATAACTAAGTTAATCCTCATGATCGTCGATGCTAGGAAAACTTTTATATCTAAAATAGTTTTCGAAATTATATTTAGTTTGTATATGGACAGGCACATACTGATTAATAATAGACACACATACTATTCCTATATACATACACATGCAAATATACATAGGTATATACTCACTAAATAGATTGATTCTTTTTTTACTGTATTAACTAACATTGTTTTGTAAAAAAAAATTTATTTGTTTATTATGTTTTGACTGATGTGAAATGGTTTTGGAAATATTATCATTTCTATTTCGATTACTGATATAAACTACGATTTTTTATAGTAACCGTTTTAACATTTAACGATCGTTACAATTTTTTTAAAACCTTTATGTAAGAATTTTAAAATATTTAAATTGGAGTTATTATTACAGATAGTCCAGTCAATGAGTGCTGCAATGATAGGTGTAGAGTGCATGGAATATGCTATATTTTTTTACTTCATAGCTTCGTTAGGAATAGTGAAAAGGTAAACATACTAAAAGTCCCCGTCCCTGGGGGTGAGCTAAGTGTGGGGTGAGGGGAGAAGGTCCCAATTATGTGTTTTTCAATTATATCTCGAAAACGATGGACTCTAGAAAAATATGCTACAGGTCAAAATTA
This sequence comes from Euschistus heros, assembly GCA_003667255.2. Taxonomy (NCBI): domain Eukaryota; kingdom Metazoa; phylum Arthropoda; class Insecta; order Hemiptera; family Pentatomidae; genus Euschistus; species Euschistus heros. The sequence goes on along the minus strand of RCWM02000158.1, from coordinate 51,634 downwards.
ATGCTTATTAAATTTCCTATAAAATTAATTATGTATATATTTTTTGAAATTCCAACGGTTTTCGAGATATACATTATTAAATATCGAATATTTTAGAAATAAAATCAAGTTTACCTAACTTTTGCTTCAAATACCGAAAACGTATATATTAAATTTAAGTTAATTGATTTCTCAACAATTTTGATTCTGACGTTTCTTCTGAGAAACGATTGTGGAAAGTACTAGAAGCAAAAGTTTGAAAAAATATGATGTCACATTTGTTTTTTTTACGAAAATCATCGATTTTCAATAATGTATATCTCGTAAACGGTTAGAATTACGACAAATTTATATATTACCAATTTTATAGGAAATTTAATTAGCTTTTATGTTTATTTGTAGCATATTTTTCTAGAGTCAACCATTTTCAAGATATTATCGAAAAACCATAAAAATTGAATTTCTCCCATCCCCCTACCGTTAGCTCACCACCCAGGGGCAGGGACTTTTAATATGTTTACTTTCTAACTATTCCTAACGAAGCTATGAAGTTAAAAGTTATCGCATATTCCATGCACTCTACAATGTGTTTACTGACGACTAAGAGTGGAGTAACAAAATACATCTAAAAATATTTCGAAATATCTCAGGCAACAGTCCCGAACTGTTGTCTTAATAATAATAAATTTATATTGTAATAGTTATTTCAACACCTATAGTTTTGATTAACAACTTTTATCATTTTTTTTTTAATTTGTTTAATAAAATTTAACATTTGTACATAAAAATATTAGTCTTTTGGATTAATACTTTTATAACTTTTTTATTTTTTTCTCTGATTGGTATAGACAATAGATAGCTTATAGGTCTATCTATAATCTACTCAAATGATTTATATATCAAATATAATCATCTATATTTATTAATAATCTGCCATATCCAATAAACAAAATAGGCATTAAATTTAGTTGAGAGAAAATAGGGGTTTCAAACGTTACTTTTTTCCTTTCAAACTAATATAGCTCATAAACGGTAAGTCCTAGCGACAAATGTTACATTACAAAAAATATTTTACATTAAATTTCTAATCAGGAAACTTTAGCAAATTTTCGATCCGATCAACAGAGGAAGAGTGTGTCAAAAAGGCCCCAGCACTTGAGAAATATAAGAAAAGCGTGGTTTTTTTCATTCAAACCAATGTAGCTCTTAAACGGTTGGTCCTTGGGACAAATGTTATATAAAAAAAATATTCTCAGTTAAATTTCTGATAAGAAAACTATCTTCAAATCTTCAATCCAACAGATTGGGTTGCGTGTTATGTTTTTGAGTGTGAACAAAAATTACAATACAAAAGTTTTAAACCCCCCGCCAAAAGACATATCTGTGTCCAAAAAACATTTTCGATAGGTGTTACGTATAAAAAAAAAATTTTATGAAACCAAATATGTGAAAGCATCTCTCTAAATAAACTTAAAGATTGGAATTAAGAAGAATTTACTTTAAACTAATTATATTTTTATTTTATATTATTTATTTTATAATGTTTAGACAATGGCATTAGTTTAAATGATTAAATATAATGATAATAAAATGTTAATAAATACATTCTATTAAGTTGATTCTGTACAACTTACCTTGTGAGTATCTCGATGAAGAGTGAAAAGGGAGTGCTGTGCTGGTCTTATATATTGGTCGGACTTAAGGGGGAAATCGGGAAGTTCTTGGGGTTCTGTGATTTTTAGGCGTGCAAATTTATTTCTCCCTGTGTAACCATCTGACCTGTTTACTGATCAGATGAACTTAAATTGTCCCATTTCAATTTTCCAAAACAACATTACGTTTTTTATTTTATTTTTGATTGAAGTTTTCTTATGACACACAGTTCTCAGTTAAGTTCATAAGGATAATAATGGTTAATTTCCTTTTGCAATCGTTATTAAATATTTTGTGAGAATTACAATTTTCGGAAATCCGGCTCTGAATTCATTCTAATATTGACTCGAAAGGCTATTGAAGTATTACAAAATATTACTTTGGGGAGGAACAATCACATATTATGCATTTTGAAGATTAAAAAATTTATATTTATTTTGCTTAAATTGAAATAAAATATTTTAAATGAAATAAAATAAGGCTAATAAACAATTCGAAATGATATAAAAAATATGTCGATAAATTATGCATGAAGAAAATAAGATATTAAAAAAAAAAATCATAAAAACTAAATAAATAAAAAATATTATTGTATGTAAAGAGAGGTTAAAATAAAATAAAATGAAATAAGTTAAATACAATTATAATAAAAGAGAGTAAACACATAAAATAAGCTAGCGCGTCAAAAATAATAGTTTTGTAAAATCACTAATTTTATTGACAAATCAGTCTTTTATATTATATTTAATATAAGAAACAATTAATTTGTCATGGATAAATACTTTTTTAAACACAATAAAATTTTAACAAATCTAAAGCCAAATTAAATGCTAACTGTTTATGAGCAAATAATATTTATTTCTGATTTTATATTCATTAAATTTTGGTATATATTCCTACTGGTAAGTTATGATTAATTATATCATTATTGCGATTTCAAAATTTTCTTTTATTTCCAAAAAAAAATAGTTTTTAGGTTTACAAAAGATTATTTCCCTCTTCTTCCTTTAATGGGTTGATGATATTTTTTGCAGGAATCGAAGACGCCATAACTCATTTATATATATAATTTTTTTTAATTGTATGAAGTGTAAAGTACTGAATAATTTCTTCATAGATTCAAAGAGAGATTATTTAATAATACATATATTTACTTTAATCGCGATATGATTATTTTGCTGTAAAGTCAAGACACGCGTTTTAGGTATTCAAAAGCTCACCGTGTGCTATGGTGTCTTGACTTCCTACGTAAAAGAGGTCAAAATAATTTGTGAATATATTCTAAAATAATTACTCTTGGGATATATAAAGGAATTTTTAAGGTCTTTTCACTTCATACGATTTAAAAAAAAAAAATAGTTGTGATGTCTTGAATTCATCCACAAAAAACAAAAACAAAATATGAACCCGTTACATCTCTTTTTGCTTTTAACGGGTTTATGGTTTGATTTATTTAAATTACTTGCACTCTCTTTATACGCTATTAAATATATATATATATATATATATATATATATATATATATATATATATATATATATATATATATATATACATATACGAGGGTAAGTCAATAATTATCCGCAATATAGCTATATTTTTGTTTATGTTGGCAGTACTGTTCTTTTGTGTTGATGGCGCATGCTTTGTTTATTCGTTGTTATGTTTATGTGCGTATCAAGCTGGTAGGTTAGTTTTGTTATCGCTGTCGTGCTGTTAATAATGGCCGCTCCACTTTCTATTTGCACCAAAGAAGAGCAACGTTCAGTGATCCGTTTTTTGTGGTCGGAAGGTGTATCAGGGGCCGAAATTCATCGAAGACTTTTGGTACAGTACGGGAACAATTGTTTGCCACAACGGAGTGTCTATGAATGGATTGAAAAATTCAAAACACAGTGAACAATAAACAGTGAACGTTACAGTGAGATGCTTACTGCTAAGCTGAAGCCTGCAATTCGAAGCAAACGCCGAGGACTGCTGTCAAAAGGCGTTGTGTTGTTGCACGACAATGCCCGTCCGCATACAGCTGCCCACACTGTAGAACGCTCGCTTCAGAAATTCAATTTTGAAGTATTGAATCATCCTCCATATAGTCCCGATCTCGCTCCATCTGATTTTCACTTGTTTGGTCCACTCAAACAGGCAATTAGGGGCCGTCGATTTGCCTCGGACGAAGCATTGAAAGAAGCGGTGCATTCCTGGCTCGCATCTCAACCCAAAACCTTCTTCCATGAAGGCATCAGGAAACTTGAACAACGTTGGACCAAGTGCGTTGAAAAGCAAGGGGACTATGTCGAAAAATGATGTACTTGTAAGTTTCCTATTTCATTTCAATAAAATTTTATAACTATATTGCGGATAATTATTGACTTACCCTCGTATATATATATTTGTTTTAATTCGTTTCGATCTTCTGTAGACCACGTTTTTTTCAACTGTTTTCGGTGTTTTACATTCCCCCAGTATTCCCGCATTCTCTTACGGTGAACTTATCTTTGTTCTTCAGTGCGTGTACTGCCTGTTTTCATTTTGGATTTTGAAAACCCTGTGCTCTTCCAGTTTCCTCTTTTATGGATCACGTTCTCGTACGAAATGAAATATCCCCTTATGAGATACCCATTTCCACTTCTTTAAACCAGCTTCCTTTGGTTTTATTTCCCTCAAAATGCGCAGATGCGATTGGACAATCTTCTAGGTCTCTTTTCTCAATTGACTATGGAAGGAGATTATCCTTTTATTTTAAATATATGTATATACATATCATTCAAACCAACAAAGCAATTGATATGCTAAACTCAGTCATGTGGAGTAACAATACAATGAGAGATACGAAGATGCTCATTTACAAGTTAATCACTTTACGGATCTGAGACTTGGACGATAAATAACGCCTTTGGAAAGAAATTGCTAGCAACAGAGATGGAATTTTAGAGAACAGCTGCCCGGTTTTCCAGATGAGAAAGGAGAACCAATAAGGAAATTAGAAACAGAATGTAGGGCCACCAAAACGTCCTGCATAATATAGGAAAAAAGAGGTTAGAAAGGTACAGACATTCAAACAAGGTAGGATAAAGAAAGGCTACCCAATTTTAATTTTCCGTTGGAATGCTCAAGGGAACCGAAGGAAAGGAAGACCCAGGAAAAAGTCGATAGGTCAGTTGCAGGAAAGTATGTATGATCATGGATTTAGGAAAGAAGAAAGAGACGAATGTGAGGAGGGAATGAAGAAGATGTTCGTTTTTAAAAAATATCTGGTATTGGGAGAAGGAAACTTACAACTGAGGAAAATCTTTAATAAAAAAAAATTTGCTCCAAGAAAAATTAATAAAGTTGACATCGGATATAAAACCTACGTCCTTTAGGTGTGTTATATAATTGGGATATCTAGCAAAATATATTTTACTGTGATTTATCTTACTAGAGTGTTGACTTCTTGTTGGTGACTAGTTAGTTTTTAGATAAGAGTGAGTGAGATTGGTGTGGCCTATTCTCAGTCGGCATAAAGCTACACTTGATATTGTTTATAACGACCTCCAAGGGACCAGGCATATACGGTCACTATCCAATAATTAAAACTTTGTAAAATCAATCCAGATAAGTACTTTCATTTAGAAATAATTTATTATTTAATAATTAATTATATATGTATATATATATATATATATATATATATATATATATATATATATATATATATATATATATATATATGTATATATATATTGCACATAACAAAGTATAATCCATTGTTACCTACCATCATTACCCATCTGCTAGCCAATTTCTCGATGCCATGCTGATACCATTCCTTGGAATGGCTGTCAAAGAACTTTTAGACAACATTTTCAACTTCCGCAAAATTATCTAATTTTTTCCCTTGAAGAAAATGGGCCATGGATCGAAACAAGTAGTAATCCGAAGGTACGAGGTCTGGACTATATGGTGGATGAGGCAGGAGTTCAAACCCATGAAGTTCTGTAAACTTTTCTTTGGTTCGACGGGAAGTGTGTGGACGAGCATTATCTTGTTGGAATAAAACTCCTTTTCGGTTGATGAGCTGGATAACGCTCTTACAACTTACCTTTCCAACGCCGTACCTCCAGTTATAAATTTTTCAAACCAACGCCGCGCAGTGCGCTCTTCATGGACATCTTCTTCTTCATATTTAGTAATTTCACGAGTTGTTTCAACGGCTATGATTTTTTTTTCCAGTAATATTTTAAAATTACGAGAATTTCGTAGGACACTGTCATGTTTCTTCTTTGAAATAAATAATTTTTTTTTTAAGAAGTCCAGTGTTAATAAACAAGCTTAGAGAATGCTCTAAAGGGATTATTAAGTATTGGTAAATAATAAATAGCATTAAGATATTTACAGACTTTTGAACACTGGAATTTGATAAAACGGTAATTTTATTTTTTTTATACACCCCATTAATTAATAATATTAAACCTGTTTAAAATAATCAGTTATTCTGGCCGGCATAGAAATAAATGTGTCCAGGGATAGAGTGTATGGGTAGGGGTGGATGGGAGAAGAGGGTTCTTAGATAATGACGCGGAAATGTTTACTACTTTTCTTAACTTTGAGTTGATTCGATTTTCAACCACTGCGGCGTTATAACCGATAACATCGGTTATACATTATATATTATATATGTTTCATATTGATGAGGGATAGTTGACTATTAAGTATTAGGAGAAGTAGGTAGTTGGGGTATGCAGTCTCTTTATGACTTATATATGTTTCTAAAAAATAATAAAATTTTATTTCTCATGTTCATCTAAACATAGGAGGGTGAATCAAATATAAACGGTAATTTTCAAAATTATATTTATTGTCTCCTGCATTATCTACACACTTCTGCCACCGATTTGGAAGCTTGAATATTCCCTGTTCATAAAAAGACTGAGGGCGAGTTTTTAACCATTCGCGCACGTGCTTTTCGACGTCTTCATTGTTTTCAAATTGTTTTCCTCCAAGTGATTCTTTCAGGGGCGCAAACAAAAAATAGTCACAAGGGGACAGGTCTGGACTGTAAGGAGGGTGTTCGAGAGTTTCCCAGCCCATTTCTTCCAATTTATCCCTTGTCAACAATGCGGTGTGAGGCCTTGCGTTGTCATGGAGAAGGATGACATCTCTAATGGGCACACCTCGTCTTTTGTTCCGGTAACTGGTTTTTGCTGACTGTAGCACCTGGCAGTAGTAAGCCGCATTCACTGTTCGTTGATCGTGAAGAAAATCAATTGAGTAGAACTCCCCTTGAGTCAAAAAAAATTGTTGCAAGAACTTTTCCGGCTGAGAGACGAGTTTTGGCTTTCACTGGGCAGCCTTCATCCTTCCTTCGCCACTCCTTACTTGCCATTTTCGATTCGGGGGTGTAATGGTGGACCCACGTCTCATCACATGTGACGATGCGCCTCAAAAAAATCTTGGAGGAAAACGATTTGAAAACAATGAAGACGTCGAAAAGCACGTGCGCGAATGGTTAAAAACGCGCCCTCAGTCTTTTTATGAACAGGGAATATTCAAGCTTCCAAATCGGTGGCAGAAGTGTGTAGATAATGCAGGAGACTACATTGAAAAATGTTGAAGGTATAGTTTCTGTATAATATTATTCAATAAATATAATTTTGAAAATTACCGTTTATATTTGATTCACCCTCGTATTTAAACGGTTGAAGTTACGACCTCGGGGTCACCTGTGGTGTAGTGGTTAGCATAGCAACCTACTAAACCCAAGATCGCGGGTTCGCAGCCCGGCAGGTGACCTTAGGATTTTTTAAAGGGAGTAAAAAATCCTTAGCTATGCCGTCCTTCGGAAGGGACGTAAAATGGGGGTCCCGAGCCTGTGCGATTTCAGGTACTTAAAAATCCCTATCCTAATTATACCTGGATAGGCAAAATTTAGGACTCCCACAGTAGCATCGTCCGATTAGCCATAGCAGCATAAAGTGACGTTAAACGAAATAAACAAGTTACGACCTCGATGTTCTATGTGTTGCTGATTTAACCCAAATAGGATACCTATCCTTTCATAGTAAACTGCACTCCCACACAAATCCATTAGTCTCCCAACTTGCTTCAGATTCGATACCTAATAACCCACCGAGGTGTCTGAAAAGAATATGGCCAAGAGACCTTCTAGTTTAGAAAGTTTACTGAAGTGCTACTAGTGAGTGGTTCTTTACAAGTGATTTACTTTTCATTATAATCATTTCCTCAAATTTACTTGATATATATTGTATACAGTTGTAAATATCAATAAATAGTTAAAAACAAAAAGAAAAATGTTGATTTTTCGGAAAAATTTGATGCCTTGGCAAATTTTCATTTTTTTTTTTTTTTGCCTTAAATTTTCTATTTCTAAAACATATTCTTTTTTTTCGCCAACCATTTGACTGATCCTTTTAGAACCTAGTTGTTAAGGTAAGTCATATTTTACGTTGAATAGAAATTTGTGGTGATCAAGCTAATACGAGTACCAAAATTAATTAAAAATAGAAACAAAGTGAGGTTTCGTTTTTAGAGATAAGTAGTTAGTTTCAACTGAAAATTTCATCATTTTACTTGATTTAAAAGGCATATAGTACTTGCTCCGATCCTATTAGTAATTAAATATACTGTTCCATACTGAACCGATCTCTAACTTGAAATATCTACTTTTCAGGAGGTAACTATTACGCTCAACCATAAAAATTGATATTTTAAATAAATTATCATGATACCCTAAAAATTCGCAAAACTCTCCTTCATGTTGAAATTCAATATAGCCATGGATGGATGATAACAATAAAAACTTTTTTTGTACAACAAAAATATATATTTTTTAAAACAATGTTAAACATAAAAAACATAAGTACATACAGAAATCAATGTAAATATTAAAAATATCAGTCTGATTCTTCTTATTTCTTAACACGAGTCAGTCATAAATTTACATCCTTTGAGGTCGTGTTTCTGAGCTGTCGTCTGGCTTACACATACTGAAACATTTAATCAGTTGTTATTACATTTTGGTAATGCGTAATTTAAAACTAATATTTTTTTTTAATCGATCATTACCTGTTTTATTGCTTCAAGATCATTCTCTCAATAGTTTGGTCTAGGCCATGGTCTTGGTCTGTAGTCTGGTTTGTCGACAGACTGTTACATTTAATCAGTAGTCATTAATCAAACATTTAGTGATACATAATTTAAAATTAATAATTTTTTTATGATAGGTCATTACCTGTTCTACTGCTTCAAGATCCCTCTTTACATAGTGTGGTCTAGGCCATGGTCTTGGTCTGTAGTCTGGTTTGTCGACAGACTGTTACATTTAATCAGTAGTCATTAATCAAACATTTTGTGATACATAATTTAAAATTAATAATTTTTTTATGATAGGTCATTACCTGTTCTACTGCTTCAAGATCCCTCTTTGCATAGTTTGGTCTAGGCCATGGTCTTGGTCTGTAGTCTGGTTTGTCGACGGACTGTAACATTTAATCAGTAGTCATTAATCAAACATTTTGTGATACATAATTTAAAATTATAATTTTTTTTAAATTTATATATTAGACCATTACCTGTTCTACTGCTTCAAGATCCCTCTTTGCATAGTTTGGTCTAGGCCATGGTCTTGGTCTGTAGTCTGGTTTGTCGACAGACTGTAACATTTAATCAGTAGCCATTAATCAAATATTTTGTGATACATAATTTAAAATTAAAATCTTTTTTAAATTTACATATTAGACCAATACCTGTTCTACTGCTTCAAGATCCCTCTTTACATAGTTTGGTCTAGGCCATGGTCTTGGTCTGTAGTCTGGTTTGTCGACATACTGCAAAATTATATCACAATAATATTCATTTAAGATAAAATTGTTGTTATTAGTTAATGATGATATAAATAAATAAACGTTTATATACTCAGTTATTCTTTACCTGTTCTACAGCTTCCAGATCTCTCTTCGTATCGCTATGTTCGAAGGCACAGATAGTAGTGCACAAGAGTGCTATTCCCCATAAAGCTAAGTTAATCCTCATTTTAGGAAATGTTTGGATTAAACCTTTGATTCTAAAAATTGATGGAAATTATATTTATATTGTATACAAATTATATATATATATATATATATATATATATATATATATATATATATATATATATATATATATATATATATAATACTTATAATTATATAAAGCAACAAGATAAAAATAATGCAATTTTTAAAATAATTTTTTATAAAAAAAAATAAAAATATTGTTTGTGAATTTTGTAAAATTTTCGAATTTGATTTAATAAATTTGAAATATTTTCCCAGAATGTTTTGACGATGAAAGATAGGATACGGTGTTTTTTCGGAAATTTTTTTGAGAAATACTTCTGTAATAAAGGCAGAAGATTAAAGTTAATCAAGATTTTTTTCCGAAATCATTATATTCGGAATCAATTATTAAATTAATTAAATGGTCTACATTTTATTTTAGATATTAACAGATTAATTGAAATCTTTAACTATTTTGTTTCAGTTTTAACTCTATAATGTATTACGTTTTTATAAAGTAAAGTATAAAATTTAAAAGTAGGGTTATAAATTCTAGCTTTACGGCTGATAATAAAATTTATTTAAAGTTTAATTTATATATTTAATATTATAACAAAACATTAGTGTATATTTGGTCAATATATGAGACCATGCAGCTTACCTAGTGTCTCCTTAAAGTGTGCTCTGTTAGTGTAGTGCTGGTCTTATATACTGGTCGATCTGAAGGGGGAATCGGGAAGTTCTGGTTTCTGTGATTTTTAGCCCGGCTATATTTTGACTCCCTCAATGCGTATGTGATCTGTGAACCGATTTGATAAATTTGCGTTTTCCAAAACGTCATTATGTGATTTTTTTTTTTTTTTTTTTTTTTTTTTCAACTTCAATATAAATTTTGAAGATTTCGTATCGTTTTATTTCAAATATCTATCTTTAAATACAGTAATAATTATGTCTTTTTTTCTTAATAAAAAGAAAAGATAAAAAAGGAATAAGCAAAGAACCTCATAATATATAATACAATAAATAATGTGAGAAATAAACGTTAAATAAATTATCTTAAACAATACAATATATAAAGCTAAAAAAATATATAAATCAATAAGATAGATAATATAGATCTAAAAAACAATAGTAATAGTAAAAAAAAAAATATATATATAAATTAAATTAAAACCAAAATATATTTGAGCGTTGAAGTATTGTAAGACATTGTAACTTCCCTAAATAAGATGAAGTTCAAGCTGTTCTTTAGGTCCCAAGTTTGTAAAATTCAAGGTTACATATGCTCTGCTCTTTTAGGAAATTTAATCCGATAATGGTCATAGTTTGAAAAATGTTTAAATAAAGTGGAGATATTACAGCTTTTATGGTAAAAAAACGTGGTTTCCTCAAAAAAGTATTTGAACTATCGTATATCTGCAATGGATTGGAATAGAAAGGTAAGGTCTGCGGAATTTTTTCTTTATTTTTGATCTAGTTTCACCTATCTTTTTTTATTTATTTTTTTTTTTTTTTTTTTACACTAAGAGGTACTCACCCTTTATAACAGGGAAACGTAGCAAAACATATCCTACTGTGACTTATCTAACTAGAGTGTTGACTTTTTGGTGGAAGCTAATAGGTTTTTGGATAAGAGTGAGATATAGTGTGGCCAATGCTTAGTCGTCCATCTCTATGATGGAACGCCTTCTGTAACGCCACATTCTAGTTAGTAATGGTGACTTGAATATTTCGGGTACGGCCAGGTTTGAATTACAAAATATTTTATCGTTAAAAAACACACGCTTTAATAGCAAACCGACCAAAAATGTAGAAAATAATTATTATTTCATGAATAGTTTGTGTTAGAAGCCCGAAAGTCAACTGTGTCAATTAATTTGGAATACAATTAAAATAAAGTTTAAGTTATCGACAAAATGATTCAATTTATTGTAAAAAGAAGCGTGGAGTGCAACGGACTATTGTTCCGGACGGACGGATTGATCAACACCATTGCGATTTTATATTTTTGGAAATAACAAGAAATATCTGAATATCGAAGTCCAATTTCTTGGTGACTTCAATACCCTCTTCATCCAAAGAAATTATTATTATTATCATAATAACTAGTTTAAAAATTATAAAAAGTATTATAAATAGTTTTCAATAAAATATCAAGCACCCCACGCTTATTTACTGTTAATTGAATCATTTTGTTAATAAGTTTTCCTTTAATTTTATTCTAAATTAATACATTATAATTGATTACCGGGCTTTTTCTAGTCTTAACACAAACTAACTAAGAAATAAAATTTATTTTCTACTCTTTAGGTCGGTTTTATGTTGTTTTTTTAGTATTTTTTAAACTATAATTTATTTTAGTAAGTTTTAGTCTCCAAACGATATTAATAGTATTTATGATGAAGAGCCTGGATTTTAGTCATGTTTTCGTAACCTTTACATTTCATCTAACGCATCACTATTACATGAAACGTTTCCTGTAATCTTCGAGAAATCAAGTTCTTCTATTTAGAAATGCCGCAGTGACATTTGTAGTCCCATAACAAGTATCAATTATATTCTTCAATTATCTTCCATTTGTAAGATTTTTTCATCGGTAAGTTAGAACATTTACCGATGACCCATGAATTGTGCACAGTTAACCAGCAACCTTATAACAATACGTTAGTTTACTCTGGTAATTCTAGTGAGGAAATTAGAACAAAGTTGTGAAATAATGGTATTGTCATTGGTCCTTGATACGTGTGCAAATTGAAACTCAATCTGATCCCTGGAAATTGGTGAAAATTAAGCTGAAAAATTCCATTACATGCAAATCAAGTTAATAAAAGCTTAATAATCGGTTACTCCCCTAACTTGAGACACTGCCCTAAGTTGGCTCCTTTAGTTATTGTTATTTTAGTTTTATTTCAAACTGGCATTACTTATTTTTGATAAATGATCATGGATACTTGTCTTATGAAGACAGTTTTTGCTCCAGGGGTTGATACTGCAGAAAATCCTCCGGCTACGTTCTTATGGTAATTTCATAGAGACACCTGTGTTATCTGACGATTTTATTAAATTACTTTGTCAAATCCTCCGTAAGAAGCTAAGTCCTAAGTTGGCGCATGAGCATTATGATTCTGTCCTCACAACTACTCCGCTCTATCTAATTGGTTAGTGCTTTTGACGATATAACGGAAAATTTAAATAATAAAAAACATTCTGGAATGATGCGTATCGTTTTAGAAAAATTATTTGCTGTAAGATACCTCATCTACCAGTTTTATTATTTATAAATTAATAAACTTAGATATCCTATAATTTTTAATATTACTCATACAATAATTCTTTATATTGATTATTTTTCTTATTTCAGTAAACAACTAATCTTAACAATATTTTTATACTATAGCCGGACTCCCTCAAGGATCCAGCTTAAGTCCAATATTATTTAAATTTTTCTCTATTGATTTTCCTTACATTAGTTGTGTAAATTCATAATTGAAAAAAAAATAAATATATATCTGTTCCATATTTCGGAATAAGCCACTATAACTCGGTAAGAACATTGTAACGTCGCTAAAAAAATAGTTAAATTTTATTTATTAAATTATGTTTTTATTTAAACAGTTGATGGTCAAAGGAAGAAAAGTTCGATGGTCACATGCCTGATACCGAAGGTTATGAATTTAAATAGCACCTGGGAAGGTTAAAGTTTACTCCGTGGTGAACCCACGAGACGAATCTTGAAACCTTTCTGCCTTGTTTGGAGTACTTAATTACGTCAAGCCCCTGCAAACAACAGCAACAAGAAAGAGGAACTAACATTGGTTATAGAACAGTTAAAGGGTTATTTTATTTTTAAAGTCCGATACGAGTTTCTAACACACACACACACAAAAAAAAAAAAATAAATAAAACCATGCTGTGCGGATTTTTTGTTTTAAGGAACATGTTGATTTCTCGGGATAATTTAATGCCTCGGCAAATTCTTATTTTGTTCCCTTAAATATTTTCATTTTCAAAAAAATTATTTTTTATCGACAATCATTTGACAGATCCTTTTAGAACATGGTTGTTAAAGTAAGTCATATTTTAAGCTGAATAGAAATTTTTGGTAATCAAGCTGCGAGTATCAGAATCAATTAAAAATAGAAACAAAAGGAGGTTTCGTTTTAAGAGATAATTTCAACTTAAAAATTTTATAATTTTACTTTGTTTGAAAGGGTTATAGTACTTGCTCTATCCAATGCATATTTAAATGTACTGTTCCATAAATCTATGAAGGTGAACCGATCTCTAACTTAAATAAGATAATAATTATTTTTAGGAGACAACAATACCCTAAGGCTCTTGGTTGGAGCTTTTGTTAAGAACTAATGAATAAAATATATGAATTAATGGTCTTAAAACTTCTACGATGCACATCGATTTAATAATAAGGTTCTTATCAACAGTATTTACGGCTTGATTTTATTTTAATCAATATTTTTAATAATCCTTATTTATTTCGTATGCTCTTGTTATAGTATGTGGATATGTAAACAAAGAAAAAAATATTGAACAATAATTTAATTGGCTGGAATTATTCGCCTGTCAGTGTATATAAAAAAAATTGAACGAAATTATAAATGTAAATATAATAATGCATTGAATAAAAATATTGTACCAAATAATCTAATAATTTAACACTAAATTTAAGAATAAAAAAAGTTGCTTGTAAATAAGAAAAAAATTTAAGGAGGGAATAGCTATTGGAAGATATAACGCGATAATCCAGTAAACAGGGAGCCTTCAACTAAATAAATGCCAGAATGTAGTCATTGGACAATTAACAAATTGTGGCGTTCCAGGCATTTTCTAAATAATTAGTAAGTTATGTAAATCCAGGCTTGTAACAAATAACCAGCTGATTCATTTATTTGTAGATAAGTGGAGTTTTTATATATATATATATATATATATATATATATATATATATATATATATATATACATGTAATTCATAAGGTTATATACTACAGACTGTTTACCTTAATAATTATTTCATTCGACAAGTTAATGACTCACTTTATTTAAGAATTTATTGTTGGATTTTTAATTTGTACATTTATAATACTACTAATTAGCTGTTTTCAGAACTTTATAAATTTTGGCGCATGTTTTGGGTATCGCATAAAACATATGTCTCGTAAATTTTCAAATATGCTAATGAGATTGGCGTTGGGTGGAGTAAAATGGAAGCACTATTTAGTTAAGTACAGAGAATTGATTCAAAACTTTATTTTCATTGTTTAATTTTTCAAATTCGTTGACAAGAAAAAAAAATCAATATTTCCAAAATCCTTTGTTATCCTTTAAAAATAAAATAATTGAAAAAGCTTTAGCCAGTAAAATACATTTATTAATTTTTATATGTATTCTAGTCACTCGAATTAACACTATATTATTACCACAAATCTAATAAATATATTTATTTTAAAATGAATGCTAGTCGCAAAACACTCCTTCATGTTAAAATTCAATAAAACCAAGGATGGATAACAATAGAAACTATTTTTTTTATAACAAAATTATTATATTTTTTAAAACAATGTTAAATATACAAAATAAAGTACAATATAAATATTAAAAATATTGCTGCATCAAACATCGGTGCATAAATAGGTTTTTTAAGTAGTTTATTGATGGATCTGTTCCTTTTAATTCATTCTTAACGCGAGTCAGTCACAAATTTGCATCCATGGTCGTGGTTCTGGCCTGTGGTCTGGTTTACTGACCTGTGGTTACTGAAACATTTAAGCAGTTGCTTTATATTCGGTGATACATGATTTAAAATTAATATTTTTGTATGATAGATCATTACCTGTTTAACTGCTTCAAGATCATTCTCTCAATAGTTTGGTCTAGGCCATGGTCTTGGTCTGTAGTCTGGTTTGTCGACAGACTGTTACATTTAATCAGTAGTCATTAATCAAACATTTGTGATACATAATTTAAAATTAATAATTTTTTTTTATGATAGGTCATTACCTGTTCTACTGCTTCAAGATCCCTCTTTACATAGTTTGGTCTAGGCCATGGTCTTGGTCTGTAGTCTGGTTTGTCGACAGACTATAACATTTAATCATTAATCATACATTCTGTGATACGTGATTTAAAATTAATAATTTTTTTTATGATAGACCATTACCTGTTCTACTGCTTCGAGATCCCTCTTTACGTAGCGTGGTCTAGGCCATGGTCTTGGTCTGTAGTCTGGTTTGTCGACAGACTGAAAACATTTAATCAGTATTCATATATTCTGTGATACGTGATTTAAAATTAATAATTTTTTTTATGATAGACCATTACCTGTTCTACTGCTTCGAGATCCCTCTTTACGTAGCGTGGTCTAGGCCATGGTCTTGGTCTGTAGTCTGGTTTGTCGACAGACTATAACATTTAATCATTAATCATACATTCTGTGATACGTGATTTAAAATTAATAATTTTTTTTATGATAGATCAGAGATCCCTTTTTATTACTCTACTGCTTCGAGATCCCTCTTTACGTAGCGTGGTCTAGGCCATGGTCTTGGTCTGTAGTCTGGTTTGTCGACAGACTATAACATTTAATCATTAATCATACATTCTGTGATACGTGATTTAAAATTAATAATTTTTTTATGATAGATCATTACCTGTTCTACTGCTTCGAGATCCCTCTTAACGTAGCGTGGTCTTGGCCATGGTCTTGGTCTGTAGTCTGGTTTGTCGACAGACTGAAAAAATTTAATCAGTATTCATATATTCTGTGATATGGTTTGATTTAAAATTAATAATTTTTTTATGATAGATCATTACCTGTTCTACTGCTTCGAGATCCCTCTTTACGTAGCGTGGTCTAGGCCATGGTCTTGGTCTGTAGTCTGGTTTGTCGACAGACTATAACATTTAATCATTAATCATACATTCTGTGATACGTGAATTAAAACTAATAATTTTTTTTTATGATAGACCATTACCAGTTCTACTGCTTCGAGATCCCTCTTTACGTAGCGTGGTCTAGGCCATGGTCTTGGTCTGTAGTCTGGTTTGTCGATAGACTGAAAACATTTAATCAGCATGCATATATTCTGCGATACGTGGTTTAAAATTAATAATTTTTTTATGATAGATCATTACCTGTTCTACTGCTTCGAGATCCCTCTTAACGTAGCGTGGTCTTGGCCATGGTCTTGGTCTGTAGTCTGGTTTGTCGACAGACTGAAAACATTTAATCTGTATTCATATATTCTGTGATACGGGATTTAAAACTAATAATTTTTTTTTTATGATAGACCATTACCTGTTCTACTGCTTCGAGATCCCTTTTTACGTAGCGTGGTCTAGGCCATGGTCTTGGTCTGTAGTCTGGTTTGTCGACAGACTGAAAACATATAATCAGTATTCATATATTCTGTGATATGGGATTTAAAACTAATAATTTTTTATGATAGATCATTACCTGTTCTACTGCTTCGAGATCCCTCTTAACGTAGCGTGGTCTTGGCCATGGTCTTGGTCTGTAGTCTGGTTTGTCGACAGACTGAAAACATTTAATCATATTCATATATTCTGTGATATGGATTTAAAATTAATAATTTTTTTTATGATAGACCATTACCTGTTCTACTGCTTCGAGATCCCTCTTTACGTAGCGTGGTCTAGGCCATGGTCTTGGTCTGTAGTCTGGTTTGTCGACAGACTGAAAACATTTAATCTGTATTCATATATTCTGTGATACGTGATTTCAAATTAATAATTGTTTTTATGATAGATCATTACCTGTTCTACTGCTTCGAGATCCCTCTTTGCATAGTTTGGTCTAGGCCATGGTCTTGGTCTGTAGTCTGGTTTGTCGACAGACTGAAAACATTTAATCTGTATTCATATATTATGTGATACGTGATTTAAAATTAATAATTGTTTTAATGATAGACCATTACCTGTTCTAATGCTTCAAGATTCCTTTTTACATAGCGTGGTCTAGGCCATGGTCTTGGTCTGTAGTCTGGTTTGTCGACATACTGCAAAGTTATATCACTATAATACTGATTTATTATATTCTTTTTTTTTAATTGGTTAATGACAATAATAATGAACATATATTTATATAATATAATATTCTTTACCTGTTCTACAGCTTCCAGATCTCTCTTCGTATCGCTATGTTCGAAGGCACAGATAGTAGTGCACAAGAGTGCTATTCCCCATATAGCTAAGTTAATCCTCATTTTAGGCAAAGTTGTGATTACACCTTTGATTCTAAAAATTGATGAAAATTATATTTATATTACGATATATACAAATTATATATAATACTTATATTTATATAAAGCACTAAGAAAACAAATCAACTTTTAAATTAATCATTTATTATTTTTCTTAATAATAAATACTACAAATCATATACAAATATCCATTTTCTGAAATAAATGATAACGGAATCCGGCAAGAAGTGAATGAACTATTTTTTTTAATGGAAAACCTGTTACTGCTTGGCCAAATTTTCCCAAAACAAATATTCCCCAAACAATAAAAAAAAGTCATATAATATTTTATCGAATGTTAATAACAGTCTTAGTTATTTTTTGGGTTTATGTGATTTAAGTCGATCACATTATTTTATATAGGTGTACTTTACGTGAAGGCTTTTAGGCTAAAAGGGGGGATGTTTTTGAAATACTTTTGTAATTCAGGCTGTAGATTTAAATTAATCAAAAAGATTTTTTTCCCAAAATCATTATATTCAGAATCAACTAATAAATCAAATAGATGTTCTACTTTTTTACGTTTTTATAAAATAAAGTATAAAATTTAAATGTAATCTTTTACGTTCTAATTTTACGGATGATAATAACATTTATTTAAAGTTTAATTAATATATTTAATATTATAACAAAATATTAGTATATATTAAGAGAATAGTAAGATACTGCAGCTTACCTTGTGTCTCCTTCGAGTGTGCTGTGTGTGTGTCGTGCTGGTCTTATATATTGGACGAACTGAAGGGGGAATCGGGAAGTTCTTGGGTGTCTGTGATTTTTAGTCTTCCAATATTTTTTCTCCCTCTATGTTAACCGATGACCTGTTGACTGTTTTGATTAATTTGAATTTTCCAAAACGTCATTATGTGTCTGCTTTTTATTTAAGATTTCGTATCACTTCTATTTCAAAGACCTGTCAATGACTAAAGTAATCAATGTTTTTGTATTTAAAAAAAAAATGCAAATTTTAGAAACTTGTCTTTGGTGGTTTTGACATGATCAAATAAGGTATGTTATCTCTCTTTTTTAGTTTATTTTAAGCTGGAAAAAGAAAAAAAGTAAATAAATAAAATATTAAAGTAGTTATATTTTATTATTGTTTTTTTATTATGGTATAATAATGTTTCAACTAAAAATGCAATACTGAATTCGAAAAACAATTAAATTATTATTGTTATTTGTTTTTTGTGTGTGTGTTGAGTTGCAGAATTTGAACAGAATACACTTTTTATTTTCATTGCTATTTAACATATTTTATTAACACTGTTGTATTAAAATAATAAAAATGAAAAGTTTAAAAAATGAAAAACTACTTAGGAAAAAATATCAACTAGTTTTTTTCATGTGATTTTTGGTATGGATATGTATTTTGGATGGTGTCAATAATTTATTTTTTTTTTTATAACTTTTTTCCACTCAAAATTTTAACATTTTCACACGCTCTAACTCTGTTTTGGAAAATTTGCCGACATTTTTCTCATCAGAAATTTAATGGAGAATTTTTTTGTTATATATAATTTTTTGCTAGGACTTACCATTTGCTCGTAGTAGCCATATAGGTTTGTATGAAACAAGTCACGTTTAAAACACATATTTTCTCTCTACGCTATTTATTTCGAATAATCATTATTCGTTAATTTATTTATATTAATTATTGAAGTAATTTGATCCTTTTAATTCTTAAATGTAAATTCGGGAAAGAAGTAGATTTTAGATAGATATATCAATGAACTATAGGTATTTCCCAGTGAGGGAGATATTGACAGTAAAATTTATATATATATACTTTTTTTTGTTTAAGTACATTTTTGGTTAAGAAAAGAAACATTTATCAAAAACTAAAATGTAAATAGATAATATAAGTTAAAAACTTTTATATTTCACCAAAAGATGCATTTGATAAGTTGTTTGATTTCGAGTGTGAGGGGTCACCTGTGGTGTAGTGGTTAGCATAGCAACCTACTAAACCCAAGATCGCGGGTTCGCAGCCCGGCAGATGACCTTAGGATTTTTTAAAGGGAGTAAAGAATCCTTAGCTATGCCGTCCTTCGGAAGGGACGTAAAATGGGGGTCCCGAGCCTGTGCGATATCAGGTACTCGTTAAAGATCCCTATCCTAATTATACCTGGATAGGCAAAATTTAGGACTCCCACCGTAGCATCGTCCGATTAGCCATAGCAGCATAAAGTGACGTTAAACGAAATAAACAAACATTTCGAGTGTGAAATAATTTGATGTCTGATTTTGGTCCCGAGGCCATCTTCTTTTCAGGCGCTTCGTAAGATTATCTGGAATGGAGTGGGAAGCGGGTTGTTATACTAATGGATTTGAATGATCAGGGAATTTTTTATGAAAGGATAGGCATCTGGTTTGGGCTAAGTCTTTTTGGATAAGTTTGTTTGTGATAAATTAAAGTTCATTAAGGATTCTCCAAAGTATTTTGGATTGAAATAATTGGATACGAGATGAATTAGGTGATTTGGTAGAGCCCTAGATCTCAACTCCGTATCTCTAAATAAGTCTGTGTAATGTTATGCTTGTTTCAAAGCTTTAACAAAAAATTAAAAAACCTGTTTGATTTTGAAACATTTATAATGTATTATAAAATGAAAAAAAAAAAAAAATGGAGAGCATAAGTAGTAGCCTTTGTTGTATAAATGACATTGAAGAGTTGTTTTCATAAGGCCTGGGTTGTAACGTGTCTTCAAAATTCTTTTTTTGCATTTCTTCCCTCCCAGCTTGGGAGCAGTTTTGGATGAACACACAAGAGGTAGCCCAAATGAAAAAAAGGTATAGTGGTAAGGTAAATACAATAAGAAGATGTTTGCCGACTACTAATGAATAATACAACAGGAAACACGTGAAGTTGAGTAGAAATGGAAAAAATATACAAATTAATTATGCTCACTATTAATAGTTATTTATTTGACAAGAGTGTAAAGAAGTACTTTTACTCACTCGAGGTTTACACTTTACAAGAGTGAGTAAAATTCTTTATACTCGAGTTAAATATTACATTTTTTCTGCAACCGTTCAAAAAAAAAAAAAAAATATGAAATTGTTTTTATAAATTTTATTCAGGTAGCAATACATGTACTCATATTATTATTTATTATAAATGTTTATTGTAATATTACAACTATTGGCGTTAGAAATAAATTGTTGATTTGATTTATTTGCATTGAAGTTAAAATCATTGCTGGAATGAGTATTTGAGTTAGAATTTGAACTGTTAGCAACTCATTGCTTATGGGTTTGTGAACCTCCTTGTAGTATCAGCTGAGCAGTATTCATTTTAGCGTCAATTGATCGGTCTACATAACCTTCTACCACACTAGTACTCTTCCAGCCTCCGTGTTTTTTAATCTGTAAAATATCACCTCCCTCGTCAGCCAGTAAGGATGCAGATGTTCTCCGAAATGCTTGCCCAGTATAGTTAAGGTGACCAGATTATGAGATTCTCAAAACGGGACCCTCAATATCGGGGAAGTTAGAGACACCCTTAAAAAATACTGTTTACCAATATATATATGAAAAACTATTTCATTCAATAAGACTACATTTAGAAATAAACTTGATATTACTTAAATAAAAATATTGTCGAAAATACTGACTTCAATATTTATTTTTCATATCTTTGAGATGAGTGAATTTTTTTCAAAATATCAGGGTTTTTTTTTTTATGAAATCGAAAAACTGTACACAACCCATTGCAAAGTTATATTTTACTAGCATCATTGCTTTAAGGGTCGACATGTTCATTTGAGATTTTCCTAGTGACCAAATGTCATTAATAATTGAGAAAACTCGTTCCACTGGAGCGTTTGTTCCTGGTAAGGACAAGAAAAATTAAACCATCAGTGGAATATTCTTGATAGGGACATTTTGATTTGCAAAATGAAGAAATATTTCAGCCCATCTCTGATCCAGAGAAGGTTTTTCTTCGGTCCACTTGAAATATTTTTCTGTGTCACGTACTTCTTTAGATAAGTCACTTCGTCAAAAAGCTCACTATCGGAAATCTTAAGCATCATAAATTTAATAGCAATCACGTCAATCCCCTCCTCGATCCTTTCCCACTTAATTCATTCATCACCAATGAATGGAATTTAGGAAGCAAACTCGATGCTGTCAAAAGTACATATGGGACCAAATATTGTAAAACGGGACAAAGAAGCGTCCCGAGCATATATTTTGGGACAACGGTACAGGTCACTGTAAAACGGGACTGTCCCGTTCAAAACGGGAGGTCTGGTCACCTTAAGTATAATTATCAATGTTATTTTTATTCAAGTAAGTAGTTATTTTTGATAGAATTTCTGAAAGTGAATTAATAACTACCGATTGTGTTGTACATTTACCCTTGCTGTATTTAATAAGTGAACGAGGATGTGGAGTGTGTTTTGGTCGGAGTGTTAAGTACTGTTAGAATGTTTGTTGGAAGTCATGGTGGTACGATGAAGATTTGTATGATTTGCCTATTTCATTAAAGTAAGTGATAAGAATGTTTTCTGAAGTATTTCTTAATCTAGTTTTTGACACACCATTTTTTATAATTGTTAAACCTTATGTTGTAAATTTTTTGTGATTTATTGTGTAAAAGATTACTGATCACATTTGCTGCTGTTTTTTTTTTCATATTAGGAGATCAACTTGAACCACTATCCGTCTTAATTTAATTTAAATTCAAATTAATAGCAATTCAATTAAATATTATTATAGTAAAAGATATTATTACAAACCTACCTAGAGCTATTAAGATGTTGTAGGTAAAATTTGGTACGGTTGGATTTAGTAGTTTTATTATTGCAAACTCTGTTGCAGAATGGCCACATATCGGTCGATTTTTAAACTACACTGGGATCCAAATGTCGCTCCATATATTTGTAGATTTTTTAATAACAATTAAATTGAAAATAAATAAATTTTATCATACATTTTTAGGTGTATATAACACCGTACGTTTGTGACCTCTCTCGAACAGTGCTCGCCACCTATCGGTCGATTAACTAACTTCACTGCGTACCACATATTTATCGCTTTTTTTATGGCAGTTTAATTTTTTATGGAAATTTAAGTTGAACTATGAAAATGATGTGGTTAAAATTTGGTACATATTGGTTTAGTAGTTTTCGCGGTTAGTGATCACAAACGAAAAATTGCTTGTTTGATTGTATATATAATAGTATGGATTACTGTTTTTCACCAAAAAAAAAGTGTTATAACAATATATGAGGCGTCCAGTTGCAAAACGTAGCAAAACCAAATTTCTAATTTTTTCACCAAAACCAAAAACCAAAATATGATGCCCAATTGATATAAAATTTGTCAAAATTAAAAAAATAAATGTATTGAACTACTTACCAGTAGTATCAAAATATTTTTCTTCTGTACATATTGACTTACTGTTTTTTAGCTAAGTTGATTTATAGAATTGAAATGATGGATTAAAAAATGATTTTATGACTTGTTACTTATTAAATTCAAAACAATATAAACAATATCTGTACATACATGACTAAATACATTTTTTTATTATTCTTCATCTTACGTAACAGACTGTTTAAAAACATTTATTAGTTTATAAATGCAAACAAAAAAATGAATTAAAACAATAAAGTATGAACTTTGGTACCAGAATATTAAAAAAAAATTCAAAACAAATATCTATCAATAGTAATTAAAAACATCACAATAAATATAATTTAAAAAAAGGACTAGTCAATAGTAATTACGTGTAACTTTTCTAAGCAACTAATTTTGTTTCCTCCACCTCGTTTATGTCTCCTAAATCTGACAAATAATATGCATAATATGTCAGCCATATTGTGAGATACTCCCTTTTGGTACAGTGATAGGCATGGTTTTACTCCCTTTTGCAACAGTACGTGATGTTTAATTGTAAATTTGAACAGCTTTTTGTTTGCTTTTAAACCAAAAACCTAGTCAGCCTTCTGCGTGTCAAGGAGCTGGATCGAACGATGTATAAAACTCAATTTCGATTTTCGGTGGATTTGCTACGTTTTGTGATTAGGCACCTCATATGAAAAAAGTGCTATTTCTGTTGTTTTTTCTTTTTAACATCCTCCAATCTCTAAATAATAGTGCTTGGTAGAATTTGTCTTACTATTGATTCGAATTCAGCACACTTGTAGATATAAAAGTCACAAAAAATGTTCCTGGGAGTGCTAAAAAATGAAATAAAAGAAAAAAAAAATACAATTTCTCAAAAAATAATGCTTGATATAATTTTTTTTTTCCTTCAGATTCGAATTCAGCACACATACAAAAATCAGGATCAATTTCTCAAGGGAGGTTTACTTAAAAAAGTTTTACTTTTTGCAGAACTGTGTAATTGGATAATAATAATATAATAATGAGTTTATTCTCTATATATTTTTTATCTCTCTCAATGATGAAGCAAAGCGGTTTTATTCAAGATCCTGAGATAGTAAAATGACGTATTTTATAATTACATGGAGAAAAAATGTTCAAATTGAACGAGCATTTGTGAATGGATATTTACTGTAATTAATGTCTACATGTCAACAAATGCGTTCTGTTAATTACAGATACCCTTCGAAACAAATGTGCCTACGAGGAAAGCCGGCCCCGATAACCTTTCTGGCCTTAAGTTGATTCTTAAAACTCGAGCCATGTGATTCCCAAGACCATTTTATTCCAAGAAGTTCAGTTGCATCAGCCTGCATTTTTTTGTTTTTATTATAAACAATTTTAATCACTGATAAAAAATATTATAATTACAGTCAAAAATCGATAAGTCGAAACTCGTTAAGTCAAAAAACTCGGTAAGTCAAAGTGAACTTCATTTCACGATAACGTTTGTACGATGTAATGTAATTGGTTCTCGAACCAATAATCTTTAACTCGAAGTAAAATTTTTATCTACACAACTCCCGAGACTAAACGTGTCAAATTGGGAAATTACGGGAGGCTCTATAAGTCGAAGTTTCCCAATGAACATGTACGAACCAGTTTTTTAAAACCCTATCCTCGCTTATCCTCAGCACTGTTTTTTGGAGAAAAGACAGACATTATGGTTTTAATTGTCTTTTTTATTAGCCATGGCTACTAAGGGTAGAAGCTGATGTCTTTGCAGTTTTGCATAGAATTCAGTGTGTGATAGATCGTCGCATCCTTAAAAATATACAGAAGAAAGTTACTAGTGGTGGTTCAGAAATACTAGACCTGTTATTTTGTAACAGGTATGGGCTGACTGGACGGCGTCCCTGTTACCGATATTCAGAAGTAACAGGGACGAGATACTTGCATACTTACTACAGTACAAGTAACAACATTCATACCTATACCTTAGTGCTCGTACTTCTCTAGACTAGTAGTTCTTACCTGTCATCTCTTAATGTTACCAGATACTCGTTTACCTAAACCAGTATTTTTACTTCCACTCTCGTACAAATATTTTCTGGTAAAATGTCAGCCGGTCTTCATTGTATTAGACACTATTACATTATTTTTAATTTTATTATTGTTAATTTTAATAATCATTAAAATATACTCAAATATGAATTCTATACATAAGTAATTATATTATTTTTGCTAGTCATAAATCAAATAAAAAATACGTATGTTGTTATAAAACATCTAACATCTTAAATAATAATTAGCCAATTATTTATTATCTTGTTGATCATTCATTTATTTATGTATTTATTCGGTGCGATAGTCCTTAGAGCAGGACCAGGACCTCCTTAATAAATCTCCTCCAGCCTTCTCGATCCACGGCCTTGCACCTAGCCATCCTCTAACACCTGCCTGACGGAGGTCTTGCTCTACGTCATCTAACCATCTCAATCGTGGCCACCTTAATCTCGTTTTTTTATTTGGGCGACTATATCTGGCTTACCAAACAATGCCATTAATTCTTCATTTTTTCTTATTCTCCATTCGCTATTTAGACATTTTGGGCCAAATATCTTTCTAAATAGTTTTCTCTCCCAAACTCGGAGTAGCGCTTCACTTCTTTTAGTTAGCACCCATGTCTCGGTTGCGTATGTAATAACGGGTCTAATAATGGTTTTATATGCTGTTATTTTAGCCTTACGCGATAAATCGTTCAACCTAAGAGCTTTTTGAACTCCCAACAGGCATCTGTGCCTATCACTATTCGTCCTTTGATTTCCGCGATAACAGCATTATTATTTGTTACTAGCGACCCTAAGTATTTAAATTGTTCACACGCTGGGAAACTGTACTCCCTGAACTGGATTTGATCTACTTGAAACTGGGTTCGCGACGTTAACATATATTTTGTCTTCGCTTTGTTTATTTGCAAACCGCGTTTTTTACAAGCTACTTCCAGTTCTTCAAAAACTCCCCCAAGGGCTGCTTGAGTCCTCGCTGTGATAAGTACGCCATCAGCGTGTTGCGTTAATCTGTTATAGATGGTGCCACCGGGGTTTGTCCTGATAGCCCGCACAGCTCGCTCTAAACAATGGTTAAAGATTACACAAGATAAAGAGCCTCCCTGCATTAAGCCTCTATCTACTTTGAATTCCTCTGACAGTGATTTTTTTATTTTAACTTGATACCTTCACTTTTTATTTTAACCACATTTATATTCACCAAGGAAGTTTTCAGTCCATTTTACGTGACAATTGTTTTAAGCAATGGATAGCACCTTAGTTATAACTCATTAATGTTTTTAATTAAAGTTTTATTAACTGTAATCAGCCAAAAAAAAAATTAATCTTCATTTAACTTAATATTTTGTAAATAAAACGGTTAAGGATAATAAAAAACGTTTTATGGAAAAATTGAATTTTCTAGAAACAGTAAAATTGAAAAGATTTAAAAAAAATAACCATACATATATTTATTATATATTTGGCCATATATCTATATACAGGGTGGAGCGCGGTAATTTGCTTTTTTGCCCTGCATGCTGTGACGGCACTGTCGGTCGAAGAGAGGGGAGAGTGGGCGTTGCTTACAGTGTCTGACGGGAGATTTGTATTCATCCGACTTTCAGTTGCCATCATGCAGTGGACACGTGAGGAGAGGTCATTTTGTGTAAAAGAACAATTGCCAACAATTGTTAGCACAGGACTATTTGACTCGGCGGACCTCTTGTGAAGACATTTTAGCAACTGTACCCCGTGACGCAAATGTGTTTTTTTTCTGATGAGGCTCATTTTCACCTCAGTGGGTGTGTAAACAAACAAAATATGCGTTGCAGTAACAATTGTTGGCATTTGTTCTTTTACACAAAATGGCCTCCCCTCACGTGTCCACTGCATGATGGCAACTGAAAGTCGGATGAATACAAATCTCCCGTCAGACACTGTAAGCAACGCCCACTCTCCCCTCTCTTCGACCGACAGTGCCGTCACAGCATGCAGGGCAAAAAAGCAAATTACCGCGCTCCACCCTGTATATACAGGGTGTCCCGAATTTAAATGGTAAAACTTCAGGAACTTATAGGGGAACGAAAAACTAAGACAAAAAGTCCTTTAGAGATTTGCTCGTTTTTGCTTAGTTTTGGAGAAAATCGCAAAAAAAGAAACAAAACAAGTTTTCATTTTTATACTTGTTTATTTACATTTATATTTATGTTATGTTCTTTTTAATGTAAATATTGCTCAAAATGTTGTCCTCTTGCACCAATGCAAGCATTATAACTTGATAAATTGCAGCTAAACATTGTTCTGATGAAATTTGGTGCACTGCATCTATGATTCGGTCTCTTAATTGCTCTCTTTAGTAGATTGACACCGAATAAACTTTCTGCTTCAAGATTCCCCACACGAAGAAATCCATGGGTATCATATCAGGTGATCTGGGTGGCCAAGGTACTACTCCTCCACGTCCAATCCATCGTTGTGGATAATTTATATCCAGCCAAGCTCGAGCAACTCTGCTAAATTGAGCTGGCCATCCATCGAGTTGGAACCACATTTCAATCCGCTGCTGTAAGGGAATGTCATCTAAATAATTAGAAAAGTCGTTCTCCAAAAAATGTGTAAATGTGATACCATTCAATCTTCCAGGTAAAAAAGAAATGTGTGTGAAATGTTGGCCGACAAATCGAACCCTAAACTGTGGTTTTATGGTTATGAGGTACTAATTCCTGTGTTTTGTTTTTTAACAGTTCTTGTGTTTTCAACTAGGAGTCGATTTCTTCAAAACTTCAAGATTTGAAGGTTTCCTCTGTCAGGTTAGGCACCTTTTTCTTCAACATGCAATGTGTAGTATCAAATCCGTTACTATTTTTACTACCGAAATAATTTCTATATGGCAATATTATTACACATTAAACAGAACTAGGAAGATACATAGGTTTAATTTGCCATTTTATTTGTGATTTTTCTGCTTGGTTGATTATTGCTCTGCTCTCTCTCTCTCTCTCTCTCTCTCTCTCTCTCTCTCTCTCTCTCTCTCTCTCTCTCTCTCTCTCTCTCTCTCTCTCTCTCTCTCTCTCTCTCTCTCTCTCTCTCTCTCTCTCTCTCTCTCTCTCTCTCTCTCTCTCTCTCTCTCTCTCTCTCTCTCTCTCTCTCTCTCTCACTCCTCTCTCTCTCTCTCTCTCTCTCTCTCTCTCTCTCTCTCTCTCTCTTTCTCTCTCTCTCTCTCTCTCACCTTTTGTGCCTGATCTTGTTAGAGGTTTCAGGACGCTCCGACTCATCCCTGTAGCATGTTCGTGTGGGCTCCCCAGAATCCATTGGCCTACTAACGTTGCCTGAAGTGACGGTGGATTGAGTACCACTTGGGGTAATAACTTCCGTACGTTTGCCCTCCATGCTTTGTTGAAGATTCTTTAGAGGATCAGGGGTGTTACACCCCGATCAAGGAACTACTGAGGTTGAGAGCTCCAATAGGTTTGATAACAGGCTCCCTTAGACTTGCTGCATTTCTGAGCTGTGGAGACAAGTCCTCCCCGCTTTGTTCCTACTATTTATAACAATGTTTAAAGTGAGTAATCCTTCAATTTATTGTAGCATGGTTTGGCTTTATAGGTAAATTAAGTTTTTAAAACGCATGTGTAATACCAGAATAAAGAATAAAATGAGAAAAATGGGTCCAAGTGCAAAAGCAGCCGCAGATGTTTTGCGATGAAGTTAGTTTTTCATCCAAACGGATGAGTTTGCAAAAAAAGTGATGCTTTTTATTTAATTGAAGTTTGAAGGCGTTTTGCATTTGAACTTGTTCTTGATAGTTGGTCTGACACTCCAGATTATTTTATTTTTTTATTTTTTGTTTGCATTGTTTGATTGTTTAATTGATGATAGGTTCTTGTAGGTATATTGAATTAGGTATTATTTGGGATTTTACCAATATCCAGGATTGTTAAAGATTCTTTGGTGTGAATAGCATGCTATCCATGTAGAACAAATATTTTTAGTTGTAACTATTGGTTTATTTATTTATTTTTTTTTACATTTTCTTGTTGCTTTATATTCCTCCACCTTTTCTTCGGTTTATATTCTCTGAATCAACCACACAATGAACCTAATGGACCTTTACAGCCATCTTTTTGTAGCTGAAAAAAAAAAAGAAGTTAAATATTTCAGATCCTCTAATTTAACTGTCAAAATTTATTTGGACATAGTATATTACATAAAGGAGATCACGATTTATATATTATTTATTGGTGTAGATGGCATTTTAATTATTAATGCTGAATGCTCCTGGACAACAAATATTAGACATTCGTAATTATATATTTTTATTTCATTTTTTTTACATTATATTGTTGCTTTTATTCCTCCACCTTTCCTTCATTTTATGATACTGGACTATTCACTGGATCAACCGCAAATTGAAGCTGTTTGATTTACACAGAGACTTCTTTTTAGCTGAGAAATAAAATTAAAAATGAATCTCTAATATAATGATTAAAATTTATTTAAACTAGTAAATAATACAAAAAATATGACGTGAATGATGGTACAAATGGAATTTTAATTTTGTTTCTCAAATGAATTAATGCCCCTGAAACGAAACCATAGTGTTTTAAATATAATTGAAACAAATACTTTTTTTAAGTATATATTTCGCTTAATTTTTTAAGTTTATACAGAGGCTATTTGCTAACAAGTAACTAACTTTAGCTGTGGACATTATGGCCGGACCATATTTTTTATTTGGCAAAACATTGGCTGTTTAGTTATCGTTCGAGTGTCGAGAAACTAAAATTATTTTCATTCAAAATATATCTATAAATTGAAGATTTGTTTATCTATTATAAACCTATGTAATACTCATATAAAAACATTTTAATGATTTTTAAAATGTATGAAATGTGTTTCTCTCAAATTGATATATTTTCTTTTCTTATCAATTAACTTATTAGTGCTTACTTTCCCTATGCCTCTGGGTCCTAACTGGGTCCTAACTGGGTCCTACAATTAAATCAGTTTCCGATAAATAAAAATAATCTTACTAGAGTATGTTTGACAGTTTCTCGCTCGATTATTTAGGATTTAGTTTATTAGATTTTCAATATAAGGTTTAAAACCCAGTGATAATGAACATAGACCTCAATTTTGCCGTCAGCTTCTGAATGTATATGATATTAAAAAATACCACTTTTTGCGGTGAATTTATGGGTGGATGAGTGAATTTATGTTTTTACAGGGGAAGGCATTTCTGCCTATCCATGTATATCGTTGGGTTTTTTTTTTTTCACACTAAAAGGTACTCACCCAGTGTGTATATATATATACCTTAATATTCATTTTTACATATAAATTGAAACTTTTTGAATAATATCAATAACAGTAGGTAGGTATTTGGTAATTAGTAAATATGGAATGTTTTGTTAAATAAAATAAAGAAATAAAACATTACACTTCGAATAAGAAAATTGTCAAATAATATAGTGTGTGGCTGATTTTAGCACTAATTCTTTAAATTTTTACGGCGGACATTCCCCACCTTGAAACAACCAAACTTAGAAAACGTAACACTTATTAAATTCTGTTGTTTATTTGTTTTAGTTGGCATCAAATTAATTTTGTATTACATCACGATGGACAGAACATGAAAACATAAATCATGGTATCTTACGGGACGTGATCAAAATTTCATGTATAGGGTCTAATAGTATATTTAACCAGCTTTCTGATAGAAATAAAAAGTCATGTATCGGACTAATAGTTTCAGAGATGTAGCGGAGTTAGATGTGTTTGAACGGAGAAATGCTGGAAGAAGTGTTTGAGCGCTTCAGTTTTGAAAACGGAACTGATTACGTCCTATAATGACCTACTGAGTGTAATTTAGCTGTTGTAAAAATGTCAGCTGATCGTGTTTCGTTGAATTGAACATAAAAATTTAAATGGGGAAATAAAATTTTTCGTTGAAATCTTAAAAGTGCTGTAAAGTTGCGACGTTTTCGTTATAAAAAAATGGATGGTATTATATTATTGTAGGGAATTTAATGCTGTACGAGTTTTATTATTTATTTTTTCCCCTAAAATGAACAGGTGAGGATCTAGAATACAAAAATATACATAAGCATGAGTGATAAACAATTTCTTTCAAAATTACAACTATTCCGGAACCGATAGCACGAAAATGGTCTTGTTTTTCGTAAAAATGTATGTAACCAAACATGTAGCCAATTTAATAACCTTTCATTTTGTACTGTAAATATGTTTCACTGCAAGGCACCGTTTTCGAGTTATAAGCGAAAAGCTGAAAAATTAAGCATTTAAAGCCCCCCCTCCCCTCCACTCTAGCGGCACCACGATTTAGAAGGACTTTATTTTTTTATTTTTCAGGGGACCACCCCTACACATTCCTGAACAAATTGGAACTAGTATTTTTAATTCTTGATTTTCCTATTTTGACAGGATTAATGGGGTAATAGTTATAATAATATGTATTTTGATAATGTAAAACTATGTAACTGATCAAATGGTCATACTGGACTTTCTGGTGCAGCTTCTCGTCTTTTTCTTCCGCAAAGGCTTCCTGTACAGGATGGCGGTGGCTGTGACTCCACCTGAAATCATGCGTATAATATATTATGCGTATATTATATATAATAATCGTATATTATTCCTCTAATTTATAACTATTTATATATATATATATATATATATATATATATATATATATATATATATATAAATATATTGTTCTCTAAACTGTTAAATAGTATCCTTTTTTATTTCACATATTTTCTCTGTTTGTTAACGTCTGTGAAAGAATTTTTCCTATTTCCCTAAATTAATGTATTCAATGGTATTATTTTCACACATAAAGTTTATAGTAAACAAATGATTATTCTGGACTTATGATAATTTCAATGTTCGATTATATCTTCAACGTCTCGGGATTCCTTTTCATTCTCGATTATTTCCCATTTAAAAATTTAATATTACTTTATTATAATTAGTTAGTGAATAGTAAGTGAATTGAAGAAATAATAATTGTAAAAAGTCTTAATTAAATCATAATATTAGTACATCTATTCTTTCTTGTCAGTTCTCATATATATATATATATATATATATATATATATATGAGAACTGACAAGAAAGAATATATATATATATATATTATTTTATATTAATTTATTTTTAAAAAAACAACAGAGTTTCCCTCAATCATTAAGTTTATAGGTAATAAATAAGTGATCATACTGATATTTCTTGTTTAACTTCTCGCTTTCTTCTTCCACAAAGTGATCCTATATGGCTTATACAGATAGGTTGCATGGGAGGAGTTAGTTCCACCTTAAAACAAACAACTTATAGTTTGGTTGAAAGCTATGTAAGGCATCTTCGCTAAAGGAGGGGGAGAACATTGTCAACTTCCTTTACCCAATCCTCAAGCGGGTCCGTCCGCCCGGTCTTTGCGGAGATCTTAGTCTAAATTATTTTTCAAAATATGTTTTGATAATTTTAACTAAAGCTTAGCCATTCTAAGCATCTTAGTTAGCATTATTTTATCTTTTGTTCATCTAATAACTGAATTATATTTATTTTTTTAAACCTTACTGATATGTATCAACATTATACCTTTTTAAATTAGCAGTATAAAATATGTCATGATACGCAGTAGGCTAACGCCTTAAGGCTTAATGTCCCCTCTGTAGTACCAAATGTTGCCACCACTTAGCATGCCAAAATAAACAAAATTTGGTCCCCTCCTCAAATCTCAACGGATCATCTGATTTTGGTTCTGTAAAGTTTGTTTTGTTTCATATTTCCGTAGAATTTAATGTATCTAGTTTAGATATTCACATCTGTCATATTTACAATTTTAGGTTCTAAAAAAACACTTTATAGTATTTTTTAAAGAAAAATCTAGCAAAGAAAAATAGGCAAGTGTAGAATAATAAAATATAAATATTGGCAAAAAAAAAAAAATATATATTCAAACAACTTCGGCTGAAACTCGAAAATACGAAATTTCTATACAATTTTTTTTTTTTTTTTTTTTCAGGCAGCATCTACATCTATCATAAATCTAAAATAACATTTCAATCAAATGCATCGGTTGTTTTGGAACGTAACAAAATAGAATTTTCACGATCCAAACTAATTTTCGAAAAATTATAAAAATAAACAATAATTGAACCTATATAACCGAAAGAACTGCATACTTATTGTAAATATATTTAAAAATGCGGGGTGCACCAAAATATAAGAAGGAATTAGGAAAAATCACGTTAGAAGTAAGGCAGAGGATAAGCGATTATAAACACTAATTCCCTAACCAGGTACAAAGACTTGTGGTACACTATGGTTCTAGTAACCTTATATTGGAGTGCCTACAACTTTTTTTCTCTTTCACTTCCCCAATAATGCTTAGTGATGATTTTATTGACTATAATTATAAGATTGTTCATACATAAATGAAAAAAGGTATAAATAAAAAAATTATAAATTTAGGTTATAAATAATAAAACTAGTTAAAAGAAATAAATCCACAACAATAAAGTATTTTTGCTGTGGAGACTATTTTTTCTAAAATATAGTTCTTTCACAGTTTTAAAATATAAATGAAAAATTATTCTACTATTATCCCCTTCAAACGTTTTTTTTCCCAATTTTCTTAAATTAATGATTTCGAAAGTAATGCAGGATTTCTCTAACTCAAAAAGTTTATAATAAATAAATTAGCATACTGGACTTTCTTTTTTAACTTCTCTTATTTTTTTTATATTATTGATATCACATTATATATTATATTAAGCGTAAAATTCCAAAACCACATTAGCCCATTTTTTAAACTGTTTTACAGCCGAAAAATGTAAAGGTCTGACTAGATTAGATAGGGGAATAATTTTTTGTTTGCCGGGGTTTAACTACTATTTGAGAAAACCTTTTTCCTAAAGATAGTCTTGTAGGAATAATTATATTAATTAATAAAAAAATTAAAAATCTAGAAATTGGAGCTGGCTTTGGAATTCCACACCTTGTATATTTCATACAAATAAACATTTTTCATATTTTATTCGGAATCTTATATCACTAAATGTACATCCCCTGAACAAATTTAAGAATGCATTTAATAGCTTCAACACAATATATATATATATATATATATATATATATATATATATATATATATATATATATATATATATATACTTTCCTGCACGATTAATAGCAAAAATATATTGTTTCTACTTTGTTTATTAGGTCATAGACTTCTTTGAGATATTCGTTTCGAATGATTTTG
The DNA here is from genome assembly GCA_003667255.2 of Euschistus heros. Classification (NCBI taxonomy): domain Eukaryota; kingdom Metazoa; phylum Arthropoda; class Insecta; order Hemiptera; family Pentatomidae; genus Euschistus; species Euschistus heros. The sequence continues at coordinate 17,020 of RCWM02000158.1, read as the reverse complement.
AGCGGAAATAGAATTAACTATCAAAAGGTCAAAGAAACCTGGCCAAATTAAAATGTTTAAATCTTATTTATCACGTAAACACTAAGCATTAGATCTAATAGACTTAAAAGACTTAGCTGTAAGTTGCGACGTTTTCGTTATAAATTAATAGATGATTTATATTCTTGTAGGGAATTTAATGCTGTACACGTTTTATTCTATTTTCCCCTAAAATGAACATGTGAGGATCTAGAAGACAAATATATACATAAGCATGAGTGAAAAACAATGTGTTTCAAAATTACAACTTTTCCGGAACCGATAGCATGAAAATGGTCTTGTTTTTCGTAAAAATGTATGTAACCAAACCTGTAGCAAATTTAATAACCTTTTATTTTGTACTGCAAAAGATGTTTCACTGCAAGGCACCGTTTTCGAGTTATAAGCGAAAAACTGAAAAATTAAGCATTTAAAGCTCCCCCTTCACTCCAGCGGCACTACGATTTGGAAGGGTTTTTTTTTTTTTTTTTTTTTTTCAGGGGACCACCCCCTACACATTCCTGAAAAAATTGGAACTAGTATTTTTAGTTCTTGATTTTCCTATTATGACTGGATTAATGGGGTAATAGTTATAATAATATGTATGTTGATAATGTAAAACTATGTAACTGATCAAATGGTCATACTGGACTTACTGATGCAGCTTCTCGTCTTTTTCTTCCGCAAAGGCTGGCAGTTCCCGTACAGCCCGGTGGACGTGACTCCAACTGAAATAATCATGCGAAGAAAATTATTTTTCCGTCCGTATTTTATTCTGTTAATTTCTAACTATATATATATATATATATATATATATATATATATATATATATATATATATATATATATATATATATATATAAATTGTTTACTAAACTGTTAAATAGTTGTACACGTTTTATTCTATTTTCCTCTAAAATGAACATTTGAGGATCTATAAGACAAATATATACATAAGCATGAGTGAAAAACCATGTGTTTCAAAATTACAACTTCAAATGAAAAATTTAATGAAAGATAGCTTAATATCCAAACAAAAACGTATAAATCGGGATTTTCCAGTAAAAACTCTATAGTATTTCGGTGCTGACTCAATGAAAAAAAACGGCCTAAATAGCATTGAAAGATTCACTCTTCCTCTTCAAAATGGCGCCGGTAAACTTGAATTTGGTTGCTTGTAGTCTACGACAAATCGATTTTAGTAAAACGTAAATTTTAAATTATGCAATTTAGGCCTACAAGTCAATATTTAATTAAATATATGAAAAATAGTTCATATAGGGGTTTTAGAGGTCGATGATCACGAATTTGATACATTTATAATTAGAAACACGATTTTGCATTTGAAAGCTGTCTATTGTCAAAAAATATTTTTGAAATCAAATTCGTGATCAGCGACCTCTAAAACCCCTATATGAACTATTTTTTATATATTTAATTAAATATTGACTTATTCTGTAGGCCTAAATTGCATGATTTAAAATTTATGTTTTACTAAAATCGATTTGTCGTGGACTACAAGCAACCAAATTCAAGTTTATCGGCGCCATTTTGAAGAGGAAGAGTGAATCTTTCAATGCTATTTAGGCCGTATTTTTTCATTGAGTCTGCACCGAAATACTATAGAGTTTTTACTGAAAAATCCCTGGATATTAAGCTATCTTTCATTCAATTTTACATTAAAATAAAATCAGAAAAAAATCGAGGAACATCTACACATCCCAAACAAAATTTTACTTGCGTTGGAACCGCTTAAAAATAAATTTGAACTCTCGAAAAAAATTCAAATATAAAAAAAAACACGTTTTTCCCCTTATGGGGTTCTCGGGAGGGAGGGGGGTCGGAAAAAATCTCAAAAAAAAATTTTTTTGACCTCTTCAAGGTTTTGGGGTCGATTGAATAAAATCCGTGGGGGCCGCCAGACCTATCTTATCCCGCTACCCCCTTTAATAACCTTTTTATTTAAAGCCCCCCTCCACTCCAGCAACACCACGATTTGGAAGGACTTTATTTTTTATTTTTCAGGGGACCACCCCCTACACATTCCTGAAAAAAAATGGAGCTAGTATTTTTAGCTCCTCTGGTTTTCCTATTTTGACTAGACTAATGGGGTAATATGTTTAAATAATATGTACGTTAATAATGTAAAACTATGTAACTGATCAAATGGTCATACTGGACTTTCTTGTGCAGCTTCTCGTCTTTTTCTTCCGCAAAGGCTTCCTGTACAGGACGGCGGTGGCTGTGACTCCACCTAAAGAAATCATCGGTATAAAACTATTTTTCCGTCTTTATTTTATTCTTCTAATTTAAAATTGATATAACCGCGAAAACTACTAAATCTGTACTAAAATTTAACCACATGAAATTTATAGTTCTAGGAAGGTGTAGCAATAATAAAATGTACTGATTTTAATCAATTTGTTATAGAAAAAAAAACAATGATAATATGTAAATGACAGTGAAGTTTGAAAATTAAGCGACAGGTAGCCCGCGGCATTCTACATGAGAAGTTACAAATAAATGGTGTTATATAGAGCTTGAAATTGATAATAAAATTTACTTATATTCAGTTACAGTATTTAAAATGATTTAAATATTTTGTGCAACATGTGGGTACAATTGAAGTTAGAAAATCGACCGAAACGGGGTAAAATAGAGTTTACAATGGTAACCTGTAATCTGTACTGAAATTATCAGTACCAAATTCCATCATTGCATAGTTTCAGCAAAAATTAAATTTTAATGAGCAATATTGAGTAAACCTATGAAGATAATGTAGTTATAATTTGGTTCCGATGAGTTAAATAGTTTTAGTAAAACTCTGTTGCAGAATGGTGTTAGTTATATATGGTTCGATTTATAAACTGGGATCCATACGTCACACTACATATTTATAGGTTTTTTGATAGCAGTATAATAGAAATAAGCAATTTTTTTTTATCAATTTCGAACTCTACACAACTTCACTGCGCACAACATATTTATCGATTTTTTAACAATTTAATAGAAAATGTGTAAATTTTATAATTGCTAAACCTTCCTTGCATTATTGAGATGATTTAGTTAACGTTTGGTATACACTGGTTCAGTAGTTTTCGCGGTTACTGATCACAAACGAAAAATGGCTTGTCCTTCTATATAGTATACATAATTGGTATGTATTTGTCTGTTCCAGTCCTCAATAAAGTACAATAGTATGTATTTCTTTATACACGTAAATGGAACTTTTTTGAACTGGATATATATATATAATTTTATTGTAACCTGTATTTTCACTGTAGGGCATTGTTCATGGTTATGAGAACAATATATTCTCGAAACGTCGCTATAATAAGTTGCTATTTTATTGACTGAACCTCAAGAACCTTATTAAACACCTAATAGTAACACTCGAAAAGTATATCCATATTTATACATGTATATATTTTCCAAATATATATATATCTGTAAGCAGTCTTCATTTTTCTGATAGGTATATTAAATTTATCATAGCCTTACTGGACTCTGCACTTCTCGCTTTTTTCTTGAACATAGACTTCCCTGACAGCCCGATGGTAAGGGCGGTGCCGGCTCAACCTTAAAGCAAATAAAATTATAAAATGTATATATATTTTTTCTATTTTGTAAGTAAAAGTAAAACCCTAAACTTAATTAAATATACATAGACGTTACATTTCTAAAATATAGTTCTCTCACAATTTTCGAATATAAATGAGAAATTATTCTACATCCGTCCACTTTTGTGTTACTTTACTATCTGTCCTCTTCAAACTTTTCCAGATACAATACTATTTTTAATATTTTTATTTTTATTTTTTTTCCTATTTTCTTAAAATAATGAATTCGAAAATAAAACAGGGTTTCTGTAACTCAAAATGTTTATAATAAATAAATGATCCTACTGGACTTTCTTTTTCAACTTCTTCTCTTATTTCTCTTATTATTTATATCACATTATATATTATGTAAAGAATGAAATTCCAAAACCGTATAAGCCCATTTTTTGAACTGTTTTATAGCAGGTCGAAAAATGTAAAGGTCAGATTAGATTAGGTAGTTGAATTATTTTTTGTATGCCGGGGTTTGACTATTTGAGAAAACCTTGAATCTAGTTGAAATAATAATATTAATAAAAAAAAATTAAAAATCTGGAAATCGGAGCTGGCTTTGAGATTCCACGCCAACATTTTTCATCTTTTATTTGGAATCACTAAACCCCCTGGCCAAATTTAAAGTTAAGTTTGATAACTCCAACACAATTTATATATATATAATACTTTCCTGCACGAATAATTGCAATATATATATATATATATATATATATATATATATATATATATATATATATATATATATATATATTACTGTATATACAGTTATAAATTTGTAAATGGCTGAGAAAATGCATAAAAATTGACCACTAACTAAAGCTCATCGTGGATTTTTAGATACAAAAAAAATTTACTTGGACGAAGGTAACTATAGAGTTTAGTGGATGCAGGGTTTATATGACGAAACAAAAAATTGAATAATATATGTTTAACATTTTTTATAACATTTTCCTTTAGCAGGAAAATGTTACATATTCCCTTCATCTTCTTCATACCTTTGTTTCTAGAATTTGTGAAATATTCAGATTTACCTAACACTTCTACACGTAACTCCTTCCCCCACTGATCTTGATTGTATTAAAAAAAAAATAGAAGAAATATATGACATAAACCTTTCATCAACAAATGAAAAAAATGTTTTCCGATAATAGTACAGATAATTAGTATAGTTACATGGAACTATGGACCCATCTATACTATTTGAATGCCCGAAATACAAAAAAAGTAGGGGGAGTCATGGTTTGCTAATGCCAAGTGCTAATCCAGCATTTGGAAATTTTCTCCTAGAGAAAATCTTCGGGAAATTATATAGCTAAGGCTATTTATGTTTTTAGCAAGAAAACGTTTTGCCATAGAGGGGACCGTTTTCCAGATGGGGATAACTATTTTCGGCAAAATAACGCAACTTACCACAGTCTGTGATTGGTACAAAAGCAGTATTGGTGGAAATAGGACATCAGGTCTTTTAAATGATTAAAATTTATATTATTAAGATTAAATAATTATAGATAATAATTTTCTATTGAATCTAATAAAAAATTATCGGCAAGCTCACTCACTAGAGGTGTACCATACTTAAAGGGGAGCTTTGTACAACGACCATAGACACAATCAAAACAGGTCCAAATTTATTAAAATCCTTGTCCTGCTCTATAACTAAAAGTCTGTTTAATATACTTAAAAGGTCAGACTTTATTATTTTTTAAAAGGGGAGAGGGTTTATCATTTTTGAAACATGAGGATATAATTTTGTTTGAAAAACTTCTGACTTTATTTTAGCCGACCTTTTTTCTTTCTTTTTCATCATTATATCATTTGAATATACTGACAAAAAGTGTTTTTTCACAAATGAAATAATTATGATACATGACTTTGTTCTTACTCCTTCCTGCATGCCCTTTATTGTGCCACAATCAAACTTATCCATAAGGATCATGTTTTATGTTGTTTAATATGTTGCTGATTTAGGCCAAACCAGATACCAATCCTTTCAAGATAAACTCCATTCCCACTCGAATGCATTATTCTCTCAACTTCACACTCGATTTCTGATAACCCGTCGGGGCGACTGAAAAGATGTCCGAGATACCTTCTAATCTAAAACTTTTTTTTAAGTGCTACTAATGAGAAGTTGTTTACATATTGTAATCTTTTTTTCTCAATTTTTTTAAAGTATATTGTATGTATCTATCTATCTAGTGTGCACAAAACCTTGGTCAGAGAGTGTATAAATAATATAAAATGTATATTTAAAGAATTAAGGAAAATAATACATTTTTTAAATAAAATTATTGATCTTACTGGGATTTCTGTTTTAACGTCTCTTCTTTTTCTTCCGCACAGGCTGGATAAAGTACCAGCACAGCCACGTGGTGGATCAGCAGACTGAATCATTAAACGAATATTATAAAATATATTTTATGTTTTATAAAATTTTTTTTTCTTACCATTTATCTTTCAGAATAGGTCCAAGTAAAAGAAAAAACAATATTGTAAATTAATATTTATAAGAAATATAACGTATTAGATCACAAAAATATAATAATTGGGAGAACTGTATAATATCCTGCATATACATGTTACAGAGTATGTCTGTTTCTGTGTTTTTGTTTAACTCTCATCTTGTATGTGTGCGAGCTTATGAGTGTTACAATGGCATTAGTATTGAATGTAATATTTAACTTAAGAAAAGTTTATTACGTTTAGTGATACTTTATCACTATATCACTTAAGTGATAAAACAGTATCCTTATAAGGACAACAATGGCGAAATATCCTTCCGCCATCTTAAAATCTTAAATATATATATTAGTTTTCGTCCTTAATATAATCATATTAATATATCACTAAGCAGTGCTATATTAATATGATTATATTAGTCATAGTAGTATTTTTAATTTTTAAATCATAATAACTACTTTACGGCCCTAATCTACCAATAACAACTATGCATATATTTTTAGTGGCTTCAAAATATGAGATCGTTCGAAATTTGATACGCATATTTCCTCGTTTTAAAAATTGTAAAATAAACATCTTGTCATCCACCCAAGCAATTTCAGATTTACGAAATTTTTATTAATAAGATTTATATCGGCTGCTTAGGACCATTACGTCATGCACCGATGAGGTGTGAGTCTAACGTGATTTCGAATAAATTTTCGAGGGATATGCCCCATCTAATGAAAAGTGTAACGTATTTTTTTAATTTAAAATTTTGTAATTTAATTTCTTATTTATTACATCTTTCTGTTATTAAATTAATGTTGTTACTAATCCTAATGCATTTGATATGCCCTGGTTAAAGTATATGAGGAAGTAAACACCTAAAGAAAAATGGAACTTTTAGCCTGAAAAGGAAAAAAGCTTTTGGCGAAATTTCTTGCTTTTCAGTAGGTATATATTCAATCTCCAATAACCAATTATATTCTAGTTCGTACAAGTCTAAGAAAAAATTGGTAGTGATGGTTTTATTATTAAAAAAATTAAAATATTATAAAACAATGATATTTGGAGTAACTTTCAGATTTCGAGTACATTTTCGCGTGTTGAAGAAAACCACCAAATTCCTCCAAAAAAAAAAATATACTTCGCAGGTTTTTACCTTAAGTATTTAATAAGAGAAATAGGTTCTATAATTATCCAAATACGTCCTACTTTACTCGTGTTTAGGCATGGTTTATATACCTACTTTTAATATTGTGATTCGACCTTTATTTTTCTTTGTACCTTTCCAGTTATGAAAAACAGCAATATTTGTAAACTTTAGTTTACAATTGTATTTCGTTAATTTCAAAATATTTAGTCTTATTAATTTTTTTTCAGGTTTCCATATTGTAGTTATGGTAATAGGCACCTTGCAGTGGGTGCATATATTTTTTACGCGTTCACATGCATATGTTTTTCGACATTACGCATATTTAAATAAATATCTATATAAACTATTTTTAAAATATTACATAAAATATTTTTAGAATAATAAAATTCGAAATAATTGAGTTAAGATGAAATTTATAAAACTATTATCCAATGAATTTATAAGCTAATTGATAAAAAGAATAAAGGCTCAAGAAAAAAAATAAATGAAGAAAAATGAGAAGAAAAAAATAGAAAAAACAAAATTATATTCAATTAGAAGTAGGTAAAATTATATAGACAGTTTATTCGTTGCGCTGTACGTAATCCACGTGAGAAAAATAGGAGGGAAAAGAAAAAAAAGTGTTCAGTTGAAATTTCTTAATAAAATGTATTTTATATTATTTTAAGTTATTGTTGCTTTATTACCACCAGTCATATCAAGAAAAAGACTTCATCATTAAATTATACTCACGAAAATACAAAGGATATGATCGATATTCCGATTTTTTTTGAAAATATATCTTTAATATAATGCTAACTAATAACAGGTTTCGTCCCACTGTGCGTCGGTTTTTATCATCAAACTATTCTCCTGCACCATGAAGTAAGAAGTGTAGGGATAAAAATAAGTTATCTTTTGCTTACTTAGATTCTTTCTCGTGAAATTCGTGGGCATTTAAACTAACTTTTAATTAAACGCAGTTACAAGAATTTCTACCACGTTTGCTTCTTTAGAACTGATGAAGAATATATGGAACCTTCGAACTAGCCTTTGTATGAACAAAATGACAATAGAACTGTGTGTAACACAAATGAGTATAGTGACATGGATATATCTTTTGGCTGGGGGTCTATACTTTTTTTGGTGTAACGTTTTTTTTTTTTTTCACGTTTAAAAACGTAACAAATTGACACGCTCTAGCATAGTTGGTGTTGCTCTGATCGGAAATTTAACGACAGTTTCCTGGTCAAAAATCCAATGGGAATACGTTTTGTTATATAGCAGGGGTGCTCAAACTTGAACTGCTGGCGATCTACCTCAATATTTTTAGACTACTTACGATCGACTCAGAGACTGCAAGTGTGTGTGATGCAGGGTTGTCGTACATACACGATACACCCTACCTACCTAGGTAGGGTGTACCGTAGCATATATAGATATTAGCTTTCTGCACAATATAGGTACATTATTTTAGTCAAGGTTTGGGTTAGGTTTAGTTAGGTTCTTCTCTACAATATCAATGAAAAAAACTCATAGTTATTCAAAATTGCGAGTTTATTTGTTGTTACAAAACAAAAGAGTTACATATGGTGTTAAACTTAACTAAGGAGTGGCTTTGGATGTTGAAGCGTGGCACTGCATGTCCTCAGCATACTTTTCATAAGATGGTACGTAACCACTGAGTGCTAATCTCAAGCATGATGACATATGATCGTCAGTTAGTCGATTGCGATATTTTGACTTAATTATCTTCATTTCAGAAAATGCAGACTCGCACAAGTAAGTTGACCCGAAAAATGCCGTCAGTTGAAGGGCGATTTGCCTTACATTCGGATATTTATTATCTTCAGATATAAAACACCAGAAATTTGTATCAGATGCTGTAGCTTTGAGATGTATATCTGATATAATCTGCACCCAACTCATTTTCAACAGAACATGAGTTCATATTAAACTGACTTGCTATTTCAGTAGCTAATTCCTCAATGTTTTTACATGAAAAAGGATAACTCATAAATGATGCTATATTTCCAATTTACTGCAATCATAAAAAACGCATTTCGAATTGTCCCAAAATATTTGATAATTCAGCCTCATACGTATCATAATTCAACTGAGGAATCCTTGCTTTCAAAGACGGAAAATGTTTCAGATCCTTTCTTTTCAGTTGATCTATCATAAGTTGCAATTTACTTTTGAATGCGTTTACTGCGCTAATCATCTCAATAATAGTTTTTTTCCTTTACCTTGAAGCTCCAAGTTAACGGTGTTTAAGTGCATTGTGATGTCAGTCAAAAAAATGCCAAATCATTTAGCCATTTTTCGTTTTTCAAAATCTGAGTGTCATCACCTCTTTCGTCTAGAAAAGCTGTTATTTCGGGCAATAATTCTTGAAACCTTTCTAGGAATTTTCCGCGACTCAACCACCTGACGTCCGTGTGAAGAACTAAATCAGTGTGTTCAGCTGACTCCCTATCTTCCAACTGCAACTGAAAGAGCCGCCGTTGCAAGCTACGTGCACGGATGGAATTCACAATTTTTGTTGCAATGCCCATAATTTCCTCCGTGTTTAAAACTTTTGAACACAAAACTTGTTGATGTATAATGCAATGGAATGAAAAAAATGAAGGGAATTCTTCATTAGCTCGACACAATGCCACAAAACCGTTTTTTTTCCAGTCATTGCTGGTGCTCCATCGGTTGTAATGCACACTAATTTATATATTGGTAGCTCGTAGTTTTTTACAAAATTGAAGAAAACGTCATATATATCTTCGCCACGGGCCTTCCCCTTCAGAGGAATGATTGTCAAAAATTCTTCCTTAGCCAACATGTCATTGAATACCATCCGAATAAAAATACACAGCTGGGCAGTGTCTGTCATATCGATGGATTCGTCGAACTGTAAAGAAAAGTATGTACATTCCATGATATCATGTTTTAGTTTATCTGCGATGTCCTGACTCATGACTTCAATACGCCTTGTGACAGTCGGACGAGATAACTGAAGTTCTCTAATAGCAGACATGATTTCTGTTTTATTTTTAAAATCTCCAAATAAAGTCTCACCCGCTTCAATAAATGCTTCCTTCACCACCGATCCATCTTCAAATGGTTTTCTTGTGTTTCGCCAAAATATGAGATATTTTAAATGACGCGATCGTAGCAGCTTTTGATTGTTTGGCTGGTCTTGTGAACATGGATTGTTCTTTTTTCAAACAAGATATCAAATCACTTACTTTTCGTTTTCTTAATTCACTCGGTAGCGGAAAATCCTTTTCATAGTTTTTATGAACCGTTTTATGATGCCTCTCTAAGTTACCACGCTTAGGTATTGCAACTGACGCACGACAAATAACACAAATGCACTTACCCTTCACCATACAAAAGAAAAATTCTTCCTCCCAATCCTTATTAAAATGATACGTTTTAGATTTCTTCACTGCACTCATTTTCCACTATTTAATAATAAACTTTGTATCGACGTAGGATCGCCATCAAGTTACAATTCAGAATGACTCCAATTCCTGCAGGCGCAACATTTATATCGGCGTGAACGAAAGTCTCGAATGTTCCCGTCAAACGCGCCGCCCGAAACTAGACTGTACTGTCTCTCGTCTAGAAACAACAAGGCTTTTCTTTGACAAGTGCCGCGCGTTCCTTTGATAAAGCCACCTTTTGCCGCAAGCAGTGTTATTTTATTACGTAATACATTTTTGTAGTTTAGTTACCTACCTACTTATTAAAATTTTTTTTCTTCTCGAGATCTACCCAAAAAGCACTCGCGATCGACTAGTCGATCGCGATCGACCGTTTGAGCACCCCTGTTATATAGCATTTGTCGCTAGGATCTACCGTTTAGGAGCTGTATTGCTTTGAATGAAAAAAAAGTCACGTTTGCCTACATTCTTTTAATACTGGGGCTTTTTAGATACGTTCTAGCTCTGTTAGTTTTATTCCGATCGCAAATTTACAAGCAGCTTTCTAGCCAGAAATTAAATGATCTACCGTTTATAAACTATATTGGTTTGAATGATGAAAATCGCATTTGAAACCGCTGTTTTTTTTCGACATTGTTTATTTCGAATAATCAGTGATTATTAATTTAATTAAATTATTAATTTAAGTAATTTGAATCCTTTTAATTTTTAAATGTAATTTGGGAAAAGCAGTAGATTATAATAGATATTACCATGATCTTTCGTTTCTCCCAGTCAGAGAGAAATTCAATTTTTGATATGGATGAGTCTTTTGGCTTTATGTCTATAACTTTTGCTATCCAAAATGTAACATTTTCCACTGTGATCTTTTTTTCGTATTTAAAGCAAAATAATTAATTTTATGAGCTATGACTAGTTGCTTACCTCGCCAGTAGCGATTCCACTTTCTTCCTGTATTGCCGCTCCTTTGCAAAGACCCACGGTGACCACCAGAGCCACCAGTAGGTATGATAAACTTCTCATTCTATTCTTATATTCTGAACTACAATTTTTATGTTGTAATTTTCATTGTTATAAATACAATAAGCTGAGATATGAATAGCAATATGAATAATCCGATTATTATAAATCGGATAGAAATCAACTCACCGTGTTGTACGCAGATTCTGTTCATCGACTGTGGCGTCTTTCCTGGTTGCCGATGAATTTTATACCTGTTTCATTCCTCATCGGCCATGAACCTTTGAGGTTACATAGTTGTTGACCTTCTGCATTTCTTCATTTTTTTATTGGCCAATTTGCAAGATCTTTGTTATAAATAACAGTGAGGGCAGTTTTTAATTTGTTAAGAGGCCCTAATATAGGATCCAATGGAGTAGAAAACTGTTTTTTTTTCTTTATTTCTTTATTATTTAATTGATCGAGGCAACCAGCAGATGTAAATTTTTTAGAAACCCATCCATGAGTTGGTGTGTTCAGTCATTTCCTTGTGTTTTTTTTTTTTTGTTTTTTTTTTGTTCGTATTTTCTTTTGTTTAAACTGTTGTTTATGTTTAAATTAATGTTTAAACCAAAACCTGATATTATTATTAAAGAGATTATTTATCTCTTTGCCACGACCAAAACTTGATACATCACTTTTACTCTACGTCATAGTTTCGGCCTGAAAGTCCTATTAAATAATATCCCTTTACTCAGATCTGGTACACTAATATCTTGGTTTCGACTTACAAGGAGAAATTTGTGGGTAGTAGGGACCTATAATAGTCCAAACTAATGTTATAGCTGCCAATGAGAATTGAGAACCAAAAAAATAAAAAAATTGAAATCACGTTTTATTTTTTATTTTTTATCAGCTCTCAGGCAAGAAAGAGAAATAATTTCTTCACGTGAAATTGTAGTTTTATTTGATATTTCTTTACCACAACCAAAACCCGCTGTCCGGTAATGAATGCAGGATTTCATGTTTAAACCAAAACCTGATATTATTATTAAAGAGATTACTTATTAGGTTTTGGTTGTGTTAAAGAGGTAGCTTACAAAACTACAATTTTAAAAAATTATTTCTTTATCTCGATTGAGAGCTGAGAAAAAAAATATATTTTTTTTTAATGTATTTATTGAAATTTACAACTGTATACAATATAAAATATTATACATCAAGTAAATGTGATGACATAGATAAAAATGACACGTCACTTGTTTTTAAGCACCTACCCATTGGTAGCACTTATAAAGGTTCTTTATTATGAAGTTTTATATTAGAAGGTCTCCGAGGAATGAGAAGCAAGTTGTGATACTAAGGATTTGAATGGTTGTGGAGTTTTTTTTGCTATGAAAGGATTGATATCTGGTTTGAGCTAAGTCAGAAACGTAAGGTATATTAAGATCTTTGTGGATAAGTTTGTTTGTGACGAAGTAAGGAGCATTTAGGATTTTGGATTGTAAGGATTACGGGATGAATTGGATGGTTTAGTGGAGCCCCAAAGCTCCACTCCTTATGTCCCAATTGGTCTAATTATTGTTATGTAAATGAGTCTTTTGTAATTAATTGAAAGGTTGGAGCGTTTGTTCAAGTAATGTTGAAGTAGTCGAAAACGACGGGCAGTTTCTTGTCGTTTTAGTCTTGAATGTGGATTCCAAGTAAAACGTTCGTCCAGATGGAGTCCTAGGTAGCGGATCTGTTCAACGGGGATTAGTGGAACATCGCTAAAGGATACTGTAGGGAAAAAAATAAAATAAAACGTGATTTTCATATTGGCTTTTATTTTTATTTTTCTCTGTTCCCAATGCTCATTGGCGGCTGTAACTCTATTTTTGCACGATTATAGGTCTATACTACCCACACAAAAATCGGCATTCAGATCTATGAGTTACAAGTCAAAACGTCTCATTGTAAGATGAAACCAAGATATCAAACTGTACTAGATCTTGGTAAAAGGATCTTATTTAATAGGACTTTTTGGTGGGAACTCTATGACGTAGAGTAAAAGTAATGTATCAGGTTTTGGTTGTGGTAAAGAGATAAATAATCTCTTTAATAATAATATCAGGTTTTGGTTTTAACATGAAATCCTGCATTAATTTCCAAATAACACAATTTATGAATATGGTTGTCCAATCATAGAATACCTTACATTTAAGTCGTTCTAATCGCCTTATTAGCTCCAACTTAACGTAGAACTCCGTAATATATGGTTCTCCATACTTTATACGGTATTAAGGTCTTGTAAATAAATTATTGAAGTGTAAGTGTAAAGTTTTGATACAGCATTTTTTTTATAAATAACATACACGAAAAAATTTGTATATTTAATTCTGAAGAAAGATAAAAATTATCCAATCGTGAAAACATGCATTTCATAGAATAGGAACAGTTTCACGCAGTTGCAACCACATTTTCTTATCTATCCATGATAGTGGTGGAAACCGTGTGTTTGAAATTAGTTTTAATACCAAACATTTTTTATATGGATATCGCACCTTGGAATACTGTAACTTCTCCGAAAAATCATTCAAAATAACGTTATCTTTATGTGGTATAAAAACTGTAATGCCTGACTGTTCAGTTGCCAAGGAGAGGCGGGAGTTTTACATTAGAAACCATTGGAGAAAGACAGTGATAAATCACACACTTTTAAAGGATACTCTGACTTTCAAAAGACAACTTTTCAATCACTGTGCGCCGCTTAAAAACAGTTTTAAAATATGGAAGGGCGTAATACTTGGTTTATGATATCCGTATTATGAAAATACCCTTAAGAAATTCAAATAATATTTGGTAGTTGGAATGGAAACAGCCAAATCCTTCCTTTTTTTGAAAAAGATTGTTGTATCTTATGTTTCTTCTGGGTTGAATATTTATGAAGCGACTGGATGTCATAATTATGGCAGTGCGGACAGCTCGAATGATCGGGCGGTCCAAGCACAAAGGGAACAACAATCGCGGGCTGTGCCGGGTTTAGACAATGACTCGGATGGGTGCGTAGGTGCAGTGCGCGTCTTCGTAAGGACCTGATACTCATAATTAGATTTGAGGTTCGAAAATATTGACATTTACGTAAAAATCATGAAGTTGTAGGTAAAGTAGAACCACGCTAATCCTAACCTCCGGATAATCCGTTCCTCCCGCAGAATCCTCCTTGAGGTGCACAATATTTTTGAGAAATCCCAAATAGTCCAGATAAATTGTACATTTAAGTGCGCAAAAAGTTTATTTATATATTGTTATTGTCTGTATGCTGAACTAAGTTCGAACCTTGAAGCCGCTCGCTGATGAGTAAAACTTTTAACTTTTACTGCGTTTCAACAAACTATCAGCTGCGTACTAGGTTCTAAATAACATTTTTACATACAAATTGAAATTAAATAAACTATTTTTTCTGTAATTTCAGCAGAAAATAAGCTCTGTTTTTCGAAATTTTCGAAATCTCTAAAAAAGTGGGAATTTTGTTTTTGGTTTTTCTCTATACGTCCTTTACAAGGAGCGTAATTTATTATGAACTATTTTAAAGGTGAGTTAGTTTGCTATAAATCTAACAAAATATTGTTCCACAATGGCCTATGCTTCTTTATCTAAATAAGTGGCTAAGCCATATTTATCTACGCATTATATTGGTTCACATTATTTTATTAGTTCATATATCGTACGTTTCAATTTCATTTTTTCCTTCTTTTTTTTAAGTGAATATGTAACTTTTTATATAACTAAAATAATCTTTAACTATGAAAAATAGGTTTTAATTGAAATATTCGGTTAATGCGACTATTTGGCCGTTCCACCCTACCAATTGGTTCCCCAGGGGTCGGACTGGTGAGATTCTACTGTTATTAATAAAGCGATGAGCATTTTGGTGCCCACGGGTTTACTAGTATTTTTTTTCCGTCTATCTCGTTAACCCTTATTCGCGCAACTCTATAATTATTGTCAACATTTTTTTTGTGTGTGTGATTAACGTATATGGCCTAGAATAAAGATTTCGTGCAAACGTATGTCCATTTTTGGCTTAGGTTGAATGAATGATACTTTGCGAGGATTGGGTGTCATTTGTTGTTTTTGATCGCTGCCTGTGTTTACCTTATCCTCGCAGGGTGTCGCATATACCTTGCGAGGATAAGGTTAACACACAGATTTTTTTTTTTTTTTTTACACAACTACCGTTCTATGTGGAGTATCGTTAGTTTATTCATCTTTGTATTGCTGTCGAATAGTGTTGAAAAATCATAGTTTGCCCTACGGATTGAATGATGAGATTACTAAGATTTGTTACAAAATATCCTACCACAACTTCATCACGATATTCCACCTAAAGTTAGGCAAAATATGATTTTCCAACACCATGGTGCTCCTCCACACTATTAGAAAGGAATTCAAATATAAACTAACGATATATATATACCATGTTTTTTTCGGTTTCAAAAGTGAATTTTTCCATGAAATTGAAACAAAATCATTACGTTTAACATATCATTCTAAAGGTGATTAAATTTGTATGATTTGACTTTTTGTGGATAGTTTTTTTCGGAAAACAGTGAGCGTTGAAGTAAAAAAAGACATTGTGACTTCCCTAAATAAGGTGAAGATGAAATGTTCTTTAGATACAAAATTTGTAAAGTTCAAGGTTACAGGTACTCAGGTATTCAAGAAAATGTAATTCTAAATTCGAAAATGTGGTCAAAATTTGAAAAATATTGAAAAAAAAATGGAGATATTACAGCGTTTATGGAAAAAACCGTGATTTCCTCAAAAAGGTCTTCAATTTATCGTATATCTACTACAGAATGGAATAGAAAGGTGAGGTCTGCGGAATTTTGCTACATTTTTGATCTCACCCTGTATAATATGTAATTATTATTTAAAGTATACCAGGTATGCAAGTTTAAAATGTCGTTTTAATTCCAATAGAATGCGCTCTTAGCCTATTGAAGGATTTGCTTATCTCTAAACGCTATTTTGTTTGTTAGTCATTTGTTTACAAAGTCAGTTGTTTTTAAGTCGTTTACGTGGAACGTATCATACCCTTTCTTTGGTGTTAAATATGTCTAATTTTACAAGCCAAATAAAGAGCATTTGCGGCAATGTCAACTGATTTTCTTATTTAATCAAAAGAAAAAGGCATCTGAATGTCATCGATTTCTTGTTGAGATTATGGCGATCGTTTGCTCCAACCGTCAGGACATGTGAACGTTGGTTTTCAAAGTTTCAAACGTGGTGATTTTGATGTTACTGATCAAAAACGAGAAAATCGACCAAAAAAGTTTGAGGACTTTGAATTGCACATCTTTATTAGACGAAGACAATACCCAAACCCAACAAATGATGGCAGAACAGTTGAATGTCACTAGGCAAGGCCATTTCCGATCGCCTGA